>SJYV01028241.1:966941-992618 GCA_006410875.1 Neotragus pygmaeus | reverse complement strand
ACACTGGAGTGGGTTGCCATTTCCTTCTCCAATACAACTACAGGACAACTTACCAAAGAACTCAATGTTGACCATTCTGTAGTCTTTGGCATTTGAAGCAAATTGGACAGGTGAAAAAGCTCGATAAGTGGATGCCTCATGAGATGACCCAAACTCAAAATACTCATCATTTTGAAGTATTATCTTCTCTTGTTCTACCCAACAACAATGAACTACTTCTCCACTGAATTGTGATGTGTGACAAAAGGTGGATTTTATATGACAACTGGAGATGACCAGCTCAGTGGTTAGACTGAGAAGAAGCTTCAACGCACTCCCCAAAGCCAATCTTGCAGCAAAAAATGGTCATCGTCACTGTTTGGTGGTCTGCTTGCTGGTCTGATCTACTATAGCTTTCTGAATCCCAGAGAAACCATTACATCTGAGAATTATGCTCAGAAAGTCGATGAGATTCACTGAAAATTGCAATGCCATTGCTGGCATTGATCAGCAAAAAGGGCNGAAACTCCAATACATGGCCACCTCATGCAAAGAGTTGACTCATTGGAAAAGACCTTGATGCTGGGAGGTACTGGGGGCAGGAGGAGAAGGGGACAACAGAGGATAAGATGGTTGGATGGCATCAACAACTTGATGGACATGAGTTTGAGTGAACTCCGGGAGTTGGTGATGGACAGGGAGGTGTGGTGTGCTGCGATTCATGGGGTTGTGAAGAGTTGGACACGACTGAGCAACTGAACTGAACTGTACTGATGTACAAATGGTATCTTTTATAAATATACATTCACACGTCTTTTAAAATCTTTGAAATTTATTGAGCCTTGTTTTCATCTAACATATAATCAGTTCATCTAAATAAATATTCTCTGAATGAAAAAATAGCATTNGAACTGAACTGTACTGATGTACAAATGGTATCTTTTATAAATATACATTCACACGTCTTTTAAAATTTTTGAAATTTATTGAGCCTTGTTTTCATCTAACATATAATCAGTTCATCTAAATAAATATTCTCTGAATGAAAAAATAGCATTATTTTTCCTTTGTTGGGTACAATATTTATATATATCTTTAGATTAAGCCTGTTAATATTTCTTTTAAAATAGGCTACATTAATGATTTTTAATGTCTTTGTTCTATCATGGTAAGAAAGAAGTATGTTAAAATTAGCTACTATAATCATATAACTATCTGTTTCGCCTTGAATTCCCCTTCTTTTTTATGTTTTATAAATTTTGAGACTGTATTCTTAATCACCTAAAATTTTAAACTATGTTTTTCTGATGAAAACCATGTAGTTACATTCTTATGACTGTAGTAATAGTCATTGTAAAGTTTTGTTTTGTTTTAATATCATAGCATAAAGTAGTCACATTATTACATTATAACATAAAGTCATATGTTATAACATAGTCAAATTAATAAATCAAAGAAAGAAATGAATCATCTAGTTTACTTCTAGACTGTACAAATAAGAACATTTTAACTTCATTTACAACATTTGGAACGTGTATCTGGGCATTGCCATTTGTATCAATTCTATTTTATAATTCTAATTAATATTATTTTTAAAAAGTACATTGACATTTATTCATTTGTTTATAACTTTTATTTTCTTTTCATTCCTTTTTTAAAAATTGAATGCCTTTTGTCATGGATCAGTTTTTGTATTCTTGAAGTGTAAATGTTTCGTGCTCAGTCATTCAGCCATGTCTGACTCTTGTGACCTCATGGACTATAGCCCACCAGGCTCCTCTGTCTATGGGACTTTCCAGCCGAGAATATTGGAGTCAGTTGCCATTTCCTGTTCTGTAAATGCTTTAGTATTTCCTTTAGCAAGAGTGTGCTGGTAGTAAGAAATCATATATTTTTTTCTCTGAAAAAGGTTATATTTTGTTACCACTCACCACCATATTCTGTTAACAGTTTTGTTAATGTATAATTGATGTAAAATACATTGCACATATTTAAACTGAACAATGTGATGGCTTTGATAAACATACAAACTGTGAAACTATCACCATAGTCAAGAAAGTCAGTGTATCCAACACCCCCAACAGTTTTTTTGTATCCCTCTGTAATCCCTGCCTCCCACTCCTCCTTACCCCACTACTCTTCAGATAATGACTGATGTACTTTCTGTCATTGAATTAAAGTTTTAAAAAGAGTTTCATGTAAAAGGAATCATATAGCATATATATCTTTAATCCAACTTTTTTCACTTGGCATAGTTGCTTTAAGCTTCATCCATATCGTTGCATGCATCCGTAGTTAGTCCATTGTACTGCTGGGTAGTATTCCATTGCATTCTTATACCACAATTTGTTTATCCATTCACCTATGAAGGGACATTTGGATTGTTTCCAGTTTGGGGGATATTATCAATAAAAATGCCTTCTTTTTAGAGGATATTTTTGCTGGATAGAAAAGTTTTAATCTCACTTCTGAATATTAAGGCAAACTCCTAAAAAAATACATAGAAATCCAGCAGCCTCCTGAAACCTGATGACTTTTGAGCAACTACAGTTTATTCTAGGATGCAATAATGAATTAATATTAGAAGATATATATATATATACATATATATATATATATATATACACACAATGTATCCTATTAACAGATATAAGGAGAAAATAGTAAGACCTTCTCCATGGATACTGAAAAAGCACTTGATAAAATTTAACACTCGTTCTTAAAAACACTCAAAAATGAAAATAAATGGCAAACTTATTTACATGATTCATCTAAAAAGAAATCATTGTTGGATACACAATATCCTAGGCACAACATGAACAATTCTCGTAGATCATAAATAACAATTAGACAAGGCAACTCCTTAACTGTTGTGGAACAAGATAGAATTATAGCTCCATGACTATGTCTGAAATAAGACAGAGACAAGGATAGTCTACAATCACAAAAATAATTGAACAACTTTCTTTCTGACTAGCATATGTAACTGGTGCTTATATTTTGATAATGACATCTGTTACCTTGCTTTAATCTTTCTACCTCTGTTTGAAAATACCAGATTTCCCCTGGTTCCTGCAGCTTCTAATCTCTATTTCTTTCTAATCTCCAGCAGAAGCTCAAATCCTGTAACAATTCCTTCCCTTCTTACTTAGGGCCCTTCAATTCTTCTGTTGTGCGTTTCCCTTTGCTGCAGCAAGATAAATAAACCTAAATTTGTTTGACTACAGGTATGTTTCCCCTGATTTTAGCTACAGAGTTTTACTATACCAATGCTGACTCAATGGACGTGAGTCTGAGTGAACTCCGGGAGTTGGTGATGGATAGGGAGGCCTGGCGTGCTGCAATTCATGGGGTCGCAAAGAGTCGGACATGACTGAGCGACTGAACTGAACTGAACTGAACTGAATGACATATTCAAGTGGCCACGAAAGAGATTGATATATATTTACCTACTTAGAAGTTTCTGCAGGACAAAAACAATGTAAGCAAAGTCAAGAGGAACATAAAGTATATTGGAACTCATATTACAGAGATTAATAACATATGAAGAAATAAAGAAAAATGTCAATAATTTANCTGCAATTCATGGGGTCGCAAAGAGTCGGACATGACTGAGCGACTGAACTGAACTGAACTGAACTGAATGACATATTCAAGTGGCCACGAAAGAGATTGATATATATTTACCTACTTAGAAGTTTCTGCAGGACAAAAACAATGTAAGCAAAGTCAAGAGGAACATAAAGTATATTGGAACTCATATTACAGAGATTAATAACATATGAAGAAATAAAGAAAAATGTCAATAATTTAAAATGTGTACAGAATAAGAAAAGACATCACAGGAAAGGAAATGACTTTTAAAAATATAAAATGTTGAAGTGATGTCAGAAAGATGGTGACAGAAAGTGATGTCAGAAAGAAATAGGATTCTGATTTCCCTCTCTTGACAGATGCACTGAATAAACAGCTACATAGTTGAGAGATTCTTATACTCTGAGTGACAGGAAATACAACACAATAGGTTGGAAAAGCTGAGACACACTAATGAAATAAACTCCATCCTTGGATTACAACTTGGATGTATTCCAAATCCCAATTTCTTCCTGAGGAGTGAAGATTTTAGACCACATATCTAATGTCCCAATTTCTATGGCTTCCAATTGAAAGTCCAGCTCCCAAATCACCCAGGTATGAGACTGAAAGGAGCTTGGCATTTGTGTGTCCCCAAGACCATATGAAGCAAAGAAGTCATGCTTAAACTGGTGTGTAAGCACTTGCCCTGGTTATAAACACTTGTTCCCCAGGCTCAGTGTAGAAGGAGCAGGTAAAAATACTTCAGATTCTTCCTGGAAAGGGTTAGACTGCATATTTTTCAAGCTGCTGCTTAAGAATCATGTTTCTACATAGTCTGCATCTGGGAGGTGACTGTGCAGGAAATTAGCAGAATTTTAGGAGCATAAACAGTATACACAATGCCACATCTTTCCCAGCTGTTGCCTGAAGTTTGGGCTTCCAATTAAGTTTCATCTAGGAGCTGACAGGGCAGGCAATTTAGTAGTTTTCTAGGAGTTTGTAAATGTGGACATTTCTTCTCCTTTAGGGCACCAGTGGAACTTGGCATACCATACTCTCCCAGGGCCACTGAGAACAAAGATGGCAATTGGGACAAAAAGAAAGATTTGAGAGGCACTTAAGAATCTTTAATCAGGCTGATGGGCAAGGATCATCTCCTACATGAGGCCAGTCTGTCAAGACTAGGAGAGATGGCTGTTTTATTTAAAGTATAAAAACCTATATGAACATTTGAGGAAAATGAAAAGAGAAATAAAAGAACAAACAAAAGAAACAGATAAACATCAGAAAACTGACCCTAATGGGATGGAGAGAAATAGTTTATGTGACAGAGAAGTCAAAATTGTGATCATAAAGATGCCTGAAGGGGTCAGGAGAGCAATGTATGAAGAAAGTGAGAATTTCAACAAAGAGAAGAAAATATGTAAAACTACTGTAAAATATGTTAAAAAAANTATATATATATATATACACACAATGTATCCTATTAACAGATATAAGGAGAAAATAGTAAGACCTTCTCCATGGATACTGAAAAAGCACTTGATAAAATTTAACACTCGTTCTTAAAAACACTCAAAAATGAAAATAAATGGCAAACTTATTTACATGATTCATCTAAAAAGAAATCATTGTTGGATACACAATATCCTAGGCACAACATGAACAATTCTCGTAGATCATAAATAACAATTAGACAAGGCAACTCCTTAACTGTTGTGGAACAAGATAGAATTATAGCTCCATGACTATGTCTGAAATAAGACAGAGACAAGGATAGTCTACAATCACAAAAATAATTGAACAACTTTCTTTCTGACTAGCATATGTAACTGGTGCTTATATTTTGATAATGACATCTGTTACCTTGCTTTAATCTTTCTACCTCTGTTTGAAAATACCAGATTTCCCCTGGTTCCTGCAGCTTCTAATCTCTATTTCTTTCTAATCTCCAGCAGAAGCTCAAATCCTGTAACAATTCCTTCCCTTCTTACTTAGGGCCCTTCAATTCTTCTGTTGTGCGTTTCCCTTTGCTGCAGCAAGATAAATAAACCTAAATTTGTTTGACTACAGGTATGTTTCCCCTGATTTTAGCTACAGAGTTTTACTATACCAATGCTGACTCAATGGACGTGAGTCTGAGTGAACTCCGGGAGTTGGTGATGGATAGGGAGGCCTGGCGTGCTGCAATTCATGGGGTCGCAAAGAGTCGGACATGACTGAGCGACTGAACTGAACTGAACTGAACTGAATGACATATTCAAGTGGCCACGAAAGAGATTGATATATATTTACCTACTTAGAAGTTTCTGCAGGACAAAAACAATGTAAGCAAAGTCAAGAGGAACATAAAGTATATTGGAACTCATATTACAGAGATTAATAACATATGAAGAAATAAAGAAAAATGTCAATAATTTAAAATGTGTACAGAATAAGAAAAGACATCACAGGAAAGGAAATGACTTTTAAAAATATAAAATGTTGAAGTGATGTCAGAAAGATGGTGACAGAAAGTGATGTCAGAAAGAAATAGGATTCTGATTTCCCTCTCTTGACAGATGCACTGAATAAACAGCTACATAGTTGAGAGATTCTTATACTCTGAGTGACAGGAAATACAACACAATAGGTTGGAAAAGCTGAGACACACTAATGAAATAAACTCCATCCTTGGATTACAACTTGGATGTATTCCAAATCCCAATTTCTTCCTGAGGAGTGAAGATTTTAGACCACATATCTAATGTCCCAATTTCTATGGCTTCCAATTGAAAGTCCAGCTCCCAAATCACCCAGGTATGAGACTGAAAGGAGCTTGGCATTTGTGTGTCCCCAAGACCATATGAAGCAAAGAAGTCATGCTTAAACTGGTGTGTAAGCACTTGCCCTGGTTATAAACACTTGTTCCCCAGGCTCAGTGTAGAAGGAGCAGGTAAAAATACTTCAGATTCTTCCTGGAAAGGGTTAGACTGCATATTTTTCAAGCTGCTGCTTAAGAATCATGTTTCTACATAGTCTGCACCTGGGAGGTGACTGTGCAGGAAATTAGCAGAATTTTAGGAGCATAAACAGTATACACAATGCCACATCTTTCCCAGCTGTTGCCTGAAGTTTGGGCTTCCAATTAAGTTTCATCTAGGAGCTGACAGGGCAGGCAATTTAGTAGTTTTCTAGGAGTTTGTAAATGTGGACATTTCTTCTCCTTTAGGGCACCAGTGGAACTTGGCATACCATACTCTCCCAGGGCCACTGAGAACAAAGATGGCAATTGGGACAAAAAGAAAGATTTGAGAGGCACTTAAGAATCTTTAATCAGGCTGATGGGCAAGGATCATCTCCTACATGAGGCCAGTCTGTCAAGACTAGGAGAGATGGCTGTTTTATTTAAAGTATAAAAACCTATATGAACATTTGAGGAAAATGAAAAGAGAAATAAAAGAACAAACAAAAGAAACAGATAAACATCAGAAAACTGACCCTAATGGGATGGAGAGAAATAGTTTATGTGACAGAGAAGTCAAAATTGTGGTCATAAAGATGCCTGAAGGGGTCAGGAGAGCAATGTATGAAGAAAGTGAGAATTTCAACAAAGAGAAGAAAATATGTAAAACTACTGTAAAATATGTTAAAAAAAATCAATCCCAAATGTTCATTGGCAGGACTGATGCTGAAGCTGAACCTCCAGTACTTTGGCCACCTGATGTGAAGAGCTCATTCACTGGAAAAGACCCTGATGCTGGGAAAGATTGAGGGCAGGAGGAGAAGGAGGAAACAAAGGATGGGAAGGTTGGATGGTATCACCAACTCAACAGACATGAGTTTAAACAAACTCCAGGAGATAGTAAAGAACAGGGATGCCTGGCATGCTGCAGTCCATGGCATCTCAAAGAGTCAGACATGACTTAGCAGCTGAACAACAATAACAACAACTAAGCAAAAGCCTCTTTATAGAGGTGAAGAATACAGTAACTGAACTGAATATTTCAACAGAGAAAATAAACAGCAGACTAGATCGAGTGGAAAAAAGTATCAGTTAATTCAAAGACAGAAAAGGGAAATCATTCAGTCCAGAGGAGCAAAATGTTTAAAAAAGAATAGAAAAGAGGGAAGGTAGTTTAAGGAACTTATGGGTTACAATCAAGTGTACCAATGTCTGTATTATGGGAGTCTGAAAAAGCTAAGAGAGAAAGGAAGGGACAGAAAGTTCACTCAGAGGAATAATGATTGGCCATTCTTTGCTACCCAGAGAGGGGTGCATTGTTTGGGTTCTTGTCATAAATTAAAGGAAAACTTCCATCATGTCTGGAGCCCTTGATGCCCAGCAAATGAAAGAGGTGTATGACCTCAAATTCCTTGCAGCAGGAACTTACTTAGGCATCAACTGTAACTTTCAAATGGAACAGTTAATCTACAAAGAAAAAGTGATAACATCTACATCATAAATCTGAAGAGAACCTGGAAGAAGTTTCTGCTGGCAGATCATGCCATTGTTGCCTTGAAAACCTGGCTGATATCAGAGTCATATCCTCCAGGAATACTCGTCAGCAAGATGTGGTAAAGTCACTGCCACTGCATCTACTCCTATTCCTGGCTGTTTCACTCCTGGAACATTCCCTAACCAGATTCAGGCAGCCTGCAAGGAGCTATGACTTCTGGTGGTTGCTAATCCCAGGGCTTACCACCAGCTCTCCAGAGGTATCTCATGTTAGCCTACTTACTATTGCTCTGTGTAACACAGACTCTCCTTCCCACTCTGCGGATATTACTATCTATGTAACAAGGGAGTTCACTCTACAGATGCTGTCCCAGGAAGTTCTGTGCATGCACGTATCATCTCCTATGAAAACTTGAAGGCGTGAAGATCTTGTCTGATCTCTACTTTTCAAAAATTTTGAAGAGACTGAAAAGCAAAAGCAGGCCACTTCCGAAATGGATGTAAGCTTGGAGAAATTTCAAGACAAATGGATTGCTTCAGCTTCCAAATTTATTGCTACTCAGTCCTAGGTTGCAGACTAGTCTGAAGGTGCCCTCCATGCTTACTCAGAAGCTTCTTACTGAAAACTGGAGCACTCAGCCTGCATTACAGACCGGTCTGCAACTCCCAATGCTCAGGTCACTGAATGGGTAGGAACTACCACTGAAGCTATTCTCCCGTAGACTCTTTAATAGAAAATGGAATAAGGATGTTGGAAAATAAACAACTTCAAAAAAAGAAAAGGAAAGAAAGAAAGAAAAAAGTCCGAGAATGTCTCAAACTGGAGGAAGGAAAACTAAATCAAGGAAGCGGAAAGAAAGCCAAAAAGATAAACCAAAGAGATCCAGACCAAGATACATTATAATCAAATTGTCAAACATTAAAGAGAAATTTTGAAAGAAGAAAGAGAAAAACCTGCCAACCAGGTTGATGCTCTCTGCATCAGGTGGCCAAAATATTGGAGTTTCAGCTTCAACATCAGTCCCTCCAATGAACACCCAGGACTGATCTCCTTTAGAATGGATTAGTTGGATCTCCTGGCAGTCCAAGGGACTCTCAAGAGTCTTCTTCAACACCACAGTTCAAAAACATCAATTCTTTGGTGCTCAGCTTTCTTTACAGTCCAACTCTCACATCTGTACATGACCACTGGAAAAACCGTAGTGTTGACTAGATGGACCTTTGTTGACAAAGTAATGTGTCTGCTTTTTAATACGTTATCTAGGTTGGTCATAACTTTCCTTCCAAGGAGCAAGCGTCTTTTAATTTCATGGCTGCAATCACCATCTGCAGTGACTTTGGAGCCCAGAAAAATAAAGTCAGCCACTGTTTCCCTATCTATTTGCCATGAAGGATATGCAGATGACAGGATATTATATATAGAAAACCCTGAAGACTCCACAGAAAAACTACTAGAACTGATAAACAATTTCAGCAAGGAAGAAGGATATAAGATTAACATACAGAAATTAGTTCTATTTATTTGCACTAAAAATGAAATATCAGAAAGGGAAAATTAAAAAAAAAACCCTTTAAAAATTGCATCACATGGTATCTCTATTTTTAGTTTTTTAAGTAACCTCTGTATTGTTCTCTGGTATTGATTCCTTCCCGAGTATTATTAATTTTAATAATTGTGTTGTTTGTCTCTGTATGTTCAATCTTTATTTCTCTTATGTCTTTGTTAATTGATTCTTGCATTTTCTCCATTGTATTTTCAAGGTTTGGGGTCATCTTGACTATTATTATTCTGAATTCTTTTTCAGGTAGTTTGCCTATTTCTTCTTAATTTACTTGGACTTGTATGCTTCTAGGTTGTTCCTTCGCTGTGCAGTGTTTATCTGCCTTTTCAATATATATTTTTAACTTATCGTGTTTGAGGTCTCCTTTCCCCAGGCTTCGAGTTTGAATTCTTTCTTCCTTTTGGTTTCTGCCCTTGTAAGTTTGGTCCAGTGGTTTGTGTAAACTTCATGTAGGGTGTGATTTGTACTTGTGCTCTGGTGGGAGGAGGTGAGTTTTTTTTTTTTTTTTTCCTTTTTCCTCTTATGGGAAGGACTGAATGAGGTTGTAATTCTGTCTGCTGATGACTGGGTTTGTAATTTTGTCTTGTTTGTTGTTTGGATGAGATGTCCTGCACAGGGTGCTACTGGCCTATGCTGGGTCTTGTATAAAAGTGGTTGCCTTTGTGGGAGTTCTTACTATTTGATACTCTCTAGTGTTAGGAGTTCTTAGGTAGTTTAGGGTCTTGGAGTCAGTGCTCCCACTCTAAAGGCTCAGGGCCTGATCTCTGGCTGGGAATGGAGATTCCACATGTGGTTTGTTATGGCATTAAGTGGGGTTAAAACAAATATCCAAAAATGAGAAACAAAAGTCACACTCTAGACAAGTGACAATTTCAAAATCAAGCAAACAATAGCTAAAATAATGGAATATACACACATACATATATACCCATAAGCAAAAGCAAAACAGTCCAAAAGAAAAAAGAATAAGTACAATAGATTGACCTGGTGAACAAAGGAAATCTAAAATGATATCCATCAATTAATAGCAAAACTAACTAAAGCACAAACTGGAAAACAAAACTAAAGCAAGGTGCCAACTGGGGACTAAAGGAATGAAAACAATGGAAATATAGTGAGAAAAAGAAAGAATAGAAATGCAAAGTTAAATAGAGGTAGATATATATATTAAAGGTTAACTGCAATGGGAAAAGAGCAATAGGAAAAGTAAACAAAGAAATAAATGTAGGAAAAAATAGTAAATTAAAAAAATTAAAATGTAAAAGAAAAGAGAAAACAGAAAAAAAGAAAACCCCACAGAATCTTTTAAGGCTAATATAGAGGCAGACGTATATAACAGAAATAAATACATGTGATTAAAAAAATTCTCAAAAGCTTAAATAGATTTAATAGAACTAATAAAATTGACAACTACAACAACAGGGGGAAAAAAGGAAAGGAAAAAAAGGAAAAATATCCAGAATCAACCACAGAACAAGTCAAAATATAAGAATAATAACTGCTTTTCTTGAGTCTCTGCTGTCAGCATCCTTTCCCTTGCTAGGAGTCACAGTCCACTTTGACTCTCTCGGATGCTGTCTGGTACTAGGCTGGTCTCTGGACCTGCTGTGGGGGCAGCTCAGACGCTAATCTGGTCCTGCTCCTATGTGTTCTTGTCTCCAATTTTCACAGATGTCAGAACTAGCGCGTTTTCTTTTGTGAGAACTTTCATTGTCCTTTTATATATTCCATAGACACAGAGTCTGCCTAGTTGATCACGTGGATTCAATCTGCAGCTTGTACAGCTGGTGGGAAGGTTTTGGGTCCTCTTCCTTAGCCACACTGCCCCTGGGTTTCACTTGTGGTTTCATCTTCACCTCTGCCTGTGGACCGTCCACTGGGGTTTGTTCCTGAGGCTGCTCTGGAGGATTTGGGTCTGCCACAGTGTGGGTCAGGTGTGGAGGTGGCACAGAGGCTTGGGTGGCAGTGGCCCTGGCATCACTAGGTACTCAGAGGAGCCAGTGGTTAGGGCAGCAGGAAATATCATGCTCTAGAAGTGCATGGCAACCCACTCTAGTATTCCTGCCTGGAGAATCCCCTGGACAGAGAAGCCTGGAAGGCCACAGTCCACAGGATCTCAGAGTTGGATATGATCAAAGTGACCCCATGTGCACAGATGCAGGATTTTTTCTAGCCTCTGGCAGCTATGTCCCAGTGAAGATCATGCTTGGAAGTGGTGCAGTTGCTTGGATCATGGGTACCCTGGCAACGCTGGCTATGCAGGAGCACTGGCAGCTATTGTCACTGGAGATATGGTGCTACTAGGGCTTTTTCTAGCCTGTGGCAGCTCTGCCCCAGTGATGACTGAGCATGAAGGCGGTGCAGCTGCTTGGGTTGCAGGGACTCTGACAACGCCAAGTGTGCAGGGACATGGACTGCCTCAGATGCAGGAACTATGGCCTTATCAGAGTTCTTTTCTAGACTCTACCACCTCCTTCTTTTGCCTTCAGTCTTTCCAAGCATCAGGGTCTTTTGCAGTGAGAGCTGGCATTTCACATCAAGTGGCCAAAGTATTGGAACTTAAGCATCAGTCCTTCCAATGAATATTCAGAGTTGAATATTTAGGATTGATTGGTTTGATTTCCTTGTAGTCCAAAGGACTTCTCCACCACCACAGTTGGAAAGCATCAGTTCTTCAGTGCTCAGCCTCCTTTGTGGTCCAAACTCTCACATACTTACACGACTACTGGAAAAACCATAGCTTTGGCTATATGGACCTTTTTTTTAGCAAAGTGATGTTTCTGCCTTTTAATACACTGTCTAGGATTGTCATAGATTTCCTTCCAAGGAGCAAGTGTCTTTTAAATTCATGACTGCAGTCACTTTCTACAGTGGTTTTGGAGCCCAAGAAAATAAAGTCTGTCACTGTTTCCACTTCTATTCACCATGAAATGATGGGACTGGATGCTGTGATCTTAGTTTTTTGAATGCTGAGTCTTTAGCAGCTTTTATCCTCTCCTCTTTCGTCTTCACCAAGAGGCTCTAGTTCCTCTTCACTTTCTGCCATTAGTGTAGTATCATCTGCATATCTGAGGTTATTGATATTTCTCCTGGCAATCTTGATTCCAACTCGTGTTTCATCCAGCCCAGCATTTTACATGATGTACTCTGCATATGAGTTAAATAAGCAGAGTGACAATATACAGCCTTGATGCACTCCTTTCCCAATTTTGAACCAGTCCAATGTTCCATGTCCAGTTCTTGGATTGCATACAGTCCAACAGAACTTGTTGCTTCTTGATCCGCATACAGGTTTCTCAGGAGACAGGTAAGGCCATCTGGTAGTCCCATCTCTTGAAGAATTTTCCAAAGTTTGTTGTGATCCACACAGTCAAAAGCTTAGTGTAGTCAATGAAGTAGCAGATGTTTTTCCGGAACTCCTTTGCTTTCTCCATGATTCAACAAATGTTGGCGATTTGATCTCTGACTCCTCTGCCTCTTTGAAACCCAGATGTACATCTGGAAGTTCTAGGTTCACGTACTGCTAAAGCCTCGCTTGAAGGATTTTGAGCATAACCTTACTAGCAGGTGAAGTGAGCACAGTTGTATGGTAGTTTGAACATTTTTTTGGCATTACCCTTCTTTGAGATTGGGATGAAAACTGAATTTTTCCAGTCCTGTGGCCACTGCTGAGTTTTATAAATTTGTTGACGTACTGAATGCAGCACTTTAACAGCATCATCTTTTAGAATTTTAAATAGCTCAGATGAAATTTCATCACCTCCACTAACTTTGTTTGTACTAATGCTTTTTAAGGCCCACTTGACTTCACACTGCAGGATGTCTGGCTCTAAATGAGTGACCACACCATCATGGTTATCCCAATCATTAATACCTTTTTGGTATAGTTCTTCTGTGCATTCTTGCTACCTCTTCTTTGGTCCTTACTGTTTCTGTCCTTTATCGTGCCCATCCTTGCATGAGATGTTTCCTTGATATCTCCAATTTTCTTGAAGAGATCTTTAGTCTTTCCCATTCTGTGATTTTCCTCTATTTCTTTGCATTGTTCATTTAGGATGGCCTTCTTACCTCTCCTTGCTATTCTCTGGAACTCAGCATTCAGTTGAAGATATCTTTCCCTTTTTCCTTTGCCGTTCACTTCTCTTTGCTCCTCAGCTATCTGTAAAGCCTCCTCGGACAACCACTTTGCCTTCTTACATTTCTTTTTCTGGGGGGATGGTTTTCATCACTGCCTCCTGTACAATGCTACGAACCTCCATTATAGTTCTTTGGGTACTCCTATCAGGTCTAATCTCTTGAATCTATTAATCACCTCTACTATGTAATCACAAGGGATTGATTTAGGTCATACCTGAACGGCCTAGAAGTTATCCCTACTTCTTCAATTTAAGCCTGAATTTTGCAATAAGGAGTTCATGATCTGAGCCACAGTCAGCTCCTGGTCTTGTTTTTGNATGTGGGAAAAAATAAATTTGGCGTCAAATGGGTTGGGTTCAAGTCTCAATTCAATGACTTACTCTCCAGTGGTCTTGGGATCTCCCTGGACTTCAGTTTTATCATCCTTAAAATGGGGATGATAATGGAACCTAAATCAGAGGTGGCTGTGATGATCAAGCAAAATAATTCAAATCAAACCTTGGGCTGAAACACTCAATGGATGTTATGTATTGATTAATTACTGATATAATTAATAGAAGTGTAAACTAATTCTTGAAGGCAGCTCAGTTCAGTTCAGTCACTCATTTCTGTCCAACTTTTGTGACCCCATGGACTGCAGCACCACAGGCCTCCCTGTCCATCACCAACTCCCGGACCTTGCTCAAAGTCATGTCCCTGAGTCAGTGATGCCATCCAGCCATCTCATCCTCTGTGGTCCTCTTCTCCTGCCCTCAATCTTTCCCAGTATCAGGGTCTTTTCAAATGAGTCAGCTCTTCACATCAGATGGCCAAAGTATTAGAGCTTTGGCTTCAGTGTCAGTCCTTCCAGTGAATATTCAGAACTGATCTCCTTTATGATTGACTGGTTGGACCTCCTTGCAGTCCCAGGGACCCTCAAGAGTCTTCTCCAACATCACAGTTCAAAAGCATCAATTCTTCTGCACTCAGCTTTCTTTATAGTCNATGTATACTATCATGTAAGAAACGAATCACCAGTCTAGGTTCAATACAGGATAGAGGATGCTTGGGGCTGGCGCACTGGGATGACACAGAGAGATAACATGGGGAGAGAGGTGGAAGGGGGGTTCAGGATTGGGAACTCACGTACACCCATGGTGGATTCATGTCAATGTATGGCAAAACCAATACAGTATTGTAAAGTGAAATAAAAAAAAAACAGACAAAAAAAAAAAAACACCAAACAAACAAACAAACACTTGTATGCAGCATACTACATTTTGTGCAATAAAATGGAAAAATAGATCTTTATAACTGATTGTATATATAAAAAAAACTGTAGAATGAGAAAAATGGTTACCTTCTTGTAAGACTTGAGATGGAATGAGGCAAATGGTGGGTAGGAGTGAAAATACCTTGCTACTTGAAACCATTTTGTATATTTTTTTGATTTATAACTTATATGGAGGAATACTTTCTTTTTCAGATAGCTCCTGTTACTATGGGGCTTCCTTAGTGGCTCAGATGGTAAAGAATCTGCCTGCAATGCAGGAGACCCAGGTTCAATCTCTGGGTCTGTAAGATCTCCTGGAGAAGGGAATAGCAACCCACTCCAGTATTCTTGCCTCCATGGACAGAGGAGCCTGGAGGGCAAGAGTCCATGGGGTCACACAGAGTTGGACATGACTGAGCAACTAATACACACACACCTATCACTATATATTTAAAAATTTCTTTTTAAACCACTTTAAAAATTGCTCCCCCACCATTTATACAAATATGTTCTGGTTGCTAACAATTATAATTTTGTCCTTATCAACTCCTTAAGTTCTGGGTGTCATTCTTTTCTCCATNAACTAATACACACACACCTATCACTATATATTTAAAAATTTCTTTTTAAACCACTTTAAAAATTGCTCCCCCACCATTTATACAAATATGTTCTGGTTGCTAACAATTATAATTTTGTCCTTATCAACTCCTTAAGTTCTGGGTGTCATTCTTTTCTCCATTTTTTTTTTTTGACATCTACTTTTCTTCTAGATTTGGTCCACATTTATTATTCCCCTATCCTCATTGTTTATTTGTCATTCCACTGCATTCCCATTTCAGTGATGTCCAGTGGACACTGTTAAAGCCTATATTGCCTAATAGTTCTGTTTCATTTTCTTCTTGACATTTTTCCTTGCGGATTTTGTGATAAAATTTTATCCAGTGCTGGGAACTCTGAACAGCTACATGTAAAAGAATGAAATCAGAACACTCCCTAACTCCATACACAAAAATAAACTCAAAATGGATTAAAGACCTAAATGTAAGACCAAACACAATAAAACTTTAGAGGAAAACAGGAAGAACACTCTTTGACATAAATCACAGCAAGATCTTTTTTGACCCACTTCCTAGAGTAATAAAAATAAAAACAAAAGTAAAAAAATGGATTTAATTATATTTAAAAGGTCTTACACAGGCTTCCCCAGATGGCTTAGTGGTAAAGAATCTATCTGCAATACAGGAGACACAGGAGATGTGGGCTTGATCTCTGGGTTGGGAAGATCCTCTGGATGAAGGCATGGCAACCCACTCCAGTATTCTTGCTGGGAATATCCCATGGACAGAGAAACCTAGTGGGATAATGTCCATGGGGTCACAAAGAGTCAGACATCAGTGAAGCAACTGAGCACAAGGTTTTGCACAACAAAGAAAACCATAAATGAGATGAAAAGACCACCTTCAGAATGGAAGAAAAGGTTTGCAAATGAAGCAACTGGGATTAATCTCCAAAATATACAAACAGCTCATGATACTTAAGAGCATCAAAGCAAAAGACCCAATCAACAAATGGGCAGAAGACCTAAATAGACAATTCTCTGAAGAAGACATACAAATGACCAAGAGGCACATGAAAGGATGCTCAATATTACTAACTGTTAGAGAAATGCAGACTAAAACTTCAATGAGGTGTCACCTCACTCTGGTCAGAATGACCATCATCAAAAAAATCTGCAAACAGTAAATGCTGGAGAGCGTATGGAGAAAAAGGGACCTTCTTGTACTGTGATGGGGATGTGAACTGTTATACCCACTATGGAGAACAGGATAGAGATTACTTAAAAAAACTAAAAATATAGCCATATGATCTAGAAATCCCTACTGGGCGTATACCCTGAGAAAACTGTAATTCAAAAAGACACACGCACTTCAGTGTTCACTGTAGCACTGTTTACAGTAACCAGGATATGGAAGCAGCCTACATATTCATTGACCTATGAATGGATACAGAAAATGTGGTACTTTTATACAATGGAATATACTCAGTCATAAAAAGGACTGAAATTGGATAATTTGTAGGGAAGTGAATGGACCTAGGGTCTGTCACATAGAGTGAAGTAAGTCAGAAAGAGGAGAACAGATATTGTATATGAATTCATACGTGCGGAATCTAGAAAATGGTACAGATGAACCTATTTGCTGGGCAGGAATAGTGATGCAGATGCAGAGAACATCTGTGTGGACACAGAGTTGGGGGAGGAGAGTGGAATGAACTGGGAAATTAGGATTGAAATATATACACTATCATGTGTTAAATAAATAACTATTGGGAACCTGCTCTGTAGCACAGGGAGCTCAGCTCAGTGTTCTGTAATGACCTAGATGGGTGGGATGGGTTGGAGAGAGGTCTAAGAGGGATAGAATACATGTACACATATAGCTGATTCACTTTGTTGCACAGCAGAAACTAACACTACATTGTAAAGTGACTATATCCCAATTAAAAAATATTTATCCACTCACTAATCTTCCTCAACTTTCTCTCCAATTATTCTCTCTCTCACTCCATGTCTTAGAAATGTTGTTGATCCTCAGGATTCATCCCATATCTTTTTCCTCATTATTATACATACTCCAAATAGATTGTCTCCTTACTTCCACAGTTTAAATTTCACTTGTACCTTGATGAATTCTGAGATTTATATCTCCATATCAATTCACTATCATAGATTCCAACTGTCTATTGGATATGTTCCCATTTAAATGTGTCATAAACATCTAACATTCAACGTATTCTTCTCCAAATATACTCATCTCTTGTCTTTACTATCTGGATAAATGGAACTTTCACTCATTCATTGGCTCAAGATAGGTCCCTGGGCAATATCTTAGGTTCCTTTCTTTTCTTATAATCCACGTTCAAATGGAGCCCAAACCTTGACAAATTTTACTTTCTCAGTATCTTTCATAATCCCTTTTAAAAATCATTGTTTTATATCAAACTCCAATTATGTAAGAGCAGGTTATGTGAAATAACAATTCTTCCTGTTTTTCATTTGATCCATTTACAGGTAATCAGATTTTTTCAGCCAGAAAGAGTATTTGCCTTTTCCCAAACTCAGGATGTTCCCATGAATATTACTGTCCCTGCAGTCTGTTACATTTGAGAAAAGAATATGTGTGTGTATATATATGTATATATATATATCTCAGTGCTTTCTTCCATGCCCTCCACCCATTTTTCTGGTTACCTTAGGGCTCGAACTCAGTGATTAGGTCTAGAAATACCTTTCTGATATTTTCAGTGATGTCAATGCCATCAATTAACACAACTCCAGAGGTTGTGATCTCCTCTCCAGTCAACATTTTGAATGTAGTGGTTTTTCCGGCACCATTTAATCCAAGTAATCCAAAGCACTCATACTTTGGGACTAAAAGGGAGATATTTCTCACAGCCTTTACAACTGGACACTTGTAGTAAATCTGAGAAAATTAAAAGAGAACCACAATGTACTGAAGCACTGATAATGGGTCAACCACAACCATAACCTCAGACCCTGTAGACTGTTACGTATGGACAGTTTCAGAAGAGCCTTTCCCCTTTCAGTCCTCTATTTTACCAGAATAGAACTCCAATGAATTAGTCATATTGCCAATGAATTCGTGGCAGGGAAGGTGGGCTAAATCTGCAAGGCTGGACATTGAATGACTTTACCTTTGTTAGTTCGTTGAAAAGCAAAGGGGCAGCCATCAACCTAGGTAACAGTTCCTGGACTCTCTTTCTTTCATCTATTACATCTTTATCCCCATATTCCTTGATTACTTGGACAGAATCTGTAGCCTATATTTTTAAGACAAAGATCACAGATTTGAATACTCGTTAGACATTTTGGCTTAAACTGGGTGGCTTTTTGAAAGCTGACCTGAGGGAGTAATTTCAAAGATGTGACAAAATATTTGAGTAATTTCTGTTAATGAGCCTCTCTACCAATTTCCTGAGGAGGGCATGGAAACCCACCCCAGTCTTCTTGCCTGGAGAATCACCATGGACAAAGGACCTGGCAAGCTACAGTCCACCGAGTCACAAAGAGTTGTATGTGACTGAGTGACTAAGTACAGCACCGATTTCCTGAACTCTTATGCACAAATTTATTCCTGACTTGCTTCTTTTTTTCTTTTTTCTTGGTCATGTGGCATGCAGGATCTTAGTTCTCCACCTAGGGACTGAACCCGTGCTCCCTTCAGTGAAAGCCTGGAGTCTTAAACACTAAATTGCCAGGGAATTTCCATGACTTGCTTATTTTTGAAGTTGTAGTCATGAACAAATTTTCTTACAAGTATGAGTAAGCAGCATGTCCTTGCCAGTGACGTGGACATTTTGTGGAGAACAAAAGCGACAATGATACTATTACTTATTACCTAGTGTGATTTGTTACAACCAAAATATATTCAAGAGAGCATTAGGTTTAAGAGAGAAGAATGAGCTCCTTTTTTTGATTAGGGCCCCTTACTGGCGAAGTTTGAGCTGAGTTTGGAGACTAAACAAAAATATATTGAGAGAATGAAGGTAGGGTGGGGATGGAAGAAAGGTTGCCATTAGCAGTGGGAGCTTAAAGAAAGTTGTGTGAGAATGAAACAACAAGGTGTGTTTTGTGAATAGTAATTTGTTACTGCTTGAACAAAATTTTGTTGTTTTGAACTGCTCATGTTTAAGTCAAGTACTCATTTAATGGTAATGGTTGAGGAATGGAGCAGGGGAATATATTCAGTTCACATGCTAATTCAGTAAACATGCTAGTCAATAGAGTGAGAAGAGAGCTGTTTTAATTGCTTTTTTCTTTTCCAATCTCAAAATTGATAGAATGCAAGTGGTAAGAGCGAATATTCTTGCCCAATTTTCAATCTTAGAGGGAAAACATTTAGTCCTTCCCTTTATGTTTATTGTAGGCTTTACATATAAACACGACTCTTTGCGACCCCATAGACGGCAGCCCACTAGGCTCCCCCATCCCTGGGATTCTCCTNAGTGGTAAGAGTGAATATTCTTGCCCAATTTTCAATCTTAGAGGGAAAACATTTAGTCCTTCCCTTTATGTTTATTGTAGGCTTTACATATAAACACGACTCTTTGCGACCCCATAGATGGCAGCCCACTAGGCTCCTCCATCCCTGGGATTCTCCTTGCAAGAACACTGGAGTGGGTTGCCATTTCCTTCTCCAATGCATGAAAGTGAAAAGTGAAAGTGAAGTCGCTCAGTCGTGTCCAACTCTTAGTGACCCCATGGATTGCAGCCTACCAGGCTCCTCCTTCCATGGGATTTTCCAGGCAAGAATACTGGAGTGGGTTGCTGTTGCCTTCTCCGTTTCTTCTTGAGATGATCAATACTGTAACACTGATTTGTTTTCAAATATTAAACTAATTTTACATTCATGGAATAAACCCTACTTGTTCATTTGTTCCATATATTCCTATATTCTTTTTAAAAAAATATTTATTTATTTATTTTTGGTTCTATTCTAGTGTAGATCAGTGAGAGTTCAATTACTGGATGAATGAACAATTAAAATAAAATATCGTAAGGCAAACTCTGAGATTGTGTGAACTATGAGACCTATGTAAAGCCATAGTTAATAATCTGACTGGTAGAGAGCCATCTCAGCCTAAGAATGTTAAAGTTTGAAACTAAGAAAGAGCAGGGGGAAAAAAGTCTCAACACAATATTTATATGTTTAATCCTAGGCAATAGGAAAAAATCCTGACTGGTAGAGACCATGAAACTCTACACAGCTTTAAAGAAGTCGATTCTATAATTACAACCAAATACACCTCAAAAACTGTACAGGCACAAGGCAGCACTTTCTATCATAGTCAGTTCATTATTATGGATTATTTTCTTGTAGGCAGAGGATTCAAAATTCAGAACTGAAAATTCAAACTAAGACGAAAGACAGATGATTCAAATTAGCCTCAGTTAGGTCTTGGTATAATTGAATGATATCTTTTTTATTAAGTAATAAAGGTAGGAATATGTTAATTTACACATTCTGACCTAATGCTGAGCTTTCTTTGAGTTGTATCTAGAGTCTGTATTAGTTACTCACCTTCTTGTCATTCATAAATATCTTACAGACATTAAATACAATTTTATGAAAGACAAAGTTTTTCAGGTTCCAGAATGTACTTTCCAGACAAAAAAGCAAAAGCAGAAAAATTAAGCCCAAGGCAGCTGATGAAATCAAAAAGCTTGCAATCCCATGTTCTCCAAAACTGTAGACATTGTTCTTCTTAACTGAGGGTGATAAAAGAGATAGCCTCACTTAAAAAACTTATACAAAGTCTAAGATGACACCAAATATTAAGAAATATAGGATAAAATGAATGTTAAGTTAGAATTAGAGAAGCATAAATTTAAAAAATAAGCAATTGTCTTAACATTTTATTTGTCTCTCTTATTTAATCTTCACTGATATTTATGATTATTGTAACAGTTCCCCTGCAAATACTTTTTTTTCTAACTGATTTTGATAGGCCACAACCTTACTACATACTCAGTGAGTTTCAAAGGCTGAGGCTTTGTAAACAGAATTATTATGGATCTAGATGGTGATGATGATTGCACAACATTATGAATGTACTCAGTACCACCGAAATGTATACTTTAAAATGTAAACTTTATGTTATGTGTATTTTATTACAATAAAATTAGTGTTTGTGCATACTGGCACAAAAAATGCAATTCTTATTAAAAAAAGAGTGATTGTATTATCTTCACATCTCAAAGATGCCTCCTATTTGCATATCTAGAATTTAGATGTTTGTGTTAGCTAATTTTCTGTGTAGTAAGATCAGGAAATATCAATTATTACCTATTTACATCTAAACTTTGTTCTTTTCTTTCTCACAAGTGTTGCCATCAATATTCTTTTCCCGCTTATAGAAGAAAATGTCTTCTCACTCTGAAGAACTTTTCCCGCTTATAGAAGAAAATGTCTTCTCACTCTGAAGAACTTTAAGGACAGTAGGCATGACCTACAATAATAGCTAAACATACCATAAATAGCTTTATTTTGTTTGTTTTATTTAATTGCCAAGAATTCTGTTGTTTTTGATTTTTGTGGGTTATACTTATTTGTTTAGTAACTTTTCTAAACTGTTTTTGTAAAGACTGTATTTTGTTGTTTTTGATCACCGGAGTTTCTGTTCTGCTAACTTAGCTATTAGCTGCGATTTGATGGAAATATCCTTAAATGTTTGGAGCAAAACACAAACACAAACACAAACCAAACTTTCCCCATCCTTTTTAGATTAGCTGTGAGTTGGGGCTCTCTTAAAATGGTTAACCAGTCCATGTACAATTTTTATTTAGTTCACACATCTTGCTTATGCAGGGCCTAAAGATCAGAGAGCTTATTCATAAAGTCTTATCAGGTTTCAGCCTTGAATCTGCATGTGGCACTCTGAATTAGCCACTGCAAATGGGAATTTTTGTAATTGATGAATCCCCGCACACTCAGTCACTTTCCCCTGCTTAACTTCTCAGGCTTTTCTTTCTTGCCACTTGCTTTCCGTTTCTTGTCACTTGCCCTAGGTGGCTGCGGTTAGCATATCCCTTTAAATGTTTTTGACAAAGCTGCCCAGGAGGTTGCTCCAGCCCTCNGGGCGGTGGGGAGGCGGCTTCTGACCGGCCTGGACAGTGACCTCTCCCTCCCGCCCCTCAGCCACGACCAGCGCTTCTTCCTGAAGACCCTGCGGAGCCGGGAGGTGCAGGCGCTGCTCGCCCATCTGCCCCGCTACGTGCATCACCTGCAGCGACACCCGCACTCACTGCTCGCACGGTTGTTGGGTACGGTCGCTGTCCGACCTGTCCGGGACCCGGACTGCAGGGAGCGGGGAGCTGTGAGAGAGGGCGAGAAGGGGAGGAGTCGGAGAGTGGGAAGGTTCTAGGATCGGGGGTGGTGTGGGGAGCGTAGGGGACCTGAGTCCGAGCAGGGTGGAGGGCACCAGGCAACAGAGAGGCGGGGAGTCCAGTGGGGAGGCGGGTCCTNTGCTTTTGAACTGTGATGTTGGAGAAGACTCTTGAGAGTCCCTTGGACTGCAAGGAGATCCAACCAGTCCATCCATAAGGAAATCAGTCCTGAATACTCATTGGAAGGACTGATGCTGAAGCTGAAACTCCAATACTTTGGCCATCTGATGCAACGAACTGACTCATTAGAAAAGACCCTGAGGCTGGGAAAGATTGAAGGCGGGAGGATAAGGAAGGATCAGATGGTTGGATGGTATCACCAACTTGGTGGACATGAGTTTGAGTAAGCAAAGCCTGGTGTGCTGCAAACCATGGGGTCGCAAAGAGTTGGACATGACTGAGCTACTGCACTGAACTGAACTGTACAGAATATGGATCCACCTGTTTTTCCCTTTTCTGGAAATACACTTACTAGCATTTATTAAATGGTGTATTTTTGCCCAATAATATATGATGCCATCTCCTTTATACATCAAAATTCCATACATGCCTTGGCATATTTGAGGGCTTCTTTTAAATATAATTGTCCGTTTACTTCTATCTCTACATAAGTCATTATGTTACAAATATTTACATTTCAAATCTTCAGGAATTAAACCAATACCTGAGAAGTCACCTATAAAGAAAATATCAAGTCTTGTTTTTTACTAAATATTGAGCAAAGAGATGTTTTACATAAGATGTTTATTCAGCTAGTTTGATGAATAAAAAAACTAGAAAATACTCCACAGTTCATTATCTGTTAGTAGTATAAACTCCATATACAGTGCAAACATGCACACTATGAAAAAACAAAATAGCAGGTCAATCTTTCTCATAAACATGGTTTAAAAAATTCATAGGACTATTCATCTACTTCAGTGATGAATGATCTTGCATTTTAAAAGCTTATGGAAAACTAAATTTGAAATGATTAAAAACTGTCAAGTATTATAAGCTGGTATTTAAGATGCTTATAAATATTGTTTATGTTTTTAATTTTGTAAAATAAAGATAAAAAACACATGAAATATTAACACATGTAATAGATACACAGACAACTGTGTTTATTTAAGGAATGCAAAGTGTTTAATATTTTAAAAATATATTAATATAGTTGTATGGCATCCCTCACAGCTCAGTCGGTTAAAAATCTGCCTGCAATGCAGAAGACACAGGTTTGATTCCCTAGGTTGGGAAGATCCCCTGGAGAAGGAAATGGCAACCCACTCCAGTATTCTTGCCTGGAGAATCCCATGGACAAAGGAACCTGGCAAGCTATAGTTCAGGGTTGCAAGAGTTGAACATAACTTAGCCACTAAATCACCACCACCGCCACCACCACCACCACCACATCCATACACTAATGGCCAAAGCCACATGGTGAGCTCATATAGTCAAAAAACATATTCAAAATAAAATGTCTCATATAAAGCACTCTCTAACCTAAAACAGGAACATAAATATTCAAGCATTGTGTTCAACAGTGAAATTATTGAGGTGTATAGCCAACAAGTTGCAGAGCCAGGATGTCTCCAGGCCACCCTTTTACTATACTGCCTTTATATAAACATCGTAGTAAATTAGTGAGAGATCAACGCCAGCTACAACGAGGGCTTCCTTGGTCGCTCAGTGGTAAAGAATCTGATTGCTAAAGAAGGAGACACAGGTTTAGTCCTTGGATCAGGAAGATCCCCTGCAGAAGGAAATGGCAACTCACTCCATTATTCTTGCCTGGGTAACACCATGGACAGAGGAGCCTGGAGGGCTACAGTCCATGGGATCACAAAAGAGTCAGACAGGACTTAGTGACTAAAGAACAACAATAATGAGATCACCATGTTTATAGTCATAAAGAAAACCTTAATAAATAGCTCCAGTATAGTTAAATGCCAAATACTGTGACCATATGCAATAAGACTAAGTAAAGCAAAAGCAAATTATAAACAGAATATCTGAAATTAACAAAGAAAACATAAACCTTAAACCAAAATATTGAATTACATATAAATAACTTAATTAGACATATATTTTAAAAAAATGTTATTTATTTATTTATTATTTAAAAAAATTTATTTTTACTTTATTTTGGTTTACAATACTGTATTGGCTTTGCCATACATTGACATGAATCCGCCACGGGTGTACATGAGTTCCCAATCCTGAGCCCTCCTTCCACCTCCCACCCCATATCATCTCTCTGGATTTTCCCTGTGTACCAGCCCCAAGTATCCTATATCCTGTATCAAACATAGACTGGTGATTCATTTCTTACGTGATAGTATACGTTTCAATGCCATTCTCCCAAATCATCCCACTCTCTCTCTCTCCCACAGAGTCCAAAAGTCCATTCTATACATCTGTGTCTCTTTTGCTGTCTTGTATACAGGATTATCATTACCATCTTTCTAAACTCCATATATATGTGTCGGTATACTGTATTGGTGTTTTTCTTTCTGGCTTACTTCACTGTGTATAATAGGCTCCAGGTTTCATCCACCTCATTAGAACTGATTTAAATGTATTCTTTTTAATGGCTGAGTAATACTCCATTGTATATATGTACCACAGCTTTCTTATCCATTCATCTGCTGATGGACATCTAGGTTGTTTCCATATCCTGGCTATTATAAACAGTGCTGTGATGAACATCGGGGTACATGTGTCTCAATTCTGGTTTCCTTGGTGTGTATGCCCAGCAGTGGGATTGCTGGGTTATAAGGCA
>SJYV01028241.1:930000-958125 GCA_006410875.1 Neotragus pygmaeus | reverse complement strand
CATCTGGTCCCATCACTTCATGGGAAATAGATGGGGAAACATTGGAAACAGTGTCAGACTTTATTTTTTGGGGCTCCAAAATCACTGCAGATGGTGACTGCAGCCATGAAATTAAAAGACGCTTACTCCTTGGAATGAAAGTTATGACCAATCTAGATAGCATACATTAATCAGATAATAGAGATCTATACAATCTGAATATATCAAAATATATGTGTATGGTTAATGAAGTAATCTTTTCTTCCACTAGATACCTAAAATATCTCTTGTCTGTATTTTATTGGCACACTGTATTAGTAACTTCCAGTTTTACAGAATGTCATGCTGATACAGCTTAAAAGATAAGATTAAATATAACTTCACTTTATAAAGAATTCTGTGACTAACTCTGGTATAAATTGAGCACGAAATGAATGTATTACTGCAAAACATGTAAATAAAACCCAATTATAAACTAAAAAAAAAAAAAAGGCAGAGACATTACTTTGCCAACAAAGGTCCACCTAGTCAAGGCTATGGATGTGAGAGTTGGACTGTGAAGAAAGCTGAGCACCAAAGAATTGATGCTTTTGAACTGTGGTGTTGGAGAAGACTCTTGAGAGTCCCTTGGACTGCAAGGAGATCCAACCTGTCCATCCTAAAGGAGATCAGTTCTGGGTGTTCATTGGAAGGACTGATGCTAAAGCTGAAACTCCAATACTTTGACCACCTGATGCAAAGAGTTGACTCATTGGAAAAGACCCTGATGCTGGGACGGATTGGGGGCAGGAGAAGGGGACGACAGAGGATGAGATGGCTGGATGGCATCACCGACTCAATGGAAAAGAGTTTGAGTAAACTCCGGGAGTTGGTGATGGAGGGAGGCCTGGCGTGCTACGATTCATGGGGTCGCAGAGTTGGACATGACTGAGTGACTGAACTGAAGATACTGGTAGTTAGTAGGAAAATAAAGAAATGGGTAGCTAGATAGCAGAGTTAACTTCCTTCTTTGCAAGTGATACATATAGGTCTTCATATAGCAGTGGTCTCTTTTTTCCTACAGGTCTTACCTTGTACTTCCCGAAGTTCTTGATTCTTAAGCTTTAAAAAAATCTCAAGGTTCTTTATGAGATTTAGAGCCAAAACAGAATTCCCAGAAATTGAGTAAGGTACAATTGTTCGACCATACTGACTTAAGTCCATTTCTCTGGCAGGCATAATATAATGCAAGTTTAGAGTTGTTAAAAGGTAAGTAGTGACAAACAAAATTACTGATATATGTAGCAATGTCAACTTCCAGCTGCGCCAATTGAATAGTGCTCTCTTTAAAAACATGGAATGAAATTGCTGGCGGTAAAGTAGAAACTAAAAAGAGAAGAACATAGCATCAGAATTACTCGTGATCCAAGGAAGATATTCAAATTGAAATTCAATGCTCAAAAATTTTATAGCAAAAGATAAACACATATTAAACAAATATATTCTTGAATTTAACCAAAGAAAACAAAATGGCATGGAAATTTTATTTGTATAAGGTATTAAGGGAAAAGACTTAACAACTGGTTTCTTACCTAGCTACACTGAAAATCTTGTCAAGGTGATTTTATTCATTAATATATTTGTATTATTTCTGATTGGAAAAAATTTAATTTAACATAAAACCATAATCTTTCCATCTCTCTTTTTTTAAGGGAAATATCCCCATAAAACTTGTATACAACTACTATCTTTTACTTTATTTAGTATACTAACAATGGTTCATAGTGAGAAAATGCCCCTAATCTGATCACCCAATAACTTCTAAAAGTAACTCTTGGGCCTTGTTAGAACCAAATAAAGGGAAAATTTATTAGAAAATGAAGAGAACCTCTCTGAGAAATAACAAGGTGAAAGTGACATAGCTGTGATCTTTATCTAAAACCCATTTCTCCTGCATCAGGAAATTAATGGAGTTGTAGTACAGAAAGTTCCTTATCTCCTTGATTCTCTTATGGCCATGCTCCAAACATCTTTTAAGTTCAGGTAGTATATACCCCAAGCCAAATATACTAGTTTTACATTCTTAGTGAATATACTCACCCCAGTATTAAATTTAATGTTAGCAATTTCATTTAATCTGGGAGTAACTGGTCCTTGATAATTTCTGAACACTCTCCCACTCTGATTCCTGCTTTGTCCTCTTTGGCTTATCGAAAGAGAAGATTGAATAGATTGAATCTCTGTTTCAGAATCGGCCAGCTTATTGACCCTAAATACACACATATACACACAAAAAGCACAAAATATTTTACTTTGACTATACCTTCAATCTATTTTATTTGTCAAATAGCAAACAAATTTCCAAATTTGGAGGACTCTTTGATGTTTCTTACTGACTGTTAAGTATATTGTATAAAAGCAGTATGATAATGTGAAAGTATTAGCCACTCAGTCCTGTCCAATTCTATGTGACCCCATGGGCAGTAGCCCTCTAGTCTCCTCTGTCCATGGGGTTTTACAGGCAAGAATACTGGAGTGGGATGCCATTCCCTTCTGCAGGTGATCTTCCTGACCCAGGGATTGAACCCTGGTCTCCCACATTGCAGGCAGATTCTTTACCATTTGAGCCACCAGGGAAGTCCAAGTATGATAATACTGGCTCTCAATAAACCAGTCAGAGGACCGATGCCAATTCATGGTAAAGTTTCTACCATTCTGTGGTAAGATGAGAAAAACAATTATAACATATTGTGTTTCATTAAGCTGAATCTATTCAAGTTAAAGCACTTATCTTAAATCAAAGATAATAACTCTCCTTTGGATGCTAATGTTCTTTATGTTATAAAATGATAGGGACTTTGGAGAGTAGGTTTTTTTTTTTAATCCTTACATTTTCCATTTAGTGCCTATGTCCAAAGCTGTGTCTTTTGGTATGGATGCTTAAGAAGAATGAANGCAGAACAGTTTCACAGAAAATAATATCTATATAATTACACACACACACACACCCCACACACACACACACCCTACACACACATGTCCATGCTTGAAAAATGTCTGGAAGGATGTCTATCATACTAAGAACCTTCAGAAAAGAAAGAGAAATTGGGTTATGTTTAGCAAGGACTTCAGCTTTATCTGTGGAGTTAAAATTTTATGAGAAAATAGTCATTTGCTAATGGTGAAATTAAAATAAAAGTTGTATTTCTAAGAAATAACAGTGTGAACAGTGGGATGGCAAGGAGTTAAGAACAACATTTACTTTTTAAATTTCAGGTAATTGATACTTCTCACAGAAATCTGTATTAACTCAAAAATATAGTTAAGAGAGTAGAGAAGTATAACATGCCTGGGGCAAGCATGAGCTTACTACCTCTATATCCCTGATTTTCTCCCCAAAAAGCAGATTAAATTTCTGACTGATTTTCAAATTCTGCCTTTGTGTAGGATATCTAAAAGTTATTCTTCCAGAGGTCACGGAAGTTTCTTTCAGAGGTCATGGATTCAAATTACGTAAAGCTAACAACATATGTGTGTGAAGCCAAGAAATTTTAATATCATAGCAAAAGACTTACTACCCTTCAAAGTATTTTTCCTGTCTTCAGTTCCATTATGTGTAGTTCATAATATTTCATCGTTTAATAACAACAAAAGGTATATTCTGCCTCAAAAAGTCAACTTCACCCAGTGAGTGCTAAGATATGCATAAGTTAAAAAAAAGTTTTAATCTAATTCAATACCTAATGTGTTGTCTGTTCAACAAAAGACTGAATTCATTGGTAGACATGAGTACTAGATTACCATTTGATTCAGAAGTCTCTTGTTGATTTGAAACTTCACAAACAGAGCTTCTCATATAAGTGTACCTAATAAATTTTTGTATCGTTAAAGCATACTTTTTTCTGTTTTTCTTTGCACTTTATCTTGCTGCACTGCATGCCGCATATCTATTGACAGACCCTAGAAAGTTCTTCAGAAATATTTGTCATCTGAGAAAATAAGTTAAGGCCCTTTAAGTTTAACTTGAATATATTCAAGTCTCAAAAAATAGGTTGCCACTTATTAATTCATATTTACTAAATATAATTTGCCAAGTAAAAATTGCCACTCGCCATCTGGTTCTGCAAGAATGAAGTCACTAGCCACTGCAGTCACTGACCTTCAACACACCCTGAAAGGAGTTCAGGGCAGAGATCAGGATTGAGGCACTCTGTGCCCTGGGAGAAACTGGCAAAACAGGACTTCAGGTAGATATTGTCAAGGGAAGGTTTTATGAGCCGATTTCTTGCATCTTCTCTTATGTAGACAACCACTGAGATCATTAATGGAGACTTCTGCTCCTGGTGACTAGCAGCACCCTCTGCCAAAATGTGTGCTTGGTTGTGTTTTCCCATCACCAGAATCATATATACATGACCTTCCCTCTTACCTCTTTGGAGCATTTCCTCAGGGCTGTCTGAGAGGCTCTCTCCCAGTCTGCACCCAAATAAAACTTAACTCACAACTTTCATATTGTGCGTTTTTTTTCAGCTGACAAGTCTCATAATTTCACTATTGCTGATAATTTCCACTCAGTGACATTATTTACATCTCACCCCTGTACAAAGAAAGAACAATTTGTTCTTCAGACAGGAAATTATTGCTTTGTGTTTGTTTCCATATTTTTAGTCAAGGATACCAAATAATTAGGATATGCACCTTTGTTCACTGTGTATCTGTATTCAACTAAAAAATTTTTAAAGTGTACTGACATTTTACCTCCATATCCTTTCCTATCAAATTGAGATCTGTATCCCCTAAGTGGTTAGTAATGGGAGTTTTGAGAGGATCAAGGAAAAGAGTTCAGTACTTCATCTGTCTGGATATATTTACAAAAAATAATGTTTCCTACACTTTTCAACTAAGGACCCCTGTGGGCATCTGTCTAAATTACACATGTTATTTATCTTTTGGGATATATTTCTTTATCCCCCATTTCTCCAGTGTTTTTGTTTTTGGCTTTCACAAAATATTCATTATCCCTCCTTTAGTTAGTTACTTTCCAAATTGATAGCTCTGAGTTCTTTTCTCTTTAAAATCTTCCCTTCAGTCTCCTGTCCTTCCTGTCCTGACAGTATCTTTCATCCTAGAAATTATTAAAGGAAAAGAGAACTAAAACAAAGTCTTTCTAGATTTAGAATAGAACAGTTTTCCTGTTCCTTATGGATTAAAATGGAGAAATGGTCTAGGTTGTCCCATTCTCATCTTCAGTAACATTTAAAGTTTCCTAATGGTATCAACACTCTTTAAAATAAAAACAAAAAGGAAGGGCTTATGTATCTCCAAACAAAGATTTCCTGTTCTGATCCCAGGCATACGCTAATCCCCTTCCATGCACTTTCATCATGAAGATAAAAGTAGTCTTGGGTCAGAATCACTGGGAATTAATAGTAGCAGTGATCAACTTCCACATGCTTGGTTTCACCACATATTCAGTGCCTCACTGTAGTGATGAACATTACCCAGTTCACATTTTAAATTATTATTAAACACCCCACAATGCACCAAGAGCCCACTTTTTACTTTTCATTCCTGACTTCTTTACCCTTTTCCTCATCCTTTTCTCTAAAAAACAGTCCTTTTCTGACTGGAGTCCTAAGCCAGGTGGTTGAAACTGAGTAGTAACTAGCTACCTACCTCCCTCCACATAAGGCTTCAGTGACAATAGAAATTGCCATCTTCCTGTCCTCTGACTTGTGATACAGAGCTTGTTAGAATGTATACTTAGCACTGTCCTTGCTTCTGTCTGCCTGCCCTGACATCTTGTTCTCACTGAGGTGTGGTTCGCAAACCATACTGGTGCCCTTTTTTCGTTCCTCCCTGTCTGTGCACTCTCTTTGACCAAACTTACTATTTACTTGATACGCTTAACTGTGAACACTTACTTCTCAGCCAAGCAAGAACCCCTTTCCCAAGGCCTTATATTTGAGCAGCTTGTTTCCTGTCATATTTCCCTGTAGTATTATATTAGTCTGTGTTTGTAATTGAAGAATCTTGCTGCAAATCAGATTGATAGTTAAGACCTCTTCCACAGTTATACATCTTCAAATCCTTCCACCTCAGAATCCCCCAACTAGAGAAAGAAGACACCCTTACACATCTTATTTATGAGCTTTTTTTTTAGCCTTTTATTGCTGAAGTTAGTTTCTACATTATCTGTTAATACATAGTGAGTAAAAGAGCCAGAGCACATCTCTAATAAAGATGCTTTTAAAGTTCATAGTTACTTATAAAGTATCACACAGTTACAGTGTGCAGTCTGGGTCTCCTTATGTAATATTTAGAGATGGTTTTTGGATAGTGTGACCCTTCCCCCAACCTCATGGTGTTTCCTGTGATTCATTAAATTGCTGATAGTCCCATTTATCTGCCAGAACCCACCCACTTCCAGGGTTGGTCTTTTCCTTCCTACTCCTTATGAGTGTAAGGTCTGAGTCTTAGAAAGTTCTGATCAAACAAATTGCACTTGGTGTTCCTTTAAACATTAATGGTATTGTTTAGAAAGCATTCAATAAGCAGAAACAGCTTGTTTATTTCTGCTGTCAGGCCTTCAACTTGTCTGGCAAATTTTAAGCTCTTGAAAGCAAGGGCTTAGTCAAATGTACACCCCCCCTAACATCACCCACATCACTGAGCATAAGAGTGCCCAGCAAACATTAAGCATTCAATGTAAGGATTCAAAGCATGTGCCTGTGAACCAACCATATGTCCAGAAAATTTTCTGATTTCTCCAATGCCATTTTTTTACCTTTATTTTTTTAATATAAATTTATTTATTTTAATTGGAGGCTAATTACTTTACAATATTGTATTGGTNTCTTAACAAACAGCTATGAAAAGAAGAGAAGCAAAAGATAAAGGAGGAAAGGAAAGATATATCCATTTGAAGGCAGAGTTCCAAAGAATAGCAAGGAGAGAAAAGAAAGCCTCCCTCAGTGATCAATGAAAAGAAAGAGAGAAAAACAATAGAATGGGAAAGACTAGAGATCTCGTCAAGAAAATTAGAGATATCAAGGGAAATTTTCATGCAAAGATGGGAACAATAAAGGACAGAAATGATATGGACCTAACAGAAGATAAGAAGACGTGGCAAGAATACACAGAAGTATACAAAAAAGGTCTTCATGACCCAGATAATCATGATGGTGTGATCACTCACATAAAGCCAGACATCCTGGAGTGCAAAGTCAAGTGGGCCTTAGGAAACGTTACCACAAACAAAGCTAATGGTGATGAAATTCTAATTGAGCTATTTCAAATCCTAAAAGATGATGCTGTGAAAGTGCTGCACTCAAATATGCCAGCAAATTTGCAAAACTCAGCAATGGCCACAAGACTGGAAAAAGTCGGTTTTTCATTCCAATCCCAAAGAAAGGCAATGGCAAAGAATGCTCAAACTACTGCACAATTGTGCTCATCTCACACACTAGCAAAGTAATACTCAGAATTCTCCGAGACAGGCTTCAACAGTACTTGAATCATGAACTTTCAAATGTTCAAGGTGGATTTAGAAAAGGCAGAGGAACCAGAGATCAAATTGCCAATATACATTGGATCATTGAAGAAGCACGAGAGTTCCAGAAAAACATCTACATCTGAAGCTGAAACTCCAATACTTTGGCTACCTGATGGGAAGAACTGACTCATTTGAAAAGATCCTGATGCTGGGAAAGATTGAAGATAGGATTAAAAGGGGACAACAGATGATGAGATGGTTGGATGGCATCACTGACTCAATGGACAAGAGTTTGAATAAGCTCCAGGAGTTCGTGATGGACAGGGAAGCCTGGTGTACTGCAGTCCATGGGGTCCCAAAGAGTCAGACACGAATGAGCAATGGAAGCCAGCTGAACTGAACTCCTTATATAACATAATGTCATCAAAGTTATTAACATAATTTCCCCCATTTATTTGAATATTGTCAACTTATTTATTTAACTTATATGCAGAGTCAGTTTAGTTCAGTTCAGTCACTCAGTTGTGTGTGACTCTTTGAGACCCCATGAATCGCAGCATGCCAGGCCTCCCTGTCCATCACCAACTCCTGGAGTTCATTCACACTCACGTCCATTGAGTTAGTGATGCCATCCAGCCATCTCATCCTCTGTTGTCCCCTTCTCCTCCTGCCCCCAGTCCCTCCCAGCATCAGAGTCTTTTCCAATGAGTTAACTCTTCACATGAGGTGGCCAAAGTACTGGAGTTTCAGCTTTAGTATTGTTCCAAATACTGGGCTGGATGAAGCACAAAGCTGGAATCAAGGTTGCCAGAAGAAATATCAGTAACCACAGATATGCAGATAACACCACCCTTATGGCAGAAAGTGAAGAGGAACTGAAGAGTCTTGTGATGAAAGTGAAAGAAGAGAGTAAAAAAGCTGGCTTAAAACTCAACACTCAAAAAACAAAGATCATGGCACTTGGCCCTATCTCTTCATGGGAAATAGATGGAGAAACAGTGGAAACAGCGACAGACTTAATTTTGTTGGGCTGCCAAATCACTGCAGATGGTGATTGCAGCCATGAAATTAAAAGATGCTTGCTCCTTGGAAGAAAAATTATGACCAACCTAAAACAGCAGATTAAAAAGCAGAGACATTACTTTGCCAACAAAGTTCTGTCTAGTCAAGGCAATGGTTTTTCCAGTGGTCATGTATGGATGTGAGAGTTGGACCATAAAGAAAGGTGAGAGTTGAAGAATTGATGCTTTTGAACTGTGGTGTTGGAGGAGACTCTTGACAGTTCTTGGACTTCAAGGAGATCAATCCAATTAATCCTAAAGGAAAACAGTCCTGATTTTTTATTGGAAGGAGTTATGCTGACACTCCAATACTTTGGCGACCTGATAAGAACTGACTCACTGGAAATGACCCTGATGCTGGGAGGGGTTGGGGGTAGGAGGAGAAGGGGACAACAGAGGATGAGATGGCTGGATGGCATCATCGACTCGATGGACATGAGTTTGACCAAACTCTGGGAGTTGGTGATGGACAGGGAAGTCTGGCATGCTGCATTCCATGGGATCACAAAGAGTCACACACAACTGAATGACTGAACTGAACTGAACTGATTTATTTGAAATTTATTGTATCAAAAAATAACTTTTCTCCTCACTGTGAAAAAAATAGAATTAATGTATGATCTAGCATTTCTACTTCTGGGCATATTCCAAAAGGAAATGGAAGCAGGGTCTCAAAGATTATTTTATATGACATTCAAAGCATCGTTTATTCATAATACCCCAAATCTGGAAGCAACATAAGCATCCACTGACCAGTGAATGGATGAGCAAAGTGTTGTATACAATACAATGGGATACTATTCAATTTCCAAAAGGAAGGAAATTCTTCAATATGCTACATCATGTATAAAGCTTGAGGACATTAAGCCAAGTGAAATAAACCAGTGAGAAAGTGAAAAATACTGTGTGGTTCCACTTAGAGTAGTAAAAATCGCAAAGGCAGAACGTATAATGGTTGTTTCCAGGGCAGGGGTAGGAAAGCATGGAGAGTTACTGTTTCATAGGTACAGATATTCAGTTTTACAAGATGAAAAGAGTTTGGTGACGAATATTGGTGATGGTTGCACAACAATGTAAAATACCACTGAACTGTATATGTAAAAGTATTCAAAATGTGAAATGCATGTTTATTTTAGTACAATATAACAATGGAAATAAAAAGGTTGGAAAGGAGACTCTGTAACAGACTATGACATTAACCCATAGAAGAGACAACCTAGGTGTCATGGTCCAAGGTTTTAATTTGGAATTCCCAGAAGGTGGTAGAGCATCTATTGCGGAGATAATGGTTTTAAATGACATTAATTAATTCATTTATTCATTCAAGAGCAGTATCAAATTCTGTGGCAGGTATTGTTTGGGGCCCCAAGTATAATTAGCGAACAAAACAGACATGGTCTCTGCCCTTATGATGCTTGATCTAATTGGGCTTACAAAATACCTTTCTTACTCATTTTTCTCCCTATGTAGCATGCCTAGAGACACACAAGATGACATTAAATGGCAAAGAGGCCATAATCATTATAAATCATTCTTATTATGGTTCATTATAAATTAATGAAACAGCCTTTAATTTATATATATTAGTCTTCTGTGAACTTATTTACCCTAAGTCAGGTCTCAGACACTGACAATTTTAAATCCCTGAGTCTGAGAGAATGAAATGTAGATGTAATTATGTCATTACCCTATTGAAAAAAGGGCATTTTGTAAAACCTTTGATTGGTAACCATCTGACTTTGCTAGGTAACAGCCTGAATTCTCTGAGCATTTTCATTTTGCACTTCTGCACAGTGCAAGAAACAAACTGCGAACAAATTAAATAAATTATAGAAATGCAGGGGAGGAAAATTTGCCACCCCAAAATGTCTTTTCCCGTGTGGGCAAGCTGAAAACAATCGAGCCTAAAAGACTCAGGAAGTCTTTCTTTATACTTCCATCTAAGCCACCTGAAATATTTTGAAAAAGGCCTTTTCTAGGAATAGAGCTATTATGAGAGGTATCTGCAAAGAATATAGGTTAGCTGTGTGGAGGAAACTCAGGCAGGGACTATAAATTAAGAGTCTATTCTGTGTCCCAGTGTTTCTGCCTGGCCCAGCAGATGTATTTTTACCAAATATTTGCTTTTTTCAGCTCCATTTGAATTGTCTTCCTCCCTTTTGAATTCCAAAACCTCTGCTCCCAACGTCTTTTGTCTTGAGCTGAAGATGGTATTTAAGGTGAGGGTTTCAGCCATTTTAGTTAGTTACTTAGTGCTCCTGGGTCTCTTCCACGTATATATGTTATTAAACTTTTGTTTGATTTTTCTCCTGCTCTATCTCACATCAAGTTAATTCTTAGACCAGTCAGAAATACTTAGAAAGGTAGAGGAAAATTTCTTCCTCCCCATCAGAAACAGGCTTAGGTCAAAATTTTAAAGTCATTTCTAGTTAAAGTCATTTAAAGTTAAAACTAAAAAAAAAAAGAAAAAGTTAAAACTAGAACTTTTCCTATGATGACATAGACATATTAATCCTTTATTTTTCTTGGTGGAGGTGGTTTATTTGTGACCTCATGTCTGACTATTATGACCCCATGGACTGTAGCCCACCAGGTTCCTCTGTCCATGGTATTTCCCAGGCAAGAATGCAGGAGTGGATTGCCATTTCCTTTTCCAGGGGATCATCCCCACTCAGGAATTAACCCAGGTCTCCTGCATTATGGGTGGACTTTTGCATTACTGGCAGACTACTGTATTGTGTGCCAGATGCTTTACTGACTGAGCTGTAGGGGAAGACTCTTTTTTTCTTGACTGACTCCTAAATCTTTTACCACAACCAACAGGGCCCAAGCTCAACATCTTCATATAGGCTCACCTGAAAATACAGAAATGCAATAGCATTAAAATATATATATATATTTAAAAAGCCATAACTGCAATGACTTTATTCCAGTGCTAACTGGATGGGGTCTGCTCTCAAACTGATGCAAGATTTTAGAGGTGGAAGTTTTGTAAGTTTTTTTAAGGTCATTATCACTCACTTAAGGAAGACTTCTTCCATTGTAGTGATTGAAGCACCAAAGCTGGCAATACCCAGCTCTTCTTTTTTCATTTCCAGATCATTAAACAGAGCTTCGAACCTGGAAAGAGAGAAGGAAGAGGAAAGGAAAATATTAGTACAAGTCTAGAAAATACTAGCACAGTTCCTATTAAATGGAATCAGGAAAAAAAAAATGAGCACTTACTTTTTCCTCAATTAATATATAACTTTGTGTCCAACTGTATTCTTCCCTATTGTTTTTTTTTTAATATTTTAATGTGATAAAATGTATAAAACATTAAATTTACCATTCTGTGTTAAATTCATTTAAATTTAAATCCAAGCAGCATTAAATACACTCACAATGTTGCACAATCATCACCACCATGCATTTCCAGAACTATTATATAATCCTAAAATACACCCCTTTCTCCATTTTCTCAACTTCACTTTATTTTCTATCTCAATTAATTTGCCTATTTTATGTGCCTCACATAAGTTAGAATCATACACTATTTGCCTTTCTGTGCCTGGCTTATTTCACTTAGCATAATTTTTTCTAGGTTCATCCATGTTGTATCAGAATTTAATTTCTTTTTAAGGCTGAATACTTGTATGAAGACATAACATGCTACTTATCCATTCATTCATAGCTGGCATTCGGATTGTTTCCACTTTTTGGATTTTGTGAATAATGCTGTGAACATTGTACAAATGTCTGCTTGAGTTCCTGCTTTCAAATATTTTGGGTATATGCTAGAAATGGAATTGCTGTGATCACATGGTAAGTCTATGTTTAACTTTTTGAGAAACTAGTATATTGTTTTCCATAGCAAACATACCATTTTATATACCTAATAGCAACACACAAGTTTCCAATTTTCCACATCTCTACCAATATTTGTGTTTTTTAATTTGCCTTTCCCTACTGAGCAGTTTTGTAAAGCATATTTTCATGTGTTTATTGGCAAATTGCACATTTCCCTTGGATAAATGTTTATTCAAATCCTTTGCTCATTTTAAAATTAGGATATTAGAGCTTTTTGTTTTTAGATGTGTTTTCAATATTGTTTTGTTCCATAATAATTTCTGGCTGGCCATGGGAAAGATATTTAGTAGCTCTTTATTCTGTAATGAAACAAATGGAAATAACAAAGGGATATTTACTTTACCAAATTTCTCCCCACTAAAAGTTGATCTTTGATGTAAATTCTTTTCTCCTTTAAAAAATATTATCAACTTATTTTCTATAAGTATTAAGGACTATAGCTAGTTGATAAAAGTTAATTTATTCACTTGTGGTTCCCGCATCAAATGGGAAAAGAGTTCAAATCACAAGAGGTGTAAGTCACTAAATGACAAAAAATATAGTTACTGAAGTACAAACTGGGTAACAAGAAAGAAAGAGTTAATCAAATAGGTAGGTGAATTGTATGGAAGCTTTGCTACTTGTGGAGTAGTTATATATTAAGGATCCTAAAGAACTGTATTACGAAGGAAGAATGAACACTGTTTTAGGTTCAAAGACTTCCCTGGTGGCTCAGATGGTAAAGCGTCTGCCTACCATGTGGGAGACCTGGGTTCAATCCCCGGGTTGGGAAGATCTCCTGGAGAAGGAAATGGCAACCCATTCCAGTATTCTTGCCTGAAAAATCCCATAGAAGGAGGAATCTGGTAGGCTACAGTCCATGGGGTTGCAAAGAGTCAGACACGACTTCACTTTCACTTTCTTTAGGTTCAAAAGATCTCCAGAAACCCATCCACTTCTTAAACACTCTCATTCCCAGTGAGGGACTATCAAGAATATAAATAATCAGCCTCGGAGGTGGTGGACTAAACACTCTCCATCTGCTAAATTTCCTCTGTATTTTAGTTAAATTCTATTTCCCTCTAACTTTACCCAACTTGGATATCGGTTCTATTCTTGCCTCTCAGTTCAGTCTGACCCTGCTTCCTATGACAATTTGTCATGTGACTCACTGTCATTTTTATTCTTTTCCTACTATAGTGACCTATTCTGTCAATTACACAGGTTCAGTTCAGTTCAGTTCAGTCGCTCAGTCATGTCCGATTCTTTGCTACCCCATGAATCGCAGCACACCAGGCCTCCCTTTCCATCACCAACTCCCGGAGTTCACTCAGATTCATGTCCATCGAGTCAGTGATGCCATCCAGCCATCTCATCCTCTGTCATCCCCTTCTCCTCCTGCCCCCAATCCCTCCCAGCATCAGAGTCTTTTCCAATGAGTCAACTCTTCGCATGAGGTGTTATTGACATCTAATTCTGGTAGTTTTTTCTCTTTCAATAGTTGGTCTACAATTATCTTGTTAAAAAAATTTTATTGTGAACAAACATAGTCTTTCCTAACTTCATGATACATATTTGATGCTATGTTAGATAAACTCACTGTCCATGGCCCAGAAACCCACATCATATATGTTGATATTAATCTGTGTGACTAGTTGTTCATTTCCCAGTAGTGAGCCAAATTAATTATAGAGGAAAGACACATAGATAGGAATCCCAGGTAGAATTATCATCAGTGTGTCTCTTCTCTATAATTAATTTGGCTAACTACTGAGATCAAATTTATAGTTTTTTCTGTTATTGTCACCCTTGCTCCAAGAGTTGCTGTTTAAGCTGCTTTTTTTCATTACCTTAATATTTCCCTAGACTTTATTCACCACACATAAAATTTATATACCATAAGGACCATACCATTAGTTATCCCTTATTAACCAAGAAGTTATAAATACTAGGTTGTAAACCTTCCTCCCACTCTGCCCCCCACAAAAGAAAAACAGAAAGAAAAATATTAATGTCTTGAATGAACTTGAACTTACAAGGGAATCTTTTGTACAGTGAGAGAAATCTTCAGCTGTGAACTCAACTGTAGTTGGCAAGTGATAGCTATAAACTGGATACTTGGTTTGTTAGTAAAATACTACTGATGAAGCTTTTGTTGTTGTGTAAATGCTAAGTAATGTCTGAGTCTTTGCAACTCCATGAACTGTAGCCTGATTCACTAAACTTACTAAATCCTAACAATTAAAATGATTTCTGGTCACCCAAACCATTCATCTAGGACTCTCTAAAACTATACCTGTGTGCATGCTCTTTGGGTAGGATAAAGGATAATTCAGCTCCAAGATAGCTCTCCAAAATGGCATCTGGAATATGAGACTCAATAAGTGCACAGATCTTTCCAAGATCACAATGTGGTTCCCTCTCCATGACTACGTGATATCCAGCACCTGAGAGAAACCATTTAGAAGACCAAATGAAGTAGTTTTATACTTTTCATCTCCTTTTAAGAGCAAATTTTGCTCTCCATGATTCAGTTACCTAGGTCCACAAGGAAGAAGACATGATTTGTCACAGACATTCTGTTAGGACTCAGAGAAGCCTCTCACCTAAAACTTCTAAATGTTATTCTAAGAACTAAGACACTGAATAAACAGCAACTTCCTCTATAATTTCAATTACTTTCTCAGTGAATAATAATAATCTAATGTATATAACCAGATATAGTAGATATATGAAGAAAGGCCCCTGTTATGTTTAGTTTAGTTTTAAAACTGTTATCTTGATAAACATTCTTTTATTATCACTGACTGCCATCATGTATTAAGCACTAATCTTGAACCTGGGGATAGAGCAGTGAACAAAGCAGGTAAAAATTCCTGCTTTCATAAGAGCTACTAGTCAAAGGAGACAGATAATAAGAGGACTAAGTTGAAACATTTTCCCTGGTGGCTCAGAGGTTAAAGTGTCTGCCTCCAATGTGGGAGACCCAGGTTCAATCCCTGCATTGGGAAGATCCCCTGGAGAAGGAAATGGCAATCCACTCCAGTATTCTTGCCTGGAGAATCCCATGGATGGAGAAGCCTAGTAGGTTACAGTCCACAGGGTCGCAAAGAGTCGGACACGACTGAGCGACTTCACCTCACCTCAAGTTGAAATATATATGGTATTATAAAAAATAAAGCAGAGAGGAAGATATGAAACACTGAAGGAATGTTGTTAAATTGTAGACAGAGATCCATGGAAAGCCTGAGAAGACCTTAAAAAATCAGAGAACTATTATTCTTCATTAGTGCTTTGCCTATATAGAAAAACTATTTTTTGGAATTTGAGGAAAATACCATCACTTTTGTATGTATGCATTTCAGGATACCAATGAACTTACTTCCAAAACAGAGACACACAGACTTGAAGAATGAACCTATGATTGCTAAGAGGAAGGGATAGTTAGGGAGTTTGGGATGGAGATATACACACTGCTATATTTAAAATGGATAACCAACAAGGACCTACTGTTTAACACGTGGGAAAGGAGTTTGGGGAGAATGGATACATGTATGGCTGAGTCCCTTCTCTGTTCACCTGAAACCATCACAACACTGTTCATAAAGTATACCCCAATACAAAATAAAAAGTTTAAAAAATAAAACAGATGAATGATTGCATTTAGAATAAAAAAATAAACTTATCCATTATTTACTAGCTTTAGAAACCAAAACTATTACAAAAATAATATGCAAATAATATTATTTTTCACTTTTCAGGAATCATGACACAATAAATTTCTCAATTGTCTTGTCCTCTTAGGACCTGAATCAACAGAAAATGTCTTCTTCTGAAGAGATGCAAGGTAATTAGTGAGAGCTGAATGCTGATTTTTGATGGAATTTCCTATTCTATCAAAGAACTGAACACAAATTCTAGGTTTTTGAGTAAAATGTAAGTGCAGTTTAAGTTTATTTAAGGCTTAGCAACTATAAGAAGGGGCTTCCCTGATAGCTCAGTTGGTAAAGAATCTGCCTGCAATGCAGGATTCCCTGGTTCAATTCCTAGGTCAGGAAGATCTGCTGGAGAAAGAATTGGCTACCCACTCCAGTATTCTTGGGCTTCCCTTGTGACTCAGCTGGTAAAGAATCCACCTACAATGTGAGAGACCTGCTGGAGACCTGGGTTTGATCCCTGGATTGGGAAGACCCCCTGGAGAAGGAAAGGTTACCCACTTCAGTATTCTAGCTTGGAGAATTCCATGGACAGTATAGTCCACGGGTTCACAAAGAGTCAGACACAACTGAATGACTTTCACATCATTTCACTTCACTAACTATAAGAAGGGACCTGAATGTCTCAAAGTATTATATCTTTAAAATATCTAGTTACATACTATGTATTATTTTATAATAACTAGTACAATTAGTGAATGCTATTAGAAAGCATTATAAATTATCAAAAGCATACTGTTTAAATCATGTGGATCTTAACTTAGGCATCTCCAATTCAAATGGCATAAATCTAATATTAGATATCTTCCCTTCCCCCACTTGTGATAAATGTCCCTAGTGTTATTTGCTCAGTTGTGTCTGTCTCTTTGTGACCCCATAAACTGTATCCTGCCAGGCTCCTCTATCCATGGAATTCTCCAGGCAAGAATACTGGAGTGGATTGCCATTTCCTTCTCCAGGGGATCTTCCTGACCCAGGGACTGAACCTGGGTCTCCTGAATTGGCAGGTAGATTCTTTACCATCTGAGCCACCAGGGAAGGCCCTAGATATAGAAATCCTTATAGAACTCAAACCTATAAGGTGATCATAAACTTTGAACTAAATGGATATATAACTATGAGTATCCGGGCCACAGGTTTTTATTCTATAAAATGAAGTTGTTGTTTTGAATATTAAATATACTGCATAAACTGGATACCTTAGTAACCAGTGTAGAGGAAATAGTTAAGGTTAGTTAAATGAATTAAAATAGTGAATAAATGAAGAAGGAATTCATCCTTAATTATTTTCATCTACATTTATATCCTACAATTATACCCTATACCGTAGGACTGTAATTTTAGCCTTCATTATCAATTTTATCTCCTAAAAAGTTTTATCAAAGTCAAGGACTGTATTATTACACTGACATGATTCTTTGATTCTACACTACATCCAGAGTTATCTTGTCACACTGGGGATTTGATATCGGTTTGGCAAATGAGAAACGAGGCTCATAAACAATTGATTGCTCTAGTTTCTCTTCTCAACCAATCACTCAATAAAATAAATACATCTGAGCACACAACTGCATTTCAAAGACAAAGAAAACTGTTAGTACATGCAAAATGGGAGAAATAAGCATGGCCTTTATAGGTTGATAAAAACATTTCCTGAGTCTAAAGTTATGTATTTGAGGAAAAAGTAAGAATGTATAAGGAATAAGTAGATTGTAAAGGGCCAGAAAAACTAATAAGAATAGTTGCCACCTAATTAATAAGACAGAGGAAGTCATTGAAGTTTTTGGTGTTTAGACAAAATATCATTAAAATCTCATTGCTGCTGCTACTGCTGCTAAGTTGCTTCCGTCGTGTCCGACTCTGTGCAACCCCATAGACGGCAGCCCACCAGGCTCCCCTGTCCCTGGGATTCTCCAGGCAAGAACACTGGAGTGGGTTGCCATTTCCTTCTCCAATGCATGAAAGTGAAAAGTGAAATCTCATTAGAGGAATATTTTTAAGGAATCAATATCCTAAGAATAATCAATGTGAGAGAGACCATATGTTTTTTTCAGGAAGATTGAAGAGCCACAGCACTGCAGGGTCCCCTTGACCATGATGGCAATTCGGTCACCCAGGATGTCAGCTTCATCCATGTAGTGAGTGGTCAGTAAGATTATACGATCATGTTTAAATTGCTGAAGGATGTCCCAGGTGGCTTTCCTTGAGACGGGGTCCATTCCAGATGATGGTTCATCAAGTATCACTACCTAAAAGCCAGAAGAACAATTTCATAACCATTGAAAATTGATGTTATAGTATACATCGGATAATTTACTATTTAAGGGGAATACTTTTAAGTGAAGACAAAGTCTAGACTAAAAATAGTAGTAAAAGCAATCCCAAACTAAACAATTGAGACAGTACTGCCAATTTTCCTTTAAAATTCATACCAACTCTCAGGTTTTTGTCAGCTTTCTAGACCGGTTGTCATTTTTAGTGTCCCCTCTCCCTGCCCTCCCCGATTCTTTCTTCCTTAATACCTTGGAGCCCACTAAAAGTGCTATAATGATGGAGAGTTTGCGCTTCATTCCTCCACTCAGTGACTTTGAAAACGTATCACGCTTTTCTAGCAGGTCAAAAGTAGACAGTATATGGTTGATTTCATTAGGAGACATCTTTTGATGTATACTTTTTACCTAGAAAGAAGAGCCAGAATTTACACTATGCATTTAGCCTTATCTTCAGAAATTTCTTAGATCTTAAGTTTTCTTATATATCTACACAGATAAATAATGTTTCTTGTAACTATATCCTTAAAACATTTTATACTAGCTCTGTTCCTATGTTAGCTATATAGTGTCTTCTTCCCATTGCCTCCCCTTATGTTTAAAGTAGAGTTCCTTAATTAAAAAATTTTTTTTCATAATTAATAGACATAGCTGAAGCTCATGAACAGAGGGAAAAAAGAAACACATCTCTAGCTTCCAGATATGATGAAATAAGCACACACACCCATTATCTCCTACTGAACTCAATTATTAAACCTGTAAAACTACTAAAAGGTAAACAGCAGCAGCTGGAACAGGAAGAACACCATAATTTAAAGTGTCACTGAACTTTAAATGGTTGAGTTTACCATTTTCACTTCTGTATCCCAAGCTGCTGCTAAGTCGCTTCAGTTGTGACTGACTCTGTGCGACCCCATAGATGGCAGCCCACCAGGCTCCACCGTCCCTGGGATCCTCCAACCAAGAACACTGGAGTGGGTTGCCATTTCCTTCTCTAATGCATGAAAGTGAAAAGTCAAAGTTAAGTCGCTCAGTCGTGTCCGATTCTTCACGACCCCATGGATTGCAGCTTACCAGGCTCCTCCGTCCATTGGATTTTCCTGGCAAGAGTACCAGAGTGGGGTGCCATTGCCTTCTCCTATGTATCCCATAGTCTGAACTGAAAAGCAGTCCAAAGCATTCAACTGAGCACTACATAGCAGACAGAATAAGATTAAAGAAAACATTTCTAGTTTTGGCTTGAAGAGTGGAAAAGGGAAAATCCCTAAAGCTCTAAGAAAGTGTAGAAGGAGCAATCCCAGTTTTTCCTCTGAGGAGGGGAAACTTCTCAATTCAATGGATTCATGCTTCAAAATAGACATGAAGTGAAGTGAAGTGAAGTGAAGTCGCTCAGTTGTGTCCGACTCTTTGCAACCCCATGGACTGTAGCCTACCAGGCTTCTCTGTCCATGGGATTTTCCAGGCAAGAGTACTGGAATGGGTTGCCATTTTTCTTCTCCAGGGGATCTTCCCTACCCAGGGATCAAACCCAGGTCTCCCACATTGCAAGCAGACGCTTTTCCCTCTGAGCCACCAGGGAAGACATAACCAAACTCAATTGCTTTTTACCACTCTGTCTTCCTGTCACTTGGTTGTGGCTCAGTCATGAAAGCGGGTGATTTCTGGAAGGAGGACTAAAAATTGGAATCATAGGGAACCAGAATGCTTGGGAGATAATAACAGAGAGGAACAAGAAAGTGATACCATAAAGTTGTTTATGAACTCTTGTGTTTATTCCATTGTTTGCACACATGGATTTCATTAGTATGTGCATACATGAGGCCTAAGTTGCTTCAGTCATGTTTGACTCTTTGTGGCACTATGGACTGTAGCCTGCCATGTTCCTCTGTCCAGGGGATTTGCCAGGCAAGAATTCTGGTTGCCATGCCCGCTTCCAGAGAATCTTGCTGACCTAGGGATTCAACCTGCATCTCCTAATGTCTCCCGCAATGGCAGGCAGGTTCTTTACCATGCTAATGAGTACATTCCTAACCAGGTGTGAGCTGTATATATGGTAACATATACACAGAGAGACTGGAATAGGACTGCAAAGACTTTACACCTGACACTGGATCCACAACCCACAGAGAAGATATAAAACAGATGGAGAGTCTCATGAAGCATTGTTGAAAACATTAAGGATAAAAATAAAAATTAACTGGCACACAAAGAATCACAAAAGTCTCAACTCATATAGGAAAATATAGTCAACAGACATCAGTGATCAGGTGGCACAGATGTTGGGATTAACATAGAAAATATCATCAGAGAGAGCAGCTGGGAGCCGACCTTCCTACCAGTCATGCTGTGATGGCTTCCTAGCTTTGTCGTCCTTGCTGAAGTCCCTGCAGCTGGAATCTCGCTCCAAATTTAACCTAAAGTAGGTTAAGATGGTGAAATAGAAGGATCCTAAGCTCACCTCCTGTCATGAGCACACCAAAATCACAACAATATGCAGAACAATCATTGATGAAAAAGAACTGCCTTACGACCCAGCAATCCCACTGCTGGGCATACACACTGAGGAAACCAGAATTGAAAGAGACACATGTACTCCAATGTTCATTGCAGCACTGTTTATAATAGCCAGGACATGGAAGCAACCTAGATGTCCAACAGCAGACGAATGGATAAGAAAGCTTTGGTACATATACACAATGGAGTATTACTCAGCCATTAAAAAGAATACATTTGAATTAGTTCTAATGAGGTGGATGACACCTGGAGCCTATTATACAGAGTGAAGTAAGNCTATATAATTTCTTCCATATAATAGAAGGGGAAGGAAAACTTCTCAACTCATTTTACGAAGCCAGTACTACTCTGATACCAAAACAGACAAAGGCAAATCAAAAAGAGGGTACTATAGGTGAACATCCCTCATAAACTCAGTTCTGAACAAAATACTATCAATCCAACTGAATTATATATTTGAAAAATCCACGACCAAGTGAAATTTATCCTTTGAATAAAAGGCTAGCTCAATATTTGAAAATCAATCAATCCACCACGTGTAAAAATAGTCTAAAAGAAGAAAAACCACATACTCATTAATAGATGCAGGAAGCGACTCTGATCAAACAATAAAAACTCTCTGCAAAATCAAAATAAAAACAATTTCTTCAAGGTGATAAAGATTATATATGTAAAAAAAACCTTAATAAAGAAACACCAAATGCTTTCCCTATGAGATCAGGAACAAGTCAAGAATGTCCATTCTCAATAATCATATTCAGTATTATACTGTCCCAATCAGTGAATCATGTTAAGAAAAAGAAATAAAGGGCATACATATTGGCACTCATAAAAGAAACCATCCATATTCTCTGATGACCTGATTGTCTATGTATAAAGCCAAGGAATCTACAAAACACTCCTAAACCTAACAAGTGAGCTTAGCAGGGTAAGAGGATAATAGGTCAACATACAAATATCAATCATTTTTCTATGTGTAATTAATAACAACTAGAAATAAAAATTCCTTAAAGTTCCAAATCACGAAATGAAACACACACAAACACATTTAACTAAGTACTGGATCTGTATGTGCTCACTTGCTATGTTGTGTCCTACTATTTGCAGACCCATGGACTGTAGCCCACCAGGCTCCTCTGTCCATGAGATTTTCCAGGCAAGAATACTAGAGTGGGTTGCCATTTCCTTCTCCAATGGGATCTGTATAATGAAACCTAAAAATGGTGATAACATATATACACTATTGTGCATAAAACAGATAGCTAGTGTGTATTACACATGCAGCTTAGCTTGGTGCTCTGTGATGACCTAGAGGGATGGGATGGGGAGGTGGAAGGGAGGTTCAGAGGGAAGGGATATATGTATATATAGAGCTGATTAACTTCATTGTACAGCAGAAACTAACCTAACATTGTGAAGCAATTATACTACACTAGGAAAAATCAAAGATCTAATTTAATGAAAAGAGACACTATGTTTAAGTATTGGAAATCTCAGCATAATAACAATGTGAATTCTCTCCAAAGTGATATGTAGATTTAATGTAATATTGATAAAAGCCACAGCAAAATTTGTAGATATATAAAATATAATACAAAAGATTTTCAGGAAAGGCCAAACAGCTTAATAGATTAAATGCTTTTGGAGAAGAATATAATTGAATGAATAGCACTATCTATATTGAGACCTTTTGTAAAGAGATATACACATAAGTCAATGGGACAGAAAAGAGTTCAGATATAAACCGACAGACGTATGACCACTTGACCTTTGACAAATGTACAAAAGGCAATTGAAAGATCAAAGAGTAGTATTTTTAAAAAATGCCATTAGAACAATTAGTCATCTATAAGCAAAAATTAATATAGATCTAAACTTTACATCTTTATACAAAGTGTAACTCAAAATGGATCATAGATATGTGTAATATGTAAAATTACAAAAGGGGTCAGGCACAGAGTTCCAGAAAAGACAGCAAGGGCAGAAACATTAAGAAAAATATGATAAATTTGATTTTAATATTTAAAATCATCTTCTCTGCCAAAGACATTGTCAAGAAAATGAAAAGACTAGTTACAGTTTGGGAAAAACATTTGCAAAGAATATCCATCAAAGACATTTATCCAGAATATATAAAGAATTCTCAAAAATTCAATAATAAGGAAACAAACAACTCATATTTTTAAAAGAGGGTAGAGGGTCTGAACAAATATGTTATCAAAAAGACTGTAAAAATGCAACTAAGCACATGAAAATGATCAGCATCATTAGCTATCCATGAAATGACAGTTGAAACCACAATTAAACTACAGGTCTATTAGAATGATTAATTTTTTGAAAGTATTAATATCAAATTCTGGCAATGAGCAACTGAAATTCTCTTTGCTGGTTGGAGTGCAAAATGGCACAGCCAGTCTGGAGAGCAGTTTAGCAATTTCTTATAAAGTTAAACACTTAAAATATGATGCAGTAATCCTATTCTGAGAGAAATAAAACCTATGTTTGTACGTGAAACTCAGAACACATTTATTTATATTCATTATGCTTGGAAACAACCCAGTGTCCTTCAGTTGGTATACTGTGTTACCTCCAGACACGAAATATTATTAAGGAATTAAAACAGACACACTGCTGATCACGCAACAGCATAGAAAAGATCCCAAAGGCACTCAGCTCTGTGTAAGTAGGTAATCTCTAAAGGTTATATACTATCTGATTCCATTTATATAATACTCTCAACATGACAAAACAACAGTGATAAAGAATAGACCACTAGATTTTCCCAGTAGTTATCGGCAGGCAGTGGGTGGGGGGAGTGTGAGAGGGATGACTACAAAGGAATAGTGTGAGGGAGTGTTTTGGGGTGATGAAACTTCTTGTATCGTGATTGTGCTGATGGTTAAATGAGTTAAAATTCACAGATCTGTGTATTTAAAAAGGTAAATTTGCTGTATAATTTTTAAAAATTTGACTCACCATAGAGTAGAAGAAAAGGTGTTCTGATAGTGTCAAGTCATTAAACAATAAGTCACTCTGTGGGCAAAAGCCCAGATTTTCTCGAATTTCAGTTATATTCTTTGTGATGTCATATCCATCAATAAAGACCTCTCCTCTGGTAGGAGGGTAATGACCTGCAAACAAGCCAAAGACATGACAGAACTGAATTTTGGTAGGAAAGCATAAGATGTTGCAAGTTAGCATCTCAAATTCAGTCTATTTGTAAATTACTCAAAAGAATTAACACTGTCTTTTGTAAAAGAATAGTTACAGGAAAGTATCAATAGTTACAACTCAGTGGCAGGATTAGCTGTCTTAAATTTATTTTTTTTCATTTTTGCTTAAATATATTAATTTTCTACAGTGGATTGGGTTGTATTGGTAATAAAAACATTTAAATAATTTGCTATGTTTCAATGTATTTGCATTGCAGTCAGTTACTATATATGTGAACCATATTAGGTAATGTGTAGATGCTAAGGAAAACATAAGATCTGGAATATGTAATTTTTGTCTTGAATAAATTTAAATATTAATAACAAGCAGTTCAGGTCTTGTGGGAAATTATTTGATAACATGTAAAAAATGAAACTATAAAACCATTTAAAACACTTGAATTGTTTATTCTATTTAAGAATATATTCTTTTTATTGAGATATTGACATATAACATAGTAATTTCAAGTGTACAACCTGATTTGACATTTGTATATAGTGTGAAATGATGAAGACAAAAACTAGAGTTAACTAGAGTTAACATTCAGCACCATACAGTTACAATTTTTTCCTTATTATTAGAACTTTAAGGTTTACTCTCTTAGCAACCTTCAAATTTACAGTATAGTAACTGTAGTCATCATGCTATACATTACAATCCCATGAAATGTTCATCTTATAACTGGAAGTTTGTACCGTTTGACCCCTTTCATCTGTTCAGCCTAGTCCCCATTCCCTGTCTCTGAGAACTACCAATATGTTTTCTGTATTTATGGGTGGCTTAAGTTGTTTTATTTTTTTAAGATTCCACATAAAAGTGAGACTATGTAGCATTTGTCTTTATCTCATTTATTTTGCTTAGTATAATTCACTTGAGGTCCATCCATGCTATCGCAAATGGTCCGATTTTTTTCTTTTTTATATCTGAATAATATTTCATTGTATAATATACTACTTTATTCATCTATTTGCACTTTGAACACATTCCCAGGTGATGCTGGTGATGCTGCTAGTCAGAGGACCAGACAGTAAATTAGGGTAAAGGCTAACTTGCTTTATAAAAGAGGCTGCAAAGAATTTTAAAGGGTTCCCAGGTAGCACTAGTGGTAAAGAATCTGCCTGCTAATGCAGGAGACACAAGAGACATGGGTTTGATGCCTGGCTCAGGAAGATCCTATAGAGTAGGAAATGGCACACCACTCCAGCATTCTTGCCTGGAAAATTCTATGGGGAGAGGAGCCTGGTGTGCTATATATAGTCCATGGGATCACAAAGAGTCAGACATGACTAAGCAACTGAGACATGAGACATAAAAAAAGCTTAAATAAGACAGGAATTTTGCATTCATATGATAATTCCAAGATGAATTATCCAAGTTGGTAGGAAGATCAACTCCACATTTTCCTTAACTAATCATCATTCAAAGAATATGTAGGTTTTTCATCTATGTCTTGGCTATTGTAAATAATGTTACAACAAAGGTTGATGTGGGGGGTGTGCATCTTTCTGAGTTAGTGTTTTCATTTCCTTCAGACATATATGAAAATTGGAATGGCTGAGTGATATGGTTGTTCTATTTTTATTTTATGAGGATCCTCCATACTATTTTTCATAGTGGCTATAATAATTTACATTTCTACCCTGAAGGTTTCTTTTTCCCCACATCTCTGGTTATTATTTCCCCACATCTCTGGTTATTTCTTGTATTTTTAATAATAGTCATTCTAACAGATGTAAAGTGATGTTGTGGTTTTGGTTTGTATCTCCCTGATGACAAGTGATGTTGAGCATATTTTCATGTACCTGTTGGCCATCTGTATGTCTTTATGAAAAAATGTCTCTTTAGACCCTCTGTCCATTTTTAATTGCCTTTTTTTTTTTTTTTTTTGCTAATGGAATTCCTTAGCAAATTCTAATGGAATTTGCTATGGAATTCTTTACATATTTTGGATATTAACTTTGTCAGAAATACATTTTGCAAATATTTTCATTTGGTAGGTTCCTTTTCACTTTACTATGTGAAAGTTTTTTAGTTTGACATAGATACACTTATTTTTGATTTTGTTGCTTTTGCTTTTGGAGTCAAATAGAAAAATTATAGCCAAGACTAATGTCAAGGAACTTGCTGCCTCTTCTATCTTCTGGGAGTTTTATGGTTTCAGGTCTTACGTTCATGTCTTTAATGATTTTGAGTTGATTTTAGTGTATGATGTAAAATGGTTTTTTCATTCTCTTGCATGTGGCTGTTCAGTTTTTCCAACACGATTTATTGAAGAAATTGTGCTTTCTCCTTAGTTTATTGTTGGCTCATTTGTCATAAATAATTAGTTGGCATATAAACATGGGCTTATTTATGGGCTCCCTATTTTGTTCCATTGATTTATGTGTCCATTTTTATGCCAATACCATCCTGATTTGATGACTATATTTTTGTAATATGGTTTGAAATCAGGAAGCTTGATGTCTCCAGCTTTGTTCTTTCTCAAGACTTCTTTGGATATTTGCGATCTTTTGTGGTTCCATAAAATTTTTAGGATTGTTTTGTTGCTGTTAAAAGTGTCACTGGAGTTTTGATAAAATTGCAGTTAATCTGTAGATTGCTTTCGTTAATATGGTCATTTTAATGGTATTAATCCTTCCAATCCATGAGCATGAAATATCTTTCATGTATTTGTGTCTTATTCAATCTGTTTTAATCATATCTCATACTTTTCATTGTACAGGTGTTCTAACTTCTTTGTTAAATATATTCCAAAAGTATTTTATTCTTTTCGATGCAATTGTCTTTTTTCCCCCTACAGTTCCCTTTCTGATAGTCTGTTATTAGTGTATAGAAACAGAACGGATTTTAAAAAATTATTTATTTGACTGTGCCAGGTCTTCATTGCTTCTTAGTTGCAGCATGTGGGATCTAGTTCCCCAGCCAAGGATCGAATCCAGGCCCCTTGCAGTGGGAGTGTGGACCTTAGCCACTGGACCACCAGGGAAGTTCCAGAAAAGATTTTAATACATTGATGTTGTATCTTAAAACGTAACTTTTTAAAAATCAGTACTGATAGTTTTTTGAGGTGTCTTTAGAGTTTTATATACATAACCATGTTGTCTGCAAATAGTGACAAATTTACTTTTTCTTTCATGATTTGGATGCTTTTCAATTTCTTTTTCATGCCTAATTGCTGTAGGTAGCACTTTCAGTATTGTGCTGAATAAGAGTGGCAAAGTGGGTATCCTTGTCTTGTTCCTGACATTAAAGGAAAAACATTCAGCTTTTCACTGGTGATGATGATATGACGTGTAGGCTTGCAATATGTGGACTTTATTATGTTGAGGTCATTTCCCTCCTACCCACTTTGTTGAGTCTATAACATAAATGGATGCTCAATGATTTTTCTTCATCTATTTGGATGATTAAAAATATGTGCTCCAAAATGGAAAATTATATTCAAAGACATCTAAATAAGGCTATTTGACTGAAGACTCAAAAAAAGAAAAGANTGAGTCTATAACATAAATGGATGCTCAATGATTTTTCTTCATCTATTTGGATGATTAAAAATATGTGCTCCAAAATGGAAAATTATATTCAAAGACATCTAAATAAGGCTATTTGACTGAAGACTCAAAAAAAGAAAAGAAAATGACTAATTACAGCATATTACCATATGGCTATTAAAAGGAACATTATATAACAATTAGAAACACCATGTCACCTTGGAAAAGACAAGTACATGGACTACAGCGATATTAGAGAATTTTAATGTGAAATTATGTTCTAAAAAGCAGAACACAAACTGCCATGTTACACAATCAGTTCAGTTCAGTCGCTCAGTCGTGTCTGACTCTCTATGATACCATGGACTGCAGCATACCAGGCTTCCTTGTCCATCACCTTGTCCAACTCCCAGAGCTTGCTCAAACTCAAGTCCATCAAGTCAGTGATGCCGTCCAACAATCTCATCCTCTGTCATCCCCTTCTTCTCTCGCCTTCAATCTTTCCCAGCATCAGGGTCTTTTTCAATGAGTCAGCTCTTCGCATCAGGTGGCCAAAGTATTGGAATTTCAGCTTCAGCA
>SJYV01028241.1:876034-928142 GCA_006410875.1 Neotragus pygmaeus | reverse complement strand
ATGGTCCAACTCTCACATCCATACATGACTACTGGAAAAACCATAGCTTTGACTATACAAACCTTTGTTGGCAAAGTAATATCTCTGCTTTTTAAAATGCTGTCTAGGTTTGTCATATTTTTTTTTCCAAGAAGCAAGCATCTTTAATTTCATGGTTGCAGTTACCATCTGCAGTGATTTTGGAGCCCCGCAAAATAGTCTGCCACTGTTTCCATTGTTTCCCTATCTATTTGCCATGAAGTGATGGGACTGGATGCCATGATCTTGAAATGGGAGCGAGATCAAAGTCTACAATTATAGTAACAATCTTTTGCTTTCCCTTCTGTTAGTTTGTGTTAACAGCTGCTGCTCATCAATCACTGCTTCCACTTCTGTGATCTTGCCTGCTGTTCACATTCATGGGAACTTGGGCTATCTGGGGAGGAGAGGGATCTGAGCTATTTGAGAGGGAAATTTACCCTGTATAAAAGATACTCAGAACAAAGCCAGGGCACTCAGCTTCTGGAGTTGACTCCACTGAGCCTGCACCAGTGCTGAATAAACCTTGCTGCTCTGCATCTTTGAGTGCCATTTGTCTCTTCTATCACCATGGTTTCTATATTTTCTGGTGCATTGGCAGGGAGGCTGACAACTGAGTTGGCCCCTTGCACTACCATTGTCAGGGAACTGGAGAAAGCTGGGGCTGCTGCATGGTGACAGACAAATAGATGCTGCCCAGGCCATTTGCCAGATCCCAACTCATTTTAGATGCGCCAGCCTCAGCCCATGCCTCTTCCTGAATTGACTCAGGAAAGCAGAAGTGGGTTCCAGGACAGCACGTCAGACGAATGAGTGTCCCGGGGATATCTGACAGAGTCAGGACTCACCGTATGGTGGAAGGGAGGCCTGATCACCTCCCAGTGACAGGAGAGTCACTCAGAATAGGGTTTGTTCCCTTGGGTGGTCTGTCAATTCTGGTACATGGGGGAGAGTGACTGAACTGAAAGCCAGCTCTCCACCATCTTCCAACTATGGAGCCTGAATGGATCCTAAGCTGTGTTTCCATGGTGACCTCATATGGCTCAGGGCAGTGCCAGCCTCTGGGGGATTTAATCCCTCCCTGTGAGGCTGGTCTGGGTCTGGTGTTTATACCAACCTGCCGGTGGTAAGAGGCGCCTAAATCTTCGTAAGAGGAGCAGCCAGGTGGGCAAAAATGAGTGTCTCCCTTTGTTTTCTTGTGCAACACTGCCTCAGGTTGGGAACTTTCACATAATGGGCAACTTGACTTCTAAACCCATTGCCTTAGAGTATATGGTGAAGAATTTTAAGAAAGAATTGTTGGGGCTTCCCTCGTAGCTCAGCTGGTTAAGAATCCACCTGTAATGCAGGAGACCCCTGTTCAATTCCTGGGTAGGGAAGATCCGAGGGAGAAGGGACAGGCCACCCACTCCAGTATTCTTGGACTTCCCTTGTGGCTCAGCTGGTAAAGAATCCACCTGCAATGTGGGAGACCTGGCTTCGATCCCTGGGTTGGGAAGATCTCCTGGAGAAGGGAAAGGCTACTGACTCCAGTATTCCTGCCTGGAGAATTCCATGGACTGTATAGTCCATAGGGTCACAGAGAGTTGGACACGATGGAGTGACCTTCACTTTCCCTTTTCTCTGGGGATTATGGTGTAAAATTGAGTCCTGAAAAACTGAATACTCTTTGTACCCTGGAGTGGGCCTCCTTCAGGGTTGTATGGCCCTCAGGAGGGACTTAGATGTGCCCATAGTCTGAGCAGTGCATAGTCATAATGGGAGACCCTGGCTACCTGGACCAATTCCCGTATATCAATCAATGTTCGGATATTGCCCAGTTAAGGCCCCTTTGGGCTCAATTCTATGCCACAGGTCAGAGACAGTGTAAGGTCCTAGTAGCTCAACCAAAGAAAAGGACATTGCACTGAGAAGGAACCACCTAACCTCCAGGGTGAGGCTGAAGAAATGCCTCCAATGCCCCCACCTTAAATCCTCATGGCTCCCTCACTGAGACAGCAGATCTGCATTTACCAGACAGTCCACTGCCTTCCGTTTCACCTCTTTCTCCTGATGCTCCTGAAGCTATTGTGTCCCCACAGCATGCCACCCCAAAACCAATGGGTAGATGCCTCCAGTCTACCTCAGCAGCGCTACAAATGTCCTTATGAGAGGATTAAGGGCTGCAGCGCTTTGCCGCCAATGGGCCCTACAAGAGGGAGGATCCATTTTTTAATGCCAGCCTTTTTCCACGACTGATCTCCTTAAATGGAAATATCACACTCCCTTGTACTCTGAAAAGCCCCAAGCGATGGTTGATCTCTTAGAATCCATCTTCCAGACCCACTGCCCAACCTGTGTAGACTGCCAGCAGCTTCTCCTCACCCTATTCAATACAGAGAGCACCAACGAGTCAGAAAATGGCTTCAGGCCAATGCCCCAGGGGGTCAGTTAGACATGAACAACTGGGCTTGGGAGAACTTCCTGAAGGAAGAGCCTCACTGTACCCCAACATTGAGAGGGTAGGAAACCAGTTGGAGAGGTATCGACAGGCCTTCCTACAGAGGGTAAAAGCTGGGGCTAAGAAGCCTACTAACATGGCTAAGATCACTGAGGTGCTGCAAAAGCCAGATGAAAGCCCAGTCACTTTCCATGAAAGGTTGTGTGAGCCTTTTGGGTCTTCACCCCTTTGTTTCTGAAGCCCCTGAAAATCAGTGGATGATAAATGCAGTCTTTGTGGCACAGGCCCAATTGGACATCTGAAAAAAATTACAGTTAGAAGGGTTTGCAGGTAAAAATGCCACAGAACTGCTAGAAATAGCCATCAAAGTCTTTGTCAATTGTGACCAAACAGCATGCTGAGAAGCAGAAAAGAAGATGAAGCAAGAAGCCACATTCTTGGCAGGTGCCCTGTCAAAGCCTGCACCCCCAGGCATCGGTTCAGGACTTAAGAGCTGTAAACAAGACAACAACTAGTTGCACTTGGCAGTGTCTAATCCGTACACTCTACTAGGACTGATCCCTTCCACAGCCAAATGATTTACTTGCTTGAACTTGAAAGATGCCTTCTGCCTCTGAGTTGCACCTGTCAGCCAGCCACTATTTGCCTTTGAATGGGAAAAAAACCACACACGGGAAACAAGGAACAGCTCACTTGGACAAGGCTTCCTCAGTGGCCCAAGAACCCCCCTATTCTCTTCAGTGGAGAATTGGCCGCTGACTTGGATAAATTACACTGTGTCCTGCTGCAATATGTCGATGACTTTCTACTGGCCAGCACAACACAGGCTTGATGTTTAGAAGGAACAAAGGCCCCCCTCTCCTTGTTAATGGAAGCTTGGTACCAGGTATCAAATAAAAAGGCACAAATCTGTAAAAGACGAGTCAAATATCTAGGTTTCAACATTATGTGGGGCCGGCAAATGCTCAAAACTGAAAGGAAAGAAGCAGTTTGCTCCATCCCTACCCCTACCACTCACCAGAAGGTCTAAGAGTTCCTGGGAGCAGCAGGATTCTGCAGGATATGGATTCCTGGATTTTCAGACCTGGCTAGGTGCCTATATCAGGCTCTGAAAGGGGAGGAAAAGGCTTCCCTTGAATGAGGACCAAGCCAAGAGATGGCATATCAAACAGTTAAGGCAAAAATCTCTGAAGTCCCAACCCTAAAGCTTCCTGATGTAACCAGAGAGTTCAATCTCTGTTCATGACAAGAACAAAATGGCATTGGGAGTCTTGACCCAAGAATTTGGACCTTGGGAAAGGCCGGTGGCCTTGTCTAAACAGATCAATTCAGTTGTGGCCGGATGGCCAGCCTGCCTCCAAGCACTAGCAGCCATTACCTTGCTAGTGAGGGAGGTTGACAGATTAACACTGGGGCAAAACCTAAATGTTAAGGTCCTGCACTCAGTTGTAATCCTGATGGACATAGCTGAGGCCACCATTGGCTCATGCATGCACAGATGACTCAACATCAAGGGTTATTATGTGAAAATTCATGGGTAAAGCTGGAAAGTTGTCCTGATTCTAAACACAGCTACCTTCCTACCAGATGAAGCAGGGCCCTTGGACCATGACTGCTTGGAAATACTAGATGAAGCATTTTTTACTAGATCAGACCTGGGGCAGGAGGAGAAGGGGACAACAGAAGATGAGATGGCTGGATGACATCACTGACTCGATGGATGTGAGTCTGAGTGAACTCCGGGAGTTGGAGATGGATAGTGAGGCCTGGAGTGCTGCGATTCATGGGGTCACAAAGAGTCAGACATGACTGAGCAACTGAACTGAGACCTGACTGACAAGCCATTCAACAACACAGACCTATATACTGATGGTAGCAGCTTCATGGAAAATGGGAAGAGGATGGCTGGGTATGCTGTGGTGTCTGATTCTGAAGTGGCAGAAGCAGAGGTGCTTCCTCAAGGATGGTCAGTGCAGAGAGTGGAGTTATGGGCATTAATCAGGGCACTGGAGGAGAAGGCAGTGGCACCTCACTCCAGTACTCTTGCCTGGAAAATCCCATGGACGGAGGATCCTGGTGGGCTGCAGTCCATGGGGTCACTAAGAGTCGGACACGACTGAGCGACTTCACTTTCACTTTTCACTGCAACCCACTCCAATGTTCTTGCCTGGAGAATCCCAGGGATGGGGGAGCCTGGTGGGCTTCTGTCTATGGGGTCGCACAGAGTGGGACACGACTGAAGTGACTTAGCAGCAGCAGCAGCAGCAGCAGCAGGGCACTGGAACTCAGGAGAGACCAGGGAGTCAACATCTATACTGACTTGTGGTATGCTTTTGTTACTCTACATGTCCATGGAGGCTTATACAAGGAAAGTGGACTCCTTACAGCAGAAGGAAAAGGCATTAAAAACCAAACCAAAAATCCTGAAACTTCTGGAAGTAGTATGGGAACCAAAAGAAGTGGCAGTTGACCATTGCAGAGGCCACCAGAAGAGAGCTGGCCTGGTGGCCAATGGGAACTGCCATGCTGATGCAGCCACCAAGGAGGCTGCCTGGGGACAGCTGCCAGACAAACCATAAGTCCTGCTCGCACCGAAGATACGTGTTGCCCCTAGGTACTCTCCTGAGGAGGAAAAATGGATAAAAAAGGAAGGGGGAACCAAGGCCAAGACGGAATGGTCAGTCACACAGGACTACCAAGTCTATGCTCCAGAACAGTTAGCCTACGAGCTGGCCCATCAGCAACATAAACTGACTCATATGGGCAAGACCACCTTAGAGACTTTGCTAGGCTGCTACTATCTCATTGCTTGCCTCCCCACACTCTGTTCTTCTGTCTCCCAGCAATGTGTAACCTGTTTACAAAGTAATGCCTGCCAGGGGCCTAGTAGGCCAGCAGGGACACAACATCGTGGACTATCCCCCTTTGAGGATATGGAAGTAGATTTCACTGAAATCACCCCAAGTCGAGGATTTAGATACTTTTTAGTTTTTATCTGCACCTTTTCAGGCTGGGTGGGAAAGCCTTTCCTACCCAAACTGAAAAAGCAAGAGAAGTATGCAAGGCATTCCTGAAAGACATTGTTCTCAAGTATGGAATGTCTCTGACCACAGAGTCGGACTATGGACTGGCATTTATAGCTGAGACAGTACAACAGGTGGCAAAGGCTTTGAAAATCCAGTGGAAATTGCACACTGCCTACTGTCCCCAGAGCTCAGAGAAAGTCAAAAGCATGAATCGAACTCTCAAACAAACCCTAGCAAAACTGCCAGGAGACCAGCTTACATGTTGACATGTTGACCAGCTTACAGTAGACATGTTACTTTTGGCCTTCTTAAAGGTGAGGTGTTCAGCCCAGGCAGGAATAGGGTTTTCACCATTTGAAATCCTGTATGGACGACCACTCTCACTAGTCACCTTAAGGGGGTACACCAGAGAACTGGGGAACTTGGACTTACACAGGCAGCTACAAGGGTTAGGACATCCAATCTCTCAAATACATGAATGGACAATTGATAGAATACCCATATCCTTAGGTATGACAGTACATCCCCACCAACCAGGGGATCAAGAATGGGTAAAGGGTTGGAAAAAGAGCCTTTAAAACCCATGTGGAAAGGGCCCTATTCTGTAATCTTAACTACTCCCACTGCTCTCAAGGTGGCAGGAATAGACAACTTGGATCCATTACTCCAGAGTCAAGCCTGCAAGTTCGTCTGATAGCTGATAGAAGTGGGAAATGACTCTCATTCCAGAGCAATCCCTGTGCCTGACCTTGCAAAGAAGGAAACCACCATCCTGAAGCCCTGCTCTGTCCACACCAGAAGCTGGTCAGTCAATGCAAGGCTGAAGCTTGAGGAACCAACAGCATGGACAAAAGGCCATATTGGTTATTAATTGGACTGGGACTCCCCCTATTCATCTTATTCAGAATTGGGCTTTACTCTGTTTTTCCCCAAGATTGGACTTGTATCCTAAAACTTTCCCTCTGCTTTGCCTACTTCTTCATAGTTCTTGTTTTTTGGAATCTCCTCCTACTGTGACCAGCTTAAATATGAAAACAGCATATTTTTGTCTTATAGTTCTGTTAAGTTGTAAAATCCCCTCCTCATCTGAGAGTCAGGATGATTGTTCTGAATGTATGGAATCTTGCTACCAATAAAGGAAATGGGTCCGAGGATTCACTTACTCTATATACCAACCGACCACATGTTATAGTTCAGCTTCCCTATGCACTCAGTTCAGTTCAGTTGCTCAGTCGTGTCGACTCTTTGCGACCCCATGAACCACAGCACGCCAGGCCTCCCTGTCCATGGGAAGGGAAAAATTAGAGCCCTCAGAGTGAATGGCCTCTTTGGAGGATGGTTCTCTTGGCTAGGTTGGTTTAAAAAAATGATTGGGACGGTCGTAGTCATACTCGCTGGATGTCTGCTTATTCCCTGCTTCATACCCCTCCTAATCAGGGTTGTAACAGGTCTCATAGAGACAGTTATTGAATGGAGGATGGCCACTTAGTTGCTGTTTTTCAAGGGATACCAGCAAGTGCCAGAAGATGATGTTCTCAGATGACTGCAGATGCACCCTAAACATCAAGAGATGGGATGAGATGGGAGCTAGATAAAGCCCCCAATTAAAGTAACAACCTTTTGCTTTCCCTTCCGTTATTTTGTTTTAACAGCTTGCTTGTTATATCCGTGGAAACTTGGACTACCTGGGAAGGGGAGGGATTTGAGCTGTTTCAGTGGGAAGTTTATGGTTTATAAAAGATACCCAGAACAAAGCCTGGGTGCTCAGCCTTCGGAGGCAACTCTGCAGAGCCGGCACTGCTGAAAAAGCCCTGCTGTTCTCCATCTTTGAGAGCCACTTGTCTCTTTCCTTCGCCACAGTTTCTATAACAACCTTAGTTATTTGAATGTTGAGTTTTAAGCCAGGTTTTTTCACTCTCCTCTTTCACCTTCATCAAGCAGCTCTTTAATTCCTCTTCTCTTTCTGCCATAAGGGTGGTGTCATCTGTACATCTGAGGTTATTGATATTTCTCCTGGCANATAACAACCTTAGTTATTTGAATGTTGAGTTTTAAGCCAGGTTTTTTCACTCTCCTCTTTCACCTTCATCAAGCAGCTCTTTAATTCCTCTTCTCTTTCTGCCATAAGGGTGGTGTCATCTGTACATCTGAGGTTATTGATATTTCTCCTGGCAATCTTGATTTCAGTTTGTGCTTCATCCAGCCCAGCATTTCTCATGATGTACTCTGCTGCTGCTGCTGCTAAGTCGCTTCAGTCGTGTCCGACTCTGTGCGACCCCATAGACAGCAGCCCACCAGGCTCCCCTGTCCCTGGGATTCTCCAGGCAAGAACCCTGGAGTGGGTCACCATTTCTTTCTCCAATGCATGAAAGTGAAAACGGAAAGTGAAGTCGCTCAGTGAAGGAGCCTACCAGACTCCTCCATCCATGGGATTTTCCAGGCAAGCGTACTGGAGTGGGGTGCCATCGCCTTCTCCAATGATGATGTACTCTACATATAAGTTAAATAAGCAGGGTGTCAATATACAGTCATGACGTACACCGTTCCCAGTTTGGAACCAGTCCACGTCCAGTTTGAACTGTTGCTTCTTCACCTGGATACAGGTTTCTCAGGAGGCAGGTAAGGTGGTCTGGAAGTCCCATCTCTTTAAGAGTTTTTCACAGTTTGTTGTGGAATGCCAATGGCTTTAGTGTAATCAATGAAGCAGAAGCAGATGTTTTACTGGAATTCTCTTGCTTTTTATATGATCCAGCAGATGTTGGCAATTTGATTTCTGGTTCCTCTGCCTTTTCTAAATCCACCTCGAACATATGGAAGTTCACAGTTCATGTACTGTTGAAGCCTGGCTTGGAGAATTTTGAGCATTACTTTGCTAGCATGTGAGATGAGTGCAGTTGTGATAGTTTGAACATTCTTGCGGCTTCCCTAGTGGCTGAGATGGTAAAGTATCTGCCTGCAATGGGGGAGACCTGGGTTCAATCCCTGGGTCATGAAGATCCCCTGGAGAAGGAAATGGCAACCCACTCCAATACCCTTGCCTGGAAAATCCCATGGATGGAGGAGCCTGGTAAGCTACAGTCCATTGGGTCGCAAAGAGTCGGACATGACTGAGAGACTTCACTTTTTTCACTTTCTTTACTTTGAACATTCTTNGGTCATGAAGATCCCCTGGAGAAGGAAATGGCAACCCACTCCAATACCCTTGCCTGGAAAATCCCATGGATGGAGGAGCCTGGTAAGCTACAGTCCATTGGGTCGCAAAGAGTCGGACATGACTGAGAGACTTCACTTTTTTCACTTTCTTTACTTTGAACATTCTTTGGCATTGCCTTTCTTTGAGACTGGAACTTTTCCAGTCCTGTGGGCACTGCTGAGTTTTCCAAATTTGCTGGCATATTGAGTGCAGCACTTTAACAGCATCATCAGTTTAAAAAATAGTCAAAGTAAGTGAACAGATGTTTCTTCAAAGAAGATATGTAAATGGCCAACAGTATATGAAAAGATTCTCAGCATCACTAATCATTAGGGAATTGTAAATCAAACCCACAATATGATAGCATCTCACATCTGTTAGGATGGCCATTGTTGAAAGTGTTGGCGAGGCTGTGGAGTAATTTGAACCATTGTACACTATTGGTAAAAATGTAAAATGGTGTAGCCACTGTGGAAAATAATATGAAAATTCCTCAAAGATTTAAAAATAGAACTACCATGTGATCCAGCAGTCTCACTTCTATTTATCAAAAAGCACTGAGATGAGAATATTGAAGAGATTCTTAGATTAGATATTTCACTGCTATATTCATTGTAGTATTATGTATAATAGCCAAGATTCAGAACAACCTAAATATCCACCTACAGATGAGTAGATAAAGAAAATGTGGTATATATACACAATAGAATATTATCCAGTCTTTAAAAAAGGATACGTGGAATGATGTCAGCATCATAGTGACATAAGATATCTCTCATTTTTATCCTCCTACTCAACAACAGGGCTTCCCACGTGGTGCAGTGGTAAAGAGTCTGCTTGCTAGTGGAGGAGACACAAGAGACACAGGTTTGATCCCTGAGTTGGAGATAGGACACAGGTTTGATCCCCTGGAGTAGGAAAGGGCAACTCACTCCTATACTCACTCCTATATTCTTTCCTCCTCTTTCCCATGGACAGAGGAGCCTGGTGGGCTATAGTCCACGGCATCACAAACAGTCAGACATGACTGAAGACACACATACTTCACAATAACAAGATTGGCATTTATCTATGAACAAAAGTCCATCTGCGGACTCACAGACTTAGAAAATGAACTTAACGGTTGCCTGTACACACTGCTATATTTAAAGTGGATAACCAACAAGGACCTACATGGAACTCTGCTCAATATGATATAGTAGCCTGGTTGGGAGGCGAGTTTGGGGTGAACGGAAATGTGTATGGATGGCTGAGTCCCTTCATAGTTCACCTGAAACTATCACAACACTGTTCATTGGTTATAGTCCAATACAAAATAAAAACTTTAAAATATGGGGGGAAAAAAAATCATGCCTCTGTGGGAGCTACGGCATCCAGCACCATGTGCCAAGGGATATGGGAGGAGTCTTTCCCACCTGGATATCAGGTAGAAGGCAGTCAGAGTTGAGTCAGTATTGAGTCAGATCTCAAAAGTGGTGGTGAAAACTCCTTCAACCCCTATTGGCTGGCATCTGGTAGCATCTAGAAAACTCTGACTTAGGCAGTCACCCACAGAAGAGAGAGCCTTTATGAAAGCTTAAGTTTCCAAAGGATAAGTTCCAGCACTTCAGTTGAGCAGAAAAAAAGTCTGGAGACATTAGAGTGGGTACAGGGGACAGCTGTTGGCCAGCAACACCCTTTCCCCAAGGTGGCACACCTTAAGGACAAGGGAGACCTTGTAAATTCTGCTATAGGAAAGAGGGGGAGATGTCAAAGGATGCAAGCTTCAAGTCAGAAGGTGAATAAATTGTGGGGATCTAATGCACAAAATTGTGAATATGGTTAACAATACTGTATTATATACTTGAAAGCTGCTATACAGTAGATCTTAAATGTTCCCAGCTCATAAAAGGTAATTATAACATGTGGTGGAGGTGTTAGCTAATGCTACAGTGGTAATGATTTTGCAATATAAAAGTATATCAAATCAACATGTTGTATATCTTAAACTTACACAATGTTATATGTCAGGTCTATCCCAATAAATCCAGAAAAAAAGAATGTGCTCCTTTTAGCAAAATTGTATTTGTATGAGAAAACAGAAACTGTAAGGGATTCACTAAATTAATGTCAATGTCTCAAAGAAAATCTAGAAATAAATCAAGTCTTTAGAATTGAAAAAATAACTAAATTGGTCATAGATGTATGAGTTTATTTCTGTAAGTCTCTCAATTTTATTTCATTGGTCTATTTGTTTATCCTCTGGCCAGCAACACATTGTTTTGACTTTTGTGATTTATGTAGCTTTAGAGTTTTATAATATGGAATTTTGACATCAAGTTTATTCTTATTTTTAAAGATTTTTTTGGTGACCTTTGTAATTCCATATAAATTGTAGGATCAATTTCCAAATTTCCAATTCTGCAAAAAAGGCAGTTGGAATTTTTATAAAGACTTGTTGAATTGTTAGATTGCTTTTGGTAATATTGACAATTTTAAATATTCTGATCCATGAACATATGAAATATTTCCATTAACTTAAGTCTTAACTTTTTTTCTTTCAGTAATATTTTGAGGTGCAGAGTAGTGCTGGAGAAGACTCTTCAGAGTCCCTTGATATTCATTGGAATAGTCATCTTGAATATTCATTGGAAGGACTGATGCTGAAGCTGAAGCTTCAATACTTTGGCCATCTGATGCAAACCGACTCACTGGAAGACCCTGATGCTAGTAAAGATTGAAGGCAGGAGGAGAAGGGGACAATAGAGGATGACATGGTTGGGTGGCATCACTGACTTGATGGACATGAGTTTGAGCAAGCTCTGGGAGTTGGTGATGGATAGGGAAGCCTGGCATGTGGCAGTCCACGGGGCTGCAAAGAGTCAGACACGACTGAGTGACTGAACTGAACGGACTGTTTTGTCATTTGTGTGTACAAGTCTTTCATTTTCTTGGTTAAATTTATTACTATGTTTTCTATCCTTATGGATGCTACATTTTCCTCTTCAGATTGTTCACTTATGGTATATAGAAATAGTTTTTTGTGTTAATCTTATAACCTGTATCTTTACAAAATTCATTTATTAGCCCTAGTAGATTTTTGTGGATTCTTTGGGCTTTCCATATGCAGTATCATGTCATCTGTGAATAGGGATAATTTAGTTTAATTTTCCAATTTGGATAGCTTTTCTCTTTTTCTTGCCTAATTGCTTTTGTTAGAAATTTCCATACAATGTTGAGTAGTAGTGGTGACAGAAGATATCCTTGCTTTGTTTGTAATATTAAGAGGAAAGCTGATTTCAGACTTTCACCATTGTGTATAACTTTAGTTGTGTTTTTTAACAGATATTATGTTGAGGAAATTCCTTCTATTTCATTTTATGAATGTTTTGTTTTTGATAAGAAATTTTGTTGATTTTATCAAATGTTTTTTCTTGCATACTTAAAATGGTCATGTAGATTCTGTTGTACTATTAACATGCAGTAGTGATTGCACTGACTGACTTTCTTATGTTGAAACATTGCTGAATTCTTGGGAAAAAGCAACTTGATCATGATTTATATCCTTTTAATGTGCTCTTGCATTTGTGCGGTAGTTTGAACATTCTTTGGCATTGCCTTTCTTTGGGATTGGAATGAAAACTGATCTTTTCCAGTCCTGTGGCCACTGCTGAGTTTTCCAAATTTGCTGGCATATTGAGTGCAGCACTTTCACAGCAGCATCTTTCAGGATTTGAAACACCTCAACTGGAATTCCCTCACGTCCACTAGCTTTGTTTGTAGTGATGCTTTCCAAGGCCCACTTGACTTCACATTCCAAGATGTCTGGCTCTAGATTAGTGATCACATCATCATCATTATGACCCCACAATTTATTCACCTTCTGACTTGAAGCTTGCATCCTTTGACATCTTCCCCTCTTTCCTATAGCAGAATTTACAAGGTCTCCCTTGTCCTTAAGGTGTGCCACCTTGGGGAAAGGGTTTTGCTGGCCAACAGCTGTCCCCTGTACAGTGCAGTCATTGAACTGGACTTTTCTTTGCTGGGAGGTGTTGTAGGTGAAACTGTATCCCTACAAATTTATATGTTAAAGTTTTAACCCCTAGTACCTCAAAATGCATATTTCAACATACAGCTTTTAAAGAGGTAGTTAAGGTAAAGTGAAGTTATATGGGTGGGCTCTAATCCAATATGACTGGTATCCTTATAATAAGAATTAGGACACAGCTGTGAACAAAAGGAAGACCACGTGAAGATGCAGGAGAAGATGGCAGTCTATAAGCCAAGGAAAAAGCTTCAAAAAAAAAAAAAAAAAGAAAGAAAGAAAGAAAAAGAAATCAAACCTGCAAATACCTTAAACTTGGACTTCTAGCTTCTAGAACTGTGAGGAAAAATAAATTTCTGTTTTTTAATTCATCCCATCTGTGGTACTTTGTTATGGTAGCCCTAGCAAATAAATACAGAAGGCTATTTATTACTGACTCAAGTGCTTTACTTGTTATAGTTTTGTTCCATTTTCTATTTCTTCATGAATCTGTTTAGGTAATTCATATGTTTCTAGGAATTTGTCCATTTTATTTTGATTATTTAACCTGTTAGCATATGATTGTTCACAGTGTTCTCTCATAAGTCCTTTTCATTTCTTTAGGTTAGCAGTACACAACACTTGGATCACAGCCTTCTTGTGGTGAAGGGGCTTGTGTAACTCCATGAAGCTATGAGTCATGCCATGCAGTGCTACCCATGACAGATAGGTCACAGTGAAGAGTCCTGACAAAATGGAGGACTGGTAACTGGTCAACTGGAGGAGGAAATGGTAACCCACTCAGTATTCTTGCTGGGAGAACCCCAAGAACAGTAACATGGCAAAAAGATATGACACTGGAAGATAAGCCCCCCTCCCCCCTCCCCAGGTTGGAAGGTATCCAATATGCTCCCAGGGAAGGGCAGAGGGCAATTACTAATAGCTCCAGAGAGAATGAAGTGGCTATGCCAAAGCAGAAATGATGCTAAGTTGTAGATATGTCTGGTGGTGAAAGCAAAGTCTGATCCTATGAAGAACAGTATTGCATAGGAAACTGGAATGTTAGGTCCATGAATCAAAGTAAATTGGACAGGTCAAGCAGGAGATGGCAAGAGTAAACATCCACATCTTCGGAATCAGTGAACTAAAATGGACGGGAATGGGCAAATTTAATTCAGATGACTATTTTATCTACTACAGTGTGCTCAACATTCAGAAAACTAAGATCATGGCATCTGGTCCCATCACTTCATGGCAAATAGATGGAGAAACAATGAAAACAGTGTCAGACTTTATTTTGGGGGGCTCCAAAATCACTGCAGATGGTAATTGCAGCCATGAAATTAAAAGACGCTTACTTCTTGGGAGGAAAGTTATGACCAACCTGTAGCATGTTAAAAAGCAGAGACATTACTTTGCCAACAAAGGTCTGTCTAGTCAAGGCAATGCTTTTTCCAGTTGTCATGTATGGATGTGAGAGTTGGGCTGTGGAGAAGGCTGAGCACCAAAGAATTGATGCTTTTGAAGTGTGGTGTTGGAGAAGACTCTTGCAAGTCCCTTGGACTGCAAGGAGATCCAACCAGTCCATCCTAAAGGAGACCAGTCTTGGGTGTTCACTGAAAGGACTGATGCTGAGACTGAAACTCCAATACTTTGGCCACCTCATGCGAAGAGTTGACTCATTGGAAAAGACTCTGATGCTGGGAGGGATTGGGAGCAGGAGGAGAAGAGGACAACAGAGGATGAGATGGCTGGATGGCATCACCAACTCGATGGGCATGAGTTTGGGTGAACTCCAGGAGTTGGTGATGCACAGGGAGGCCTGGCATGCTGTGATTAATGGGGTCGCAGAGTTGGACACGACTGAGTGACTGAACTGAACTGAACAGTGTGCAAGAATCGCTTAGAAGAAATGGAGTAGCCCTCATAGTCAACAAAAGTGTTCAAAATACAATACCTGGGTGCAATCTTTAAAATGACAGAATGATCTTGGATTGTTCTAAGGCAAACCATTCAACATCACAGTACTCTAAGTCCATTCCCAAAATACTGATGTAGAAAAAGCTGAAGTTGACCTGTTCTGTGAAGATCTACAACATCTTCTAGAACAAAAAGATGTCCTTCTCATCATAGCGGATTTGAATGCAAAAGTGGAAGTCAAGAGATACCTGGTATAATAGACAAGTTTGGCTTTGTAGTACAAAATGAAGCAGAGCAAAGGCTAACAGTTTTGTCAAAAGAACACACTAGTCATAGCAAACACTCTTTTCCAACAATCCAAGAGACAACTGTACACATGGACATCACCAGATGGTCAATACCAAAATCAGATTGATTATGTTCTCTGCAGTGGAAGTAGGAGATGCTCTATACCATCAGCAACAAGACCTGGAGCTGACTGTGGCTCAGATCATGAGCTCCTTATTGCAAAATTCAGGGCTTAAATTGAAGAAATCAAGAAGATAATTAGGCCTAAATTAAACTCCTACATAGAGTGTAGATAATGAATAGATTCCAGGGATTAGACCTGGTAGACAGAGTGCCTAAAGAACTATGGATGGAGATTAGTAATATTGTACAGGAGACAGTGACCAAAACCATCCCAAAGAAAAAGAAATGCAAGATGTGAAGCTGGCTGTCTGAAGAGGTTTTTCTTTTCTTTTTTTTAGCGGGGGGCATTTATTTATTTGCATTTAGCACAATATCATGTTTTTTTTTATTTTTAAACATTATTTATTTTTTGCTGGTTTTATTTTTAAATATAAATTTATTCATTTTAATTGGAGGCTAATTACAATATTGTAGTAGTTTTGCCATATATTGTATGAATCAGCCATGGGTGTACATGTGTTCCCCATCCTGACCCGCCCTCCCACCTCCATCCCCATCCCATCCCTCTGGGTCATCCCAGTGCACCAGCCCCGAGCACCCTGTCCCATGCATTGAACCTGGACTGGTGATCTGTTTCACATATGATAATATACATGTTTCAGTGCCATTCTCCCAAATCATCCCACCCTTGCCCTCTCCCACAGAGTCCAAAAGACTAGCTAAGGAAAGAGGAAGCAAAAGGCAAGGGAGAAAGGGAAAGATATACCCAACTGAATGCAGAGTTCCAAAGAATAGCAAAGAAAGATAAGAAGGCCTTCTTAAATGAACAGTGCAAAGAAACAGAATAAAATGATAGAATGGGAAAGAGTAGAGATATCTTCAATAAAATTGGAAATATCAAAAGGACATTTCATGTAAGGAAGGGCACAATAAAGGACAGAAACAGTAAGGACCTAACAGAAACAGACAAGATTAAGAAAGCGTGACAAAAATACACAGAAGTACTATGTAAAAAAGGTCCTAATGGATAACCATGAGCGTGTAGTCTCTCACTTAGAGTCGGGCATTCTGGAGTGTGAATTCAAGTGGGCCTTAGAAAGCATTACTGTGAACAAAGCTAGTAGAGGTGACGGAATTTCACCTGAGCTATTTAAAATCCTAAAAGATGCTGCACTCAATGTATCAACAAATCTGGGAAACTCAGAAGTGGCCTCAGGACTGAAAAAGGTCAGTTTTCATTCCAGTCTCAAAGAAAGGCAATGCCAAAGATTGTTCAAATTACCATACAATTGTGCTCATCTCATATCCTAATAAGGTAATGCTCAACATCTGTCAAGCTAGGCTTCAGCAGTATATGAATAAAAAACTTCCAGATGTACAAGCTGGGTTTAGAAAAGGCAGAGGAAGCAGAGGTCAAATTGCCAACATTTGTTGGATCCTAGAGAAAGCAAGGGAATTCCAGAAAAACATCTACTTCTGCCTTATTGACTACGCTAAAGCCTTTAAGTGTGTGGATCATGATAAATTGTGGACAATTCTTAAACAGATAGGAATACCTTCTTACCTGTCTCTTGAGAAACCTGTATGCAGGTCAAGAAGCAACAGTTTGAATCAGACATTGAACAACTGACTGGTTTAAAATTGGGACAGGAGTATGACAAGGCTGTATATTGTCATCCTGCTTGTTTAACTTTTATATGCAGAGCACATCATGAGAAATGATGGGCTGGATGAATCATAGGCTAGAATCAAGATTGCTGGGAGAAATACCAGCATCAGATATGAAGATGATATCACACTAATGGCAGCAAGTGAAGAGGAACTAAAGAGCCTCTTGATGAGGGTCAAAGAGGAGAGTGAAAAAAGCGGGACTGAAACTCAACATTCAAAAACCAAGATGATGACATCCGGTCCCATCACTTCATGGCTAATAGAAGGGGGAAAAGTGGAAGCAATGACAAATTTTCTTTTCCGTAGGCTCCGAAATCACTGTGGACAGTGATTGCAGCCATCAGTATCTGTTTTTATAAGTATTAATTTTCTTAAGCAGCTTGGAGTTTTTGGTTTCAGTTTTTATTGTATTTCTTTTTCCTGTCCTATCATGCTCCTTGCTTGCAGAACTGCAAATTTTCTGTGGCTTTTAAGCACTTTAAATTGCCTCAAGTCGGCCTGTTTTTTCCTGTGGATTCCAAACTGCATCCGTACCATACTGCCTCTCCCACAGGTACTCCATTAGGCAAGATAGAAACCAGTCTCAAAGGCAGCCCCAGACAAGCAAGATCACTAAATGGAAATCCCAGCTTTCCCCTTTTGTTCCAAGGGAAAATTTAGGCATTGTGAAGATTCCTTCTGACTCTGCCATACTGTTTGGAGGGACAGATTCGGTGAGAAAATGACACAAACTTCATATGCCTTAGGGTACTCACTAAGTAGTCGTTTGTGTGCTGCAGCTTCCAAACTGGTTTCTAGAATTCTCAGAAAGGTATTTCGTCCCTGTATGTTGTTGTCATCCCAGTGTCTCTGGGATGAACAGGGCCTGAAGCTTCCAAAATTGCTGTGTCACTCTCACCTATCATCCAGTTTACCTTTTTCTTAATTTGGTATCGCTTTATTGCTATAAGGCTTCGCCTGCTTCCAGAGCTCTGCCACAATTGGTGTTGAGATTCTGTATTCCTTCATCAGTTTAGTTTGTGAAGGGACTGAAGGTTGGAGCTACCTCCTCTGCCGTGTTTTCACTGGACGGTTGCTTTTGATCTGCCTCTTGTGTATGAATAGGATTTCAATAGGTACCAGTTGACTCCTATTCATAACAAGAACTGAACTGTGATGCCTACATCAGGCATTCCCAGTGTAGATGGGAAAGTGTATGACGAGTGTTCTTAAGTAACATGGAAAGCATGGACCCTCACTTCTGTCAGAAGAAAAAAAAGAGAAGAAATAAGTTTTGGTGAAGACGTAGAAAAGGAAAAAGTTATGCACTGTTGGTGGAAATATAATTGGTACAACCACTATGAAACATTATGGTGGTTCCTCAAAAAATTAAAAACAGAACTACTATATAATCCAGCGATTCTACCTCTGCACATTTATCCAAAGAAAATGAAAACACTAAATCCAAAGATATATATGCCTCCCCATGTTCACTGTAGCATTTTTTTTGGCCACACCTGCAGCTTGCAGGATCGTAATTCTCCAACCAGGGACTGAATCCATGCCCTTGGCAGAGAAAATGTGGAATCCTAATTACAATATCTAATATATGGAAGCTTCCCTGGTATGATGGTAAGGAATCTGCCTGTAATGCGGGAGACCAGTGTTTGATCCCTGGGTCAGGAAGATCCCCTAGAGAAGGGAATGGCAACTCACTCCAGTATTGTTGCCTGGAGAATTCCATGGACAAAAGGAGCCTGTTGGACTACAGTCTATGGAGTCACAAAGAGTTGGACAAGACTGAGTGACTAGCACACACAAGACATGGAAGCACATATCCACTGAGAGATGAATAGATAAGATGTGATATATATATTTATACCTATCTTTCCATTGTAACAATATGATCCATTAGAGGGTATGAAGCTAAGTGTACAGCATAAGGAATATAGTCAGCAATACTGCAATAACTTTGTATGGTGACCTGTGGTTACTAGAATTATTGTGATAACCATTTCATAATGTATAAAAACACTGAATCACTATGTCATATGACTGAAACTAAAATAATATTTTGTAAAAAAAAAAATTTCTCACCACAAAAAAAGAAAAATAAAGCATGGCATGTATCCCAGGACAAATTATGTAAAGCATATTAACTATATATTATGCATATATTAATATTATCATGAAGGTAATGATAACTTGAATCATGACCTTGTGTTAGCTAGGCAGTCATTCTTTTAAGAAAAGTTTTAACAGACATAGAAGGAGTCAGTTCAAATACACAAAACAGCAGAGAATATGAGTAGTGTCTGGCCCTCCTGTTAGTTTTGACATCACTTTTGTAACAGAGGCTGTTTTTATCTTGAATGCTAGGCTCAGTCCTGCTCTAGCCTCTAGGACTTATACTCAACACAGAGTTCATTGTTCTAATGGTCCCTAGTATTCTTTATCCATTCTTTCTTTTTAGTGAATACAATATTTCTAAAGTATAAACCTTCATAAAATATCCTTTCATGACCTTTCAATGCTCTCAGAATAAATTCTAAACTTTAATGGATGGCTTCCCCCAATTCTTTTATGATTTGACCTTTTGATTATTCATCCATCTTCATCGTTTGCCATTATTTACATTCCTTTCATAGTCTAGTCATATGTCTGTTCCCTGCTCTTCAGTTTTCTAGTCTTTGCTTATATAATGTTTTTCTTTCCTTTCCATCATAGCTCTTTATATCTCCTATTTGCCTCATATTGATGTCACTACCCCATTCATCATGCCCAAAACAGGTTAGGTGTCATTCTTTTGGATTCTACATCTTCCTTTTCTTTTATGGTATGTTGTATGTTTCACATTTTTGTCTGTATCTCTACCAGAGTATAAAACTGAATGTAACAACTTTGAAATCACCACTGTGATATCTATTCCTAGAAAAAGAGCTGGCACATTTTTAACTGATTAATGTATTATGTCACGTGAGCATCTTGGTTTTAAATAATTGAAACTGTAATAATAACTACAACACTGAAATGACAACATACTTTAGCACTAAAAGTTGTTGATTGATTTATAATTTAGAAGGAACCTGACTGCTGCTTTGGATAGAGCCAAATACATACCTGTGAGAATAGACAAGGCTGTGGTTTTTCCTGCCCCGTTTTGTCCTAGGAGAATAGTGATCTGCCCCTTATATAAATTCAAAGACATATTGTTTATTACTACTTTGTCACCTAATTCCTGTGGAATAAAGAAAAGAATAACTTGATATTTGTCACTTATCACTTATAAAAGACACTTATATCCTATCCTTAGAAGAAACATCATATCATCAAACTCACACTGTATAAAGAAGATGATACTGTAAACAAGGAACAATACATGTAGGTGCATTGAGTTTGTATACTAGTCAAAATATATATGAAGTCTTGGTGGTATGTATATCTATTTACACTTGGTAAGGAAAATGGAGACTTTTTAATATTTTATGTATAAAGAACATCATATTGTAATTATGGGTTTACTAAACTGTAGCAGGATCTAGGAAAGCTCACAGAAACTGCCACCAATAATTGGAAAAATTGATGCCATGATTTCAGCCAGAAGTTAAGTTATTGATAAGGAATCTGTCTGCAATGTGGAAGACCTGGGTTTGATCCCTAAGTTGGGAAGATCCCTTGGAGAAGGGAAAGGCTACCCACTCCAGTATTCTGGCTTGGAGAATTCCATGGACTGTATAGTCCATGGGGTCACAAAGAGTTGGACATGACTGAATGACTTTCACTTCACTTCAAAAGCATGTCCAGAAATTCTTAAGATTCCAAACAGCAGCTCAAATATGGTCCATTATCTGTTTTTGTATGGGAAAAAAAAAAAAGCTAAGAACAGCATTTTAAACTGTTAAAGACTTGGTAAAAAATACAAAACAGAATATGTGACAGACACTCTATGTGGATCATGGAGCCTAAAATATTTATTTTATCCTTTATAAAACATGCTTGACAAACTTTCAGAAGGGTCTTTTGAAAATTCCTATTATAGTTGACTTTTGAACAACATGGGGGTTAATTCATATATAATTTATAGTTGGTCTTCCGTATCTGTGCCTCCTGCACATTGACTGATTCAACCAATCATAGACTGCATAGTTCTACAGTATTTACTCCTGAAAAATATCTACATAGAAGAGATTGATGTATGGCAAAAGCCAACACAATATTGTAGAGCAATTATCCTCCAATTCAAGAAAATTAGGGATACCAAGGGAACATTTTATGCACAGACAGGCACAATAAAGGACAGAAATGGTATGGACCCAACAGAAGCAGAAGATATTAAGAGGGGGCAAGAATACACAGAACTATACAAAAAACATCTTAATGACCCATATAACCACGATAGTGTAATCACTCACCTAGAGCCAGACATCTTGGAGTGCAAAATTAAAAGGGTCTTAGGGAGCATCATTACAAATAAAGCTAGTGCTAGTGGAGGTGATGGAATTCCAGCTGAGCTATTTCAAATCCTAAAAGATGATGTTGTGAAAGTGCTGCCCTCAATATACCAGCGAATTTGGAAAACTCAGAAGTGGCCACAGGACTGGAAAAGGTTGGTTTTCATTCCAATTCCAGAAAAGGGCAATGTCAACGAATGTTCAAACTACCACACAATTGCACTCATTTCACATGCTAGCAAGATAACGCTCAAAATCCTTCAAGCTAGGCTTCAACAGTATATGAAGTGAGAACTTCCTGATGCACAAGCCGGGTTTAGAAAAGGCAGAGGAACCAGAGATCAAATTGTCAACATCCACTGGATTATAGAAGAAACAAGAGAATTCCAGAAAAACATCTACTTCTGCTTCATTAACTATACTAAAGCCTTTGACTGTGTCAATCAGAACAAACTTTGAAGAATTCTTCAGAGATGGGACTACCAGATCACCTTACCTGTCTCCTGAGAAATCTGTATCAAGGTCAAGAAGCAACAGTTAGAACCGGACATGGAACAATGGACTGGTTCAAAATTGAGAAAGGAGTACATCAAAGCTGTATATTGTCACTCTGCTTATTTAACTTATATGCAGAGTACATCATGTGAAATGCTGGACTGGATGAAACACAAGCTGGAGTCAAGACTGCTGGAGAAATATCAACAACCTCAGATATGCAGATGATATCACACTGATGGAAGAAAGTGAAGAGGAACTAGAGCCTCTTGGTGAAGGTGAAAGAGGAAAGGGAAAAAGCTGCTAAAGGCTCAACATTCAAAAAACTAAGATCATGGCATCCAGTCCCATCATTTCAAGGCAAACAGAAGTGAAAATAGTGACAGACTTTATTTTCTTGGCCTTCAAAATCCCTGCGGACAGTGACTGCAGCCATGAAACTAAAACACGCTTGCTTCTTGGAAGAAAAGCTATGAGAAATCTAGATAGCATAATAAACAGCAGAGACATCACTTTGCCACAAAGTTTTGTATAGTCAAAGCTATGGTTTTTCCAGCAGTCATATATGGATATGAGAGTTGAATCACAAAGAAGGCTGAGTGCTGGAGAATTGATGCTTTTGAACTGTGGTGCTGGAGAAAGTTCTTGAGAGTCCCTTGGACAGCAAGGAGATGAGTAAATTCTAAAGGAAGTCAATTCTGAATATTCACTGGAAGGATTGTTGTTTTAGGATTTCAAATCCTAAAAGATGATGATGTGAAAGTGCTGCACTCCATATGCCAGCAAGTTTGCAAAACTCAGCAGCAGTCACAGGACTGGAAAAGGTCAGTTTTCATTCCAATCCCAAAGAAAGGCAATGCCAAAGGATGGTCAAACGATTGTACAATTGCATTCATCTCACATGCTAGCATTACCAAAAGGCAGAGGAACCAGAGATCAAATTTCTAACATCCAGTAGATCATCAAAAAAGCAAGAGAATACCAGAAAAACATCTACTCCTGCTTTACTGATTATGCAAAAGCCTTTGATTGTGTAGATCACAACAAAATGTGGAAAATTCTTGAACAGATGGGAATATCAGACCACCTTATCTGTCTCCTGAGAAACCTGTATGCAGGTCAAGAAGCAACAGTTAGAACTGGATATGAAATGATCAACTGGTTCCAAACTGGGAAAGGAGTACATAAAGACTGTATATTGACAGTCTTATATGAAGAGTACATCATGTGAAACGCCAGGCTGGATGAAGCACAAACTGGAATCAAGATTACCAGCAGAAATATCAATACCTCAGATATGTAGATGACAGCACTTTTATGGCAGAAAGTCAAGAGAAACTAAAGAGCCTCTTTATTAAAGTGAAAGAGATGAGTGAAAAATCTGGCTGAAAACTCAACATTTAAAAAACGAAGATCATGGCATCTGGTCCCATCACTTCATGGCAAATAGATGGGGAAACAATGGAAACAGTGACAGACTTTATTTTGGGGGGCTCCAAAGTCACTGCAGATGGTGACTGAAGCCATGAAATTAAATGAAGCTTGCTCCTTGGAAGAAAAGCTGTGACCAACCTAGACAGCATATTAAAAAGAAGAGACATTACTTTGCCAACAAAGGTCTGTCTAGTCAAAGCTATGGTTTTTCCAGTAGTCATGTATGGATGTGAGAGTTGGACTATAAAGAAAGCCGAATGCCGAATAATTGATATTTTGAACTGTGGTGTTGGAGAAGACTCTTGAGAGAACTTGGACAGCAGGGAGATGTGTATAAGAGACAGCCCACATGCCGTGCGGCAGGGCCAAAGGAAAAAAAAAAAANGGCAGGCTCAGGAGGGCGCCGGGCGCCTTCCACTCCGGGAAGGCGCACAGCTCGACGGGCGGCGGCGCGCCGCGGCCCAGGTAGCCGGGGCTCGGCGAGGCCGAGGGCAGGGTCCGCTGGCTGCCGCTCAGGCAGCTGCCGCTGTCGTCCAGCGAGTCCTTGCGCGACTGCGAGCGCTCCAGCGAGCCGCCGCGCGTCCAGGGCCGGTAGGTGTAGCCGCAGCCGCCCAGGCGCCGGCGGCGGCGGCGGCGGCGGCGGCCGCGGCACTGGCACCCGAGGATGCGCACGAAGGCGCGCTTGAACTCCTTGCTGGAGCACGGGTAGATGATGGGGTTGAGGCAGCTGTTGAAGTAGCCCAGCCAGAAGACCACCTTGAACACGGCGTCGGGGGCCTTCAGGGTGGAGAACAGGGAGCCTGCAGGGGGAAGGGGCGGGGTGGGCACGGGCAGAAAGACAGTCGGTGAGCAGTCAGACCCTCTCTTCCGCGTGATTTGCCCACAAACCCAACCGGGGATATTCCTGCCTCCTGCCTCCTTTGCCCAGGCCAGTTCCTCTGCCCGGAATACTGCCTTTCCATCTCAAAACACATGACTCCTATATGCCTTTTTAAAGTCCAACCTCCATCTCTTCACCTCCGCCCATAAAATCTTTCCTGATTTAGCTAAACAGGATTCAAACAACTGCATCTATAACGTTCTTAGGACAGCGCTTACCACTTTCTTCGTGAATGATAATAATAACCACACACAGCTCTTGTACAGCTGTTGGAACGGCACTGTGTTGGTTCTTCACCTTCTATTTTATCCTTCACAGAATGCTATGAAGTACTTCCATGGGAAATATGAGATGTATTAAAGACCTAAAGGTGAAACCTTTATAAGGTAAAAGAAGACAAGGTAAACGACAGTCTTAACGATGGAGAGGTGAAGAAAAACGACGTAACACTTCAGAAAGATAAACTATGGGGCAAGAGTCGGAGAAGATATTTATAATGTCTTAGGACTGTCAAGGGATTGGTATTTAGAGTACATTAGGACTCCTGAAAGTCAACAAGAAAAAGTATTCCTAGTAGAAACGTGGGCAAAGAAAAGGAATAGGCAATTTACAAAACAGAAAACTTGAGGGCTAATGAGCATATGCCAAGGTGCTCAAAATACAGGCAGTCAAATAAAGTGAGAGCCACAAAGTGAGAGAACATGTTTGTTACACTGGCAGAAATTAGAAAGCTGGATAGTGCCAAGTACAGGCAGGGGTGTGGAAGCATGGGGAATCTCCTGCTGGTGGCGGACACAGGCTGCGAAGACCTGATCACATTAAGTATACAGATACCTCCTGACCCAGCAATTTTGCTCCAGGGCAGGGATCTGAAAGAATTTTCACACAGGTCATCAGGGGCCATGTGTGACTATGCTCAGGGTGACGGTATTTATGGTGACAGAGTTGGAAAACACTTGGGTGCCCCTCACTGGGAATTATGGAAAAGCAGAGTTTGGACATGCATAGCAGAGCAGTTACGCAGTACCTAAAAGTCCAAATAGCAATATGGAAAGATCTCAAATACCTTGTTCTTTGTTAAAAAAAAAAAAAAAGTAGGAAACAGAATGAGCTTTATAACATAACATCTTTTAAGTAACACACCAAACAACCAAACTTATTTGCAAAAACACTTTCAAGTTAAAAAATACATATCAAATGCAAAATGGGTGTCTATGGGTGAGGCAGAGAGAAAGGGGAATAGGGGATAGGAATAAAAGGAAACGAATCAATAAAATAAGAGACGCCAGACTTAGACGTATGATGATGGGGTGCTGATAACTGAGAAACATGACTAACTCATGCATCTGAATCGAGGTCCAAAAGCATTTAATACAAAATTAAGTTCAAAACTATTTCCATTTTAAATACAAGGCAACTGAGACTTGGAGAGGTTAAATGACTTGCCCCAGGCCACATAACATGTTTGTAATATAGCTGGGATTTAAACTCAATTCTGTTTGAATATGAAACATTTTTGTTTGTTTTGAATGCTCTTAATTTCCCTTTGTGGAAAAATGAGAAGCTATTAAAAAGCAAAAAAGAAAAAATATTTTAAAAGCACAAATAAACCCACAATGTAGAGATACCACATTTTGGTACATAAACTTCCAGATTTTTTTTCCTGTTGTATATACTACACACGTAAATACATACATAAATGTTTGCATATGTACGTGTAAATGTTGTAGATACATATACATATGTAAATGAATATATTTGTTGTATATACATATGTATATGTTTTAAAAATGCAATTATACTTCACACAACATTCTGTAACTTCAAACCATATCCCTAAACCAGCCACTCCACCTGTAACTTTGATTTTCCTGTCTAACGTCCTCTGTTACACCGTGAGCTTCCTAAGAGCCTGGTCTTTGGGATCACCTTTGAATCCATTTGAAGGAAGAGCGTATGAATGGGAGAAATCTTAGCAAATCTCGAAATCCAACTTCCTCACTTGATCCATGCAGACACTGAGACCCAGAAAGTGGCTGAAGATCCCACAGTTGTTGCATAGATGCGTAAGAATCCCAATTTTGGATTGCACTTGAATTTACCCCCTGCAGTACTTGACCTTCTTGATTATTGAGCTCTGGCTTGCTGTTACAGGGAGCCTCCTGATTCTCTGCTTGGCGATAGAGGGATGGTGGCTGGCCAGGGTTCCTGCTGCAGGGTTAAGTCAGAGAGGGATTAAACTTGGAAAGGTTATCCAGACTTGTTGCATGCGCACCAAGCTGCTTCAGTCGTGACTCTCTGGGAGCCTATGGACTTGTAGCTCACCAGGCTCCTCTGTCCATACGATTCTCCAGGCAAGAACACTAGAGTGGGTGCCATGCCATCCTCCAGGGCATCTTCCCCGACCCAGGGATCAAACCCGAGTCGGCTACGTCTCCTACATTGGCAGGCGGGTTCTTTACCACTAGTGCCATCTAGTGTTAACTGAAAGTATGCTGACTTCTCAACTCTGGGTTAGGGCTAGGTGAGGCCAATGAGGGCGCCACCTCGTGGTATGATTCGTGAAAAGGTCTGCACCGTTGGGTTTTTGTCCCAATGTTGGCCATCACCGACTCGATGGATGTGAGATTGAGCAAGCTCTGAGAGTTGGTGATGGACAGGGAAGCCTGGCATGCTGCAGTCTATGGGGTCGCAAAGAGTTGAACATGACTGAGCGACTGAACTGACTGTCCNTTAAGGAAATCAGTCCTGAATATTCATTGGAAGGACTGATGCTGAAGCTGAAACTCCAATACTTTGGCCACCCGATGCAAAGAACTGACTCATTGGAAAAGACTTTGATGCTGGAAAATATCGAAGGCAGGTGGAGAAGAGGACAACAGAGGATGAGATGGTTGGATAGCATCACTGACTTGATTGACATGAGTTTTAGCAAGCTCCTTGAGTTTGTGATGGACAGGGAAGCCTGTGTGCTACAGTCCATGGGGTCACAAAGAGTTGGACAAGACTGAGTGATTGAACTGAACTGAACTGACATGTACATTTATATATGTGTGCTAAGTCACTTCAGTTGTGTCTGACTCCTAGGCTAGCTAGGCTCCTCTGTCCATGGGATTTTCCAGGCAAGAATACTGGAGTGAGTTGCCACACCCTTCTCAAGGGGATCATCCCAAACCAGGGGTCAAATGCACATCTCATGCCTCCTGCATTGGCGTGGGTTCTTTACCTCTAATGTCATCTGGGAAGCCCCCATAGTATACACGTATATTAAGCAGGTGACATTTAAGTAGGATAATTACCTTTTTGGATGTTAATCAAAGCTCAACAGTGTGGTTTTAAAAAACACATGGATATTGCCTAGTTTTCAAATACAATAAATTATACAAACATTCAGAAAATATTTTAATTTGAAAATTAAAACCAATAATCTGAAAGTCTTAGTGTTATTATAGTAAAACAGAATCCAATAATAATAATAAAAGGTAAGTGGTGTGGTTACATAAACAACAATTAGAATAGATTTAAGAGAGAAAAATAATGCCAAAGATAAGAACGTCATTTTATAATCATAATGAGATCAGTTTTTCAAAAAGACATAATATTACTAAATGTTTATATACCCAATAACTGAATTCAAAATATATGAGGCAACAATCAATAGAACTACAAGGAGAAATAGAAAAATGCAGCTATTTTCAAAGACTTTGAAACTTTCCTCTCAATAATTGTTAGAATATGTAGAATCAGTAAGGATATAGAATACTTGAAGAGCTAACAACTTGTCTTAATTGACATTTTTTAAATTAATTCACTTAACAGGAGCAGATTACACATTATTTTCAAGTACTTATCAAATTTTATTTAGACAGATGATTGACTGAAACAAATAAGTAATCAACACGTTTAAAAGAACTGAAGTCATACAAAGTGTCCTTCTTTGAGCGTAATCAGAGTTAAATTAGAAATTAATTACAAAAAAGATCTCAGGAAAATTCCCCAAGTAATTAGATACAAAATAATACATGTACAAAATCTCTTCTGGAAAACTGAAAAGGAGGAAATACTTCCCAACTCACTATATGAGGCTGTCATTATCCTGGTATCAAAATGAGAGAAATATCTTACAACAAATGAAAAGAGACCAATATCTATGATAAAAATCCTAATTAAAAACACTCTATAAACAAAATTTAAGAAAATTGAATCCATTAAAAAAGACAATAAAAAGATTCACTTCTGGGAAGTAAGCATGAAGAGCTCTGTAGACCCACTCCACAGTGGAACAAGAAATCCTGGTAAAAATTTTAAAAACATGTTTCATGTTGAGGTTTGATAGAAAACTACAAATTTCTGTAAGCAATTATCCTTCAGTTAAAAAATAATCATAAAATAAATAAGTTCAGAACTGAAAAAAAGAAAAAACAAACAAACAAAAAACACAACCATTTAAAGCCTCCAGAAACTGATCTGAGAAAATACAGCAAATGGAGAAACATTTAAGAAAATCTACTATAACTTGGTAAGAACAGCAAAGGTCTATGTTATTTAACATTTAATTGCCCTATTAATAGTTTGTCATCTAGTTTCCTTCTTTTCCTTCAGTGTCCACTTATTCCTCAATATTCTCCACTCCGTGAAAATATCTTGGATTTGTCCATTTCTTTTAATATGTATTGCTATGACCTTTGCTCAATTACCATTATTTCTTAAGCAAAGTACCATTGGTCTTTGTTTCCTACACTTCTCCTTCTTAACTCCTCAATTTCCAACATCCCATTTCTCACTGTAGTCAAAATAATCTTAAAAAAATATATATATATATATATATATATTTCTCTAGCCAAATAATGGCTTCTCAATGAAGCCATTTACTAACACTCTTTTGCCTCCAAATAGTTTCCCCCCCCCATTCCTCAAACACATTGACAGGGTAACAGGTAGGAAGACTAGGGGTCCCCAAGAGGCAGGAGGAAATAAACTGCAAGTGGCAGACATTTTTTCCTAATCCTATGCTGTCATGACAACTCCTGGTTCCACTTGAACTTAACTTTTCTCAAACCTTGAACTAACCAATGTGTTTTTCTTATGGAAATGTTTTTCTTAAGCTANCAAGAGGCAGGAGGAAATAAACTGCAAGTGGCAGACATTTTTTCCTAATCCTATGCTGTCATGACAACTCCTGGTTCCACTTGAACTTAACTTTTCTCAAACCTTGAACTAACCAATGTGTTTTTCTTATGGAAATGTTTTTCTTAAGCTATCTTAATGAAACTATGTCTTTGCCTTGGAATCTGCCTTTCTTCAAATCCATTTCCACAAAGACTAACCTTTTTCCTCAAACCTTGAATTGCTAATGGCTCTACAAACCAGTATGTCTTACACATGGAAATGTTCTCTTAAGGTCTGTTAATGAAACTATGTATTTGCTTGGAAATCTGCCTTTCTTCAAGATTCATGTCAATTGTTTTATGGCTGGGATGACTCACTTGTGCCAATGCTATCTCAAAATGCATGCTGTGGGAGAGGGGCCAGGTGCAGCTCTCTCAGTTTTGAGGTGTTTCTTTTATCTAATTAGCAACTTGCTAACAGATATATGTCCTTGCTAAAAACTAGCAAGGGGGCACTCTTTCTGCCCCCTTCTGATGTCTGTGTTGGTAGGTTTTACTATCCTTTTTATACTTTAATAAAACTTTGCTACCCAAAANCCAGGCTCCTCTGTCCATGGGATTTTCCAGGCAATAGTACTAGAGTGGATTGCCATTTCCTTCTCCAGCGATCTTCCCAACCCAGGGATCGAACCCAGGAGCACCAGGGGCAAGGTGCAGCTCTCTCAGTTTTGAGGTGTTTCTTTTATTTAATTAGCAACTTGCTAACAGATATATAAGTCCTTGCTAAAAACTAGCAAGGGGGCACTCTTTCTGCCTCCTTCTGATGTCTGTGTTGGTAGGTTTTACTATCCTTTTTATACTTTAATAAAACTTTGCTACCCAAAAGCTCCTAGTGATTGAGCCTCATCTCTGGCCCCAGATCAAAATCCTCTCTCTGGAAGTCACGAATAGCTCACAGCTCACAGCAGCAATCTTTCAACATGAAAGTCTTTCTCACCTCAGGGTTTTCAAGTTTGTGATTTTCCTAACATGAGTGTTTTTCCTTTAGCTTTTCAAATAATTGACTCTTCTCATTCTCTAGATCAAAGGTTATCCCTTCAGAGAGGTTTTGCTTTAACTACCTTTAATGTTATCCTTTCCAACCACACACCCAAATGTTCTTATTGCATTATCAAGTTTATTTTCTTCAGAGAATTTTATTACAAAATTCAAATTACACTTGCTGCCAAATCCATTAGAGGAGATTAAAAATAAGCACAATGGGTAGAGCAAATAAGATCACATACAGAACATATATTTATATGTTCTACAAGTGCTTCAGATGAGAACTATATTAACTATGATTCTTTATTAGTCTCTCATTTGATTTCTTGGAATAACTAGTTACAAACAATCCTAATAGTAGTATGTAGTATTCAGTCTTTGTAAGAAAAAGAGACTTTTGAAACAATACCTTGTACAAATGTTTGATCTTGATACCAGCCACCAAACCAGTAGGTTCAGCCTCAAAATACTTGTTTTGAGTTATCTCAGAGTCATTCATTTCTTCTTTTTTTATTTTAATTCTTGGTTTGCTGAACCAGTACGAGTGCTACAAAGAAAGCCAAAGTGATATTACCAAAGTGAGCATTAAGAAATGAAGCACTCAATCTGAACAGTTTTATAACAAGTAAATCAACTGAGTCATTCTCAAAAAATAAGTGAAGTGAAGAAGAGTCCAGGATCAGGAGACTTTGCTGGTGAATTCTACCGAACATTTAAATAAGAGTTTACAGCAGTCCTTCTCCAAGTCTTCCAAAAAGTATAAGAGGAGGGAACATTCCATAATTCATTCTTATATGGTCAGTGTTACCCTGACAGCAAATCCAGACAAAGAGATCGCAAAGAAAGTAACTATAACGCAATATCTCTTATGATTATAGATGCAAAAATCAACTACTAGCAAACTGAATCTAATAAGCATATCAAAAGAATTATACATCATGATAAAGTGTGATTTATCCCAGGAATGCAGGGGTGTTTCAACAAAAGAAAGTCAATCGATGTAATATATCACATTAATAGAACAAATGGAAGGAACACATGTGGTCATCTCAACTGGTGGAAATAAAGCCTTTGACAAAGTGTTTCAAGATAAAGAAGAAAACTATATAAAAATGATAAATGATAACAAAATGATATCATTGATCTATATTTCTGTCTTTGTGTCAGTACCATACTGTCTTGACTGTGGCTTTGTAGTAGAGCTTGAAGTCAGGCAGGTTGATTCCTCCAGTTCCATTCTTCTTTCTCAAGATTGCTTTGGCTATTCAAGGTTTTTTGTATTTCCATACAAATTGTGAAATTATTTGTTCTAGCTCTGTGAAAAATACTGTTGGTAGCTTGATAGGGATTGCATTGAATCTATAGATTGAATCTAAGGATAGCTTTGTGTAGTATACTCATTTTCACTATATTGATTCTTCCAATCCATGAACACAGTATATTTCTCCATCTATTTGTGTCCTCTTTGATTTCTTTCACCAGTGTNTCCCACCACACTCCAGAACTTAGTCTGATAAAGCAAACACCATCTCAAACATTCCTGGTCATAGTAACGGGAGAAAAGAGAGCTCTGCTGGTGGGGAGGTGGGGGTGCTGGGGGGAGGTGGTTTGAAAGCAATAATTCAATGCACAGGTTCAGATGTGCTGTATATCTTCTTATACCTTATTATCCATCTACAAAGAGGCCAAAAAGCACATTATTCTATATGTGGAGAAGGCGGGAAGCCAGAAATACTTGTAGTCATCATTAATGATTACCACGCTGTATTAATAACATCTCAACCCACCTCTCATTTTTCTCCCCAACAAATGCAGAGGTATAATTTCTAAGGTTTTGACACTGTTTGTTCCTTGTCACTTATTTCATATATTGCAAGGATGTACTGCAAAAACAGCTCTTTCTACTCTACCATCTCCTTTTTCTCTTCTGACTCTCCAATTTCCTTTTTTTGAAGTATTGTCAACAAAATATTTTATACACTCTATAGAAGGGCTGGAGGATGAAATGTGGAATTTTGCCAAATTCACTCTAAAATGTTGTCTGAAAGCTTTCTTGCATGAGAATTGTCAGAAAATAATCTGAAGATTTTCAGTCTCTTCAATTACCCCAAGGAAAGACAAAAGCGAGCCAAAGATTTGTAGTGGATATAAACCAAAATGGATTTTTGGCACTTCTATCATTTAGTCTAAAAGTGAGAGGGGGGTGTGCAAGTGCTTGCTCACTCAGTCATGTCTGACTCTCTGCAGCCCCATGGACTGTAGCCCTCAGGCCCTGTGCTCATGGATTCTCCAGGCAAGAATACTGGAGTGGCTATTAATGCTTTGGCCCAGATTTATTTGTCAGAACATATAGTTTGAATCTCAAACCCTGAACAAATGAAACGCAATAAGGTGAAGAATACTGCAGTTACAAATATGGAGGAAGAAAGATCATTAAGAAAAGGGACTAAGTGAAAGCGGCTNAATACTGGAGTGGCTATTAATGCTTTGGCCCAGATTTATTTGTCAGAACATATAGTTTGAATCTCAAACCCTGAACAAATGAAACGCAATAAGGTGAAGAATACTGCAGTTACAAATATGGAGGAAGAAAGATCATTAAGAAAAGGGACTAAGTGAAAGCGGCTCAGTCGTGTCTGACTCTTTGTGACCCACGGACTATACAGTCCATGGAGTTCCCCAGGCCAGAATACTGAGTGGGTGGCTGTTCCCTTCCCCAGGGGTCTTCCCAACCCAGGGACTGAACCCAGGTCTCCTGCATTGCGGCTCTTTACCAGCTGAGCCTCAAGGGAAGTCCGAGGGTAGTGACTAAAGAGGGCAATATCTGTGGTGATGGTGTCAGTGATTGAAAGTGGATGAGAGTTAGGAAGAAGGGACTGAACCAAACACACCTTCACAGAATTGTGTGTATGTTCTTATCTCCAAGTAGAGTCTTCCTTAAAATTATTAATAAAATAAAAGTAACCTAGAGAAAAAAAAAAGAGAGAGAGAGAGAAAGAATACTAGAGTGGGTAGCCTTTTCCTACTACTGGGGACCTTCCCAAACCAGNATGCAGCTCAATTCCAGAAAAATAAATGACCCAGTCAAAAATGGGCGAAAGAACTAAACAGACATTTCTCCAAAGAAGACATACAGATGGCTAACAAACACATGAAAAGATGCTCAACATCACTCATTTTCAGAGAAATGCAAATCAAAACCACAATGAGGTACCATTTCATGCCAGTCAGAATGGCTGTGATCCAAAAGTCTACAAGCAATAAATGCTGGAGAGGGTGTGAAGAAAAGGGAACCCTGTTACACTGTTGGTGGGAATGCAAACTAGTACAGCCACTATGGAGAACAGTGTGGAGATTCCTTAAAAAACTGGAAATAGAACTGCCATACAACCCAGCAATACCACTGCTGGGCATACACACCAAGGAAACCAGAATTGAAAGAGATACATGCACACCAATGTTCATTACAGCAGTGTTTATAATAGCCAGGACATGGAAACAACTTAGATGTCCATCAGCAGATGAGTGGATAAGAAAGCTGTGGTACCTATACACAATGGGATATTACTCAGCCATTAAAAAGAATGCATTTGAATCAGTTCTAATGAGGTGGATGAAACTGGAGCCTATTATACAGAGTGAAGTAAACCAGAAAGAAAAACACCAATACAGTATGCTAACGCATATATATGGAATTTAGAAAGATGGTAACAATAAACCTGTATGCGAGACTGCAAAAGAGACACAGATGTATAGAACAGTCTTTTTGGACTCTGTGGGAGAGGGCGAGGGTGGGATGATTTGGTCGAGAATGGCATTGAAACATGTACATTATCATATGTGAAATGAATCACTAGTCCAAGTGTGATGCATGATACAGGGTCCTTGGGCCTGGTGCACTGGGATAACTCAGAGGGATGGGATGGGGAGGGAGGTGGGAGGGGGGTTCAGGATGGGGAACACATGTACACCTGTGGCAGATTCATGTCAATGTATGGCAAAACCACTACAATATTGCAAAGTAATTAGCCTCCAATTAAAATAAATAAATTTATATTAAAAATAAATAAAATTAAAAATTTTAAATGATATCAAAATGATATGAATTTTTATGAAAAAAATCCATAGATAACATCATATTCAATGATGAAATTTCCCCTAATATTAGGAACAAGATAAGGAGGCCTACTTTCACCTTTGCTACTTACTCACCACTGTACTGGGAGATTCAGTCAGAACAAAGAGGCAGAAAAAGAAATAAAAGGCACTCAAATTGGAAAGGAAGATGACATGATCCTACTTATTAAAAAAAAAACCCAAAGAATACACACCCAAACTAGTAGAGATAAATTCAGCAAAGGTGCAAGGTATAAGAACAATATGCAAAAATAAGCTGTAGTTTTATGTACATGCAACAAACAATACAAAAAGAAAACTAAGAATTCCAGTTATAATAGAATCCAAAGGTATAAAATACTTGGGAATAAAGTTAACAAAAAATGAAAGACTCGTACACAAAAAAATGTAAAACTTTGGGGAAAGAATTTAAATAAGACATACAAATAATATTGTTAATATGGCAATATTAGTTAAAACAATCAACAAATTCAATGTAATTCTTATAAAAATTTAGATGAATATTCTTGGAGAAATATAAAAATTGAGCATTAAGTTCATATGGATTTGCGATAGGCCTCTAACAGCCAAAACAATGTTGGTAAAGAAGAACTAGGTTGGAGTACTCACACTTTAAAATTTCAAAATTTACTATAAATATACAATAATCAAATCAGTATGGTACTGTTATAATACATATATAGGCCAAAGGAATAAAATTAAAGGTCCAGAAATAAACCAGTACATCTGTGATCAATCTTTTCCATCAAGTGTGCTAAGGCCATTTAATGGGGAAAGGATAATCTTTTCAAATAGTGTTGTGAAGAGAACAGGATATCCACATGCAAAAGACTGATGTTGGATCCCTACCTCACACTATACAGAAATTAAATGAAAATTGACCAGTGATCTAAATATAAGTGATAAAAATCACCAAACTCTTAGAAGGAAAAATAGATACTTTATATTTGTCATTGTCAAGACTTTATATTTGACAATGGTTACTAAGATATGACACCAAATTCACAGTAACAAAATAAAAATTGGTAAATTGGATTAATCAATACTTAAAGCTTTTATGCATGAAAAGACACTGTCAAGATAGTGAAAAGACAACCCACAGAATGGAAGAAAATATTTGCAAACTATGTATCTGGTAAGAGCCTAATGTCCAGAATATATAAAAAGACAAACAATCCAATTTTAAAATCGGCACAGAACTTGCATAGACATTTTTCTAAATAATATATACAAATGGTCAAAAGTACATTAAAAGACCTCAGCATGATTAGTCATTAGGGAAATACAAGTCAAAACAAGATACACCTTATATCCTCAAGGGTACAACAAAAGAAAAAAAATAAAAACAAAAATAGTTCAGTGGTTTCATTAAACATAGAATTACCAAAACTCACCAAACTGAAAACATTAAACACAGAATTACTACACTTAGGTACAGTTCCAAATTCCACTCATAGATATAGTGCCAAAAGACCTGAAACAGGTATTCAAACAAACACTTATACATAAATATTCATAGCATCACTACTCAATAGTCATAGGATGTTCTGTATGTCCAACTAAGAATGAATAGATAAAGGGAATGCTTAGCCTCTGTGTATATACAATAGAATATTATTCAGCAATCAAAAAGATTGAAGTACTGATATATAATATAAAATGGATAAACCTCAAAAACATGGGAAGCAAAAGAAGTCAGACACAAATTATCACATATTGACTGACTCTATTTCTATGAAACACCCAGAATTGGTAAATCCATTGAAAAAGAAAGCTGACTAGTAATTACTAGGGACTTGGGATAGGGGAAAATGGGATATGACTTCTTAATGAGTACAGAATTTTATTTTTGGGTGATGAAAAAATTTTGGAACTAGATATGTGCATGTTTGGAGTTTCCTTGGTGGCTCAGTGATAAAGAATCCAGCTACTAATGCAGGAGACACAGAAGATGTGGGTTTTATCTTCGGGAAGATCCCCTGGAGGAAGAACTGGAAAGCCACTCTAGTATTCTTGCCTGTATAATCCCATGGACAGAGGGGTACTGTCCAGGATTCTGTCCCTGGCTGGCTATACCTCACTGGTTTGTAAAGAGTTGGACACGACTGAGCAACTGAGCATGCCACATATGCATGTGCATGTACACTGTAAATGTATAAAATGTCATCACCTGTTCACTTTTAAGTTATATGGATTTCACCTAAATTAAAACATTAAATGTGGAAAAAAATGAGGCACTATAAAATTAAAAACACTTTAGCTTGGTTTACTTTCTGAGATACAGGAAATCTGCTACATACTTTCAGGGGTTATTTTGTTGTTTGGTCACTAAGTTGAGTCTGACTCTTTGTGACACCATGGACTGTAGCATGCCAGGCTCCTCTGTCCTTCACTATCTCCTGGAGTTTGTTGAAATTCATGTCCATAGAGTCAGTGATGTTATCTAACCATCTCATCCTTGGCCCCTCCTTCTCCTTTTGCCTTCAATCTTTTCAGCTTCAGGGTTTTTTCCAATAAGTTGGCTCTTTGCAACAGGTGGCAACGTATTGCAGCTTAAGCTTCAGCAACAGTCCCTCCAATGAATATTCAGCATTGATTTCCTTTAAGATTGACTGGTTTGATCTCCTTGCAGTCCAAGGGACTCTCAAGAGTCTTCTCCAGCACCATAGTTCGAAAGCATCAATTCTCCAATGCTCAGCCTTCTTTATGGTCCAATCCTCACATGTGTACATGACTATTGGAAAAAGTATATCTTTGACTATATGGGTCTTTGACTATACAGACCTCAGCAAAATAATGTCTGCTTTTAATATGCTAACTATGCTTTCCTTCCAAGGAGAAAGCTTCTTTTAATTTCACGGCTGCAGTCACCAGTGATTTTGGAGCCCAAGACAGTAAAAATCTGTCACTGCTTCCATTTTCCCCCTTCTATTTGCCATTAAGTGATGGGACCAGATGCTATGATCTTAGTTTTTTGAATGTTGAGTGTTAAGCCACTTTTTAACTCTACTCTTTCACCCTCATCAAGAGGCTCTTTAGTCCTCGTCACTTTCTGCTATTAGAGCAGTATCATCTTCATATCTGAGGTTGTTGATATTTTTCCCTGCAATCTTTATTCCATCTGTGATTCATCCAGTCTTGCATTTTGCATGATGTATTCTGCATACTAGTTAAATAAGCAGGGCAACAATATACGGCCTTGTCATACTCCTTTCCCAATTTTGAAACAGTCAGTTATTCCATGTCTGGTTCTAAATGCTGCTTCTTGACCTGCATACAGATTTTTCAGGAGATAGGTAAGGTGATATTTTACTTCTATCTCTTTAAGAATTTTCCCCAGTTTTTTGTGATTCACACACTCAAAGGCTTTAGCATAGTCGATGAAGCAGAAGTAGATGTTTTTCTGGAACTCCCTTGCTTTTTTCAGTGAGCCAATGTATGTTGGCAATTTGATCTCTGGTTCCTCTGCCTTTTCTAAACTTACCTAATACATCTGGAAGTTCTCAGTTCACGTACCTCTGACAATGCTAAAGAATGTTCAAACTACCATACAATTGTGCTCGTTTCACATACTAGCAACATTAAGCTCAAAATCCTTCAAGTTAGGCTTCAGAGGTATGAGAACTGAGAAACAGCGATAGACATCATGAGCTTGGGCTCCAAAGCCCCTGCTGATGGTGACTGCAGCCATGAAATGAAAAGATGTTCTTTGGAAGAAAAGCTATGACAAACCCAGACAGCATATTAAAAAGAAGAGACATTACTTAGCTGACAAAGCTCCATATAGTCAAAGCTATGGTTTTTCCAGTAATCATGTATGGATGTGAGAGTTGGACTATAAAGAAAGTTGAGTGCCAAAGAATTGATGGTTTTGAACTGTGGTGTGGAGAAGACTCTTGAGAGTCTCTTGGACTGCAAGGGGATCCAACCAGTTAATCCTACAGGAAATCAGTCCTGAATATTCATTGGAAGGACTGATGTTGAAGCTGAAACTCCAATACTTTGGCCACCTGATGCAAAGAACTGACTCATTAGAAGAGACCTTGATGCTGGGAAAGATTGAAGGCAGGAGGAGAAGGGGATGACAGAGGATGAGGTGGATGGTATCACTGACTCAATGGACATGAGTTTGACCAAGCTCTGGGAGTTGGTGATGGACAGGGAAGCTTGGTGACCTGCAGTCCATGGGGTCACACAGTTGGTCTGAAAAACTGAACTGAACTGAACCCTCCACTCACCAGGATCTAAGAAACTATCACATATGAACTTAATAGGGAACATAGTTTACAGACACTTTTACATTTCTTTATTCTCCAAACTAATCCATTATATACTACTTAACTGAAGAAGGGCTACATTACTCACAGTGTTTTAATGTACAGGGTTTCAGTATCTTATTCATACTGTTCATCTGCATATGTGGAAGGCCTTTAAGTATATCAAGAAATGGCTAGTATTTCAGTATAGATGGTATGCAAATGATTCTGTACATGCCCTTGCTAATAAGGACTATGGTTTTCACAATAGCAGCATTAGAACTCACCATAAGAAAAAGGTACCATGGTTGAGGCATGCCATACTCCCCTGGAAAGACAGCTTCTATGTACCAGGTCACAAGTCCATACAAAAAAGCATCAATTACAAGCATTCCCATCATATAGCCAAAGGTGAGGTTATCCTCAAGGGTGACTGGTGTCCAAATGTTATTCCAGTTAACACCAGTTTCTGAAATAAAAGGAGATATATACCATAAATGATAGCCCTGTGATTGAAAGAGCAAAAAACAAAACAAAACAAAAACGATTGATAATCTAAATTTTACCAAGGTGAATTATCTATATGGTGATACCCTTATTAATTAGTTCATCCAAGAAAATGATGGAATATATAATAACATTGATTTCTTTCCTCCTCCCTTGAAAATCTACAAAAATAATAGGAATGATTGAGATAAAGTCAATGACTAAAACAAAAATAAAGGGTAACAAAAAGCCAAGAAAAAAAAAAAGACCTATTAGAAACTATCCCTCTACCTTTCTGCTAATGTTAAGTTCCCACTGAAATAACCATTAGTACATACACATTTGGAAAAACATTTAATATAACTAGAGAAGAATGATTACCAAGTAGAAGAGAAGAAGTTTTGCTGACAGTACTGATGGAAAGGGAAAAACATGTCAGCAAAAGATGACAAGCAGCACAACTGAAAAAGCATCAGGGCTTGCGGTGAACTCACCATGCAAATAAGAAAGATATTAAACACAGTGGCCCATGAAACCCATCCTGCCTTCAACTTTAGCCCTTCTCCTATAGCTCAGCACCATGAGAAGAATGTTCATAAACATTGTGTCTTTTGAGAAAAAAGGATTTGGTCAATCAAAGGTGATTATCAAAATAAAGCCGTCTGAGGCAATGAACAGTACATTAGAAAATGTAGGAAAAAATGCACAATACAAACTTCAGGAAGTCTATCATAACTTGAGAAATTCTGCTACTGAAAATAAAATAGGAGTTCCTGAAAAACAAAATACAAAAAAAGAAAGAGCAAATGATAATAAAATAACTTCANAGTGCCAAAGAATTGATGGTTTTGAACTGTGGTGTGGAGAAGACTCTTGAGAGTCTCTTGGACTGCAAGGGGATCCAACCAGTTAATCCTACAGGAAATCAGTCCTGAATATTCATTGGAAGGACTGATGTTGAAGCTGAAACTCCAATACTTTGGCCACCTGATGCAAAGAACTGACTCATTAGAAGAGACCTTGATGCTGGGAAAGATTGAAGGCAGGAGGAGAAGGGGATGACAGAGGATGAGGTGGATGGTATCACTGACTCAATGGACATGAGTTTGACCAAGCTCTGGGAGTTGGTGATGGACAGGGAAGCTTGGTGACCTGCAGTCCATGGGGTCACACAGTTGGTCTGAAAAACTGAACTGAACTGAACCCTCCACTCACCAGGATCTAAGAAACTATCACATATGAACTTAATAGGGAACATAGTTTACAGACACTTTTACATTTCTTTATTCTCCAAACTAATCCATTATATACTACTTAACTGAAGAAGGGCTACATTACTCACAGTGTTTTAATGTACAGGGTTTCAGTATCTTATTCATACTGTTCATCTGCATATGTGGAAGGCCTTTAAGTATATCAAGAAATGGCTAGTATTTCAGTATAGATGGTATGCAAATGATTCTGTACATGCCCTTGCTAATAAGGACTATGGTTTTCACAATAGCAGCATTAGAACTCACCATAAGAAAAAGGTACCATGGTTGAGGCATGCCATACTCCCCTGGAAAGACAGCTTCTATGTACCAGGTCACAAGTCCATACAAAAAAGCATCAATTACAAGCATTCCCATCATATAGCCAAAGGTGAGGTTATCCTCAAGGGTGACTGGTGTCCAAATGTTATTCCAGTTAACACCAGTTTCTGAAATAAAAGGAGATATATACCATAAATGATAGCCCTGTGGTTGAAAGAGCAAAAAACAAAACAAAACAAAAACGATTGATAATCTAAATTTTACCAAGGTGAATTATCTATATGGTGATACCCTTATTAATTAGTTCATCCAAGAAAATGATGGAATATATAATAACATTGATTTCTTTCCTCCTCCCTTGAAAATCTACAAAAATAATAGGAATGATTGAGATAAAGTCAATGACTAAAACAAAAATAAAGGGTAACAAAAAGCCAAGAAAAAAAAAAAGACCTATTAGAAACTATCCCTCTACCTTTCTGCTAATGTTAAGTTCCCACTGAAATAACCATTAGTACATACACATTTGGAAAAACATTTAATATAACTAGAGAAGAATGATTACCAAGTAGAAGAGAAGAAGTTTTGCTGACAGTATTGATGGAAAGGGAAAAACATGTCAGCAAAAGATGACAAGCAGCACAACTGAAAAAGCATCAGGGCTTGCGGTGAACTCACCATGCAAATAAGAAAGATATTAAACACAGTGGCCCATGAAACCCATCCTGCCTTCAACTTTAGCCCTTCTCCTATAGCTCAGCACCATGAGAAGAATGTTCATAAACATTGTGTCTTTTGAGAAAAAAGGATTTGGTCAATCAAAGGTGATTATCAAAATAAAGCCGTCTGAGGCAATGAACAGTACATTAGAAAATGTAGGAAAAAATGCACAATACAAACTTCAGGAAGTCTATCATAACTTGAGAAATTCTGCTACTGAAAATAAAATAGGAGTTCCTGAAAAACAAAATACAAAAAAAGAAAGAGCAAATGATAATAAAATAACTTCACAAAAATAACTCAGAAAACTAAAACTGTTTTAGTTTTAATTCTGTTGCAGATTAAGCCAATGAAAATTAATTAAACCTAGTAAATTTTCTAATGCTTCATGTATAAAGTAAGAATGATGTAAGTATCCACAAAGAAATCTTCCATATATTCCTATGATTGCCTTTCATTTGGATTAGACTGTTGTTCACAGATGAGAAAACTATCTTCGATCCTCATTAATCAATAAATGCAACGAAATTCCCACTAAAGATTAACAAGATTTTTCACAGAATTTGGCAAAGTTATCCTAAAGTTCAGGAGGTAAGCAAAGTGATAAGAACGACTGAAGAGCAATAAGGTATGAAGACAAGACCAACAGATATTAAGACTTATTATAAAGCTATAATGAGTAAAACCACCGTGGTGTTGACACAAAAAGAGACTAAAAAAGAATGGAAACTATTAATATCACTAGAACCAGATCCATGCATGTATTGAAATGTGATGTGAAATAGGTGAAATGAAAAAGCAACAGAGAACAATAGACATTCCAATAAATTGTTGTAAAAGTTTGATTTTCATGTGAAAAATAAATAAAATTAGATATAGTAACTTTATGCTTATTGAAAATCCAGGTGTAAAAATTAAAAAATATAAAATTTAAAAGAAAATATATGATTATCTTTATGACTCTGGGTATTGAAGAATTTCTTGAAGATGACACAAGTGTACAAATTAAAGGAAAAGACTGACAAACCTGATTACATTATAGTATTTTTTTTGGAAAAAAGATACCATGAGCACAAGTTAAATGAATCACAGTCTAAGGTTAGTTATTTACATTGTGGATAACTGTAGGCACGAAATTAAAAGATGCTTGCTCCTTGGAAGAAAAGCTATGACAAACCTAGGCAGTGTATCAAAAAGCAGCAACATCACTTTGTGGACAAAAGTCTGTANAACACAAGTTAAATGAATCGCAATCTAAGGTTAGTTATTTACATTGTGGATAACTGTAGGCACGAAATTAAAAGATGCTTGCTCCTTGGAAGAAAAGCTATGACAAACCTAGGCAGTGTATCAAAAAGCAGCAACATCACTTTGTGGACAGAAGTCTGTATAGTCAAAGCCATGGTTTTTCCAGCAGTCATGTATGGATGTGAGAGTTGAACCACAAAGATGGCTGAGCACTGAAGAATTGATGTTTTTGAATTGTGGTGCTGGAGAAGACTCTGGAGAGTCCCATGGATAGCAAGGAGATCAAACCAGTCAATACCAAAGGAAATCAAACTTGAATATTCATTGGAAGAACTGATGCTGAAGCTGCAATACTTTGGCCACCTGATATGAAGAACGGACTCATTGGAAAAGACCCTTATGCTGGGAAAGATTGAGGGCAGGAGGAGAAGAGGGTGACAGAGGATGAGATGGTTGAATGGCATAGCCAACTGAATGGACATGAGTTTGAGCAAACTCTGGGAGATCATGAAGGACAAAGAAATCTGGTATGCTGCAGTCCATGGGACTGCAAAGAGTCAGACACGACTGAGCGACTAACAACAACTTACAACATTTAGACAATTCAAATACTTTTATGTAGCAAGAAAGCCTTCCTTTTCTCCCTTAAAATTGATAGATTTAGATGCTGTTTTTTACTTAGCATAAAAGATAAAACAATTCCATGGTGTAAAGGATATAGAAGTTTGAATTACTCCCCAATTTACAGTCCATTTCTCCTTATCTTCTAATGTTCTGGCATTTTGTGTCCTGGGGAGCAGCAATGCAAATGTCCATTTGAAAAGGATGTCCCCTCTAAAAATGAAGACAAGTAGGAAAGGCAACCAAACCCCTCACTTCACATAAGAAAAAGAAGGAAAATAAGGTACAGAGGACAGGTACATGGATCCTTGGTTTTCCTTCAGGGAAACCCTGGTGAAATATTCAGGTGGGATCATGTAGAATATCCAACATTGCATGATTGGTGACATTGTTATTGGCAGAGTAAGGCAGCTAGATAAATAAACCCGAAGTGATGTTACTAGCCCCTCATATCTTAAAAGTCACATTCAGAGCTTGTATAACTTTCCAAGTATTTATAAAGGCCAAAGAGTCTCAGAGAGAGCCAGAGGAAGGCAGAGAACTGAATGAGGACTTTTAAGGCTAGATCTACTAGCCAGAACCATGTTTCTAACAGATGTGAGCCAAACATAAGGAGTTACACTTCAGTTTGCAAGAGTCCAAAAAGCAGCTAGGTACTCTACTATAGATATAAAAGACCCAGAAGATACCACATGTATCTGAGGCCACCATGTCCCTCCATCACAAGAGATCTCATAAATTTCCATTCCCTTCCATACTGTTTTGAAGAATATGAGAAGGAAAGAGATGTCTGAAAAACTGATTCATTCAGAAGAATCTGAGTAAATCACTAAATTAGACTTACATTTATTTTCTTCAGCACAATAGTGCTGAGTTTGGAGGAAAATTAGTCACAGGAAATAAAGACCCTATATTTGCTTTTTACATGAGAGTAGTATAATGTATTATTGGAACAGATGTAGAAAAACCCATGTATTACTGGTGGGAGAATAAATTGATTTACTCTTTTTGACGATTATCATAATAATAATTAAATTAAGCTATGAATACCATATTAGATATTATATTTAGGAATTTATTTATTTATATATTAGTATTCACAACATAAGAAAATATATGAATACTATTGAGGGCAGTAGCATAAAGTTGGAAAATTCTTAAGCATATATTGATAAAGAATAGTTAATTAATTATAATACCTATTTACAATGAAACACTAAATAGCTTCGTAAAAGAAAAGGATCTATCTCTATGTGGGAAGAGGTCTAACATATACTTTTAGGTAAATAAGGAAAGTTGTAGAACAGAAGGTTAGTTCACACAATTGCCTTCATAATAAAAACACAAATCTGGAAATAAATAATTTTTATAGTATATTCTTACCTCTTTACCCACAGTCCCACCCACATTGCCTCTTTCTACATTTCTAGGAATCAAATAGAAAAGGTAAATGCTTACGTTTTGTTTCGCACTTGACAAGGAGTTTAATCCCCAGTGCCAAAGCAATATTTGGGCTGAGACAGGCAGCTACCTTCATGGTGAGGTTTATCCGTCCATAGTATTGAGCAATGGAATTAAATGGAAAGAAACTGGCAAAATATATGAAGCTTCCAGCAGAAGCAGCCAAATGGGCTGCAAATAAGAAGGAAACTATAAGGTCAATTTAAAGCAATAAACAAAATAATGAATTATAAATAAATTATAAATAAGTTCATAAGAATACACTAAATGTTTTCATATAAAAAAAAAAGAATACACTAAAAGATAAGAACGTAAACTCTATGAGGGCAGAGAATTTATCTTTTTCACCCTCATATCATCAATGTCTGAAACACAGTATGTGTTCAGTTCAGTTCATTTGCTCAGTCATGTCGGACTCTTGGCGACTCCATGAATTGCAGCATGCCAGGCCTCCCTGTCCATCACCAACTCCCAGAGTTCACTCAAACTCACGTCCATTGAGTCGGTGATGCCATCCACCCATCTCATCCTCTGTCGTCCTCTTCTCCTCCTGCTCCCAATCCCTCCCAGTATCAGAGTCTTNTGACAAATACAAGGAACTGTGATATGTTACCCTGGTGCTATTGCTATTGTACATTAGCTGAGAATGGAGGAACGACATTGGTCCCTGAATGACATGGTTGTGCACTGCACTGGTCCACTTATATGTGAATGTTTTTCAGTAAACCTATTGGAAAAAAGTTGGGATATTTATGACATTTTGGAAAAACTTCTAGATGAACCATATAGCTTAAAAATAACTTAAAAATTTAAAAATATGTCATGAATTCATAAAATATTGCAGATAGTCTATCCATACATAGGCATAAGGTAATTTTTAAAATAATATTAATATTGTGTTAGTTTTCTTACCATTTTTAAACTTTGCTTTCAAAGAATTACATTACCTTTTAGTATGCCTCTCGTGTCATAGCTGGAGAAACCGCCTGCCAGTCGATTATCACAAGTAAGTGGTTTTTTTTTAAGATGAAACATTGTTTCCAACACTATATTATTAATATGACTGTAATACCATATGCCGTAAAACTTTTATAAGTATTCATTCATTAATGTATAGTCTAGGCTACCTTCAAGCAATCTTACTGCTTATACTAGGCTGCCACATTGCAGCTTTTTTATTATTGGTGCATAAATTGTTATACCTGTAAATAGGTATGAATTTATCACATTATCTTTTCATTTGTGATGTCTAGTGTTAGTAGTAGTTATACTATTTATAGTATTTTGTATTCTATAAGATAATATTGATGTAGGTACTGACAAACAGGTAATTCATCTTGCAAACAGATGATGCAAATTTATTGGTATAAATACACTCAGTTCAGTTCAGTTCAGTTCAGTCACTCAGTCGTGTCTGACTCTTTGNTTCGGCTGCAAAGAATATAATCAATCTGATTTTGATGTTGACCATCTGGTGATGTCCATGTGTAGAGTCTCTCTTGTGTTGCTGGAAGAGGGTGTTTGCTATGACCAGTGCATTCTCTTGGTAAAACTCTATTAGCCTTTGCCCTGCAAAGACTTTCTGTACTCCAAGGCCAAATTTGCCTGTTATTCCAGGTGTTTCTTGACTTTCTACTTTTGTATTCCAGTCTCCTATAATGAAAAGGACATCTTTTTGGGTGTTAGTTGACAAATACAAGTGATCTTAATTTTTCACCATTGAGAATAATGTTTGCTGTGGGCTTATCATATATGGCCTTTACCATGTTGAGGTAGGTTCCTCTGTGCCCATTTAGTGGTTAAAGCATCCACCTGGAATGTGGGAGACCTGGGTTCGATCCCTGGGTTGGGAAGATCCCCTGGAGAAGGANGCCTATGTTTTCCTCTAAGAGTTTTATAGTTTCTGGTCTTACATTTAGGTCTTTAATCCATTTTGAGTTTTTCTTTGTATATGATGTTGGGAAGTGTTCCTAATTTCATTCTTTTACATGTAGTTGTCCAGTTTTCCCAGCACCACTTATTGAAGAGGCTGTTTTTGTATATTGTTTCCCCATTGTATATTCTTGTCTCCTTTGTAAAAAATACGGTACCCATATGTGCATTGGTTTATTTCTGGAGTTTCTGTCTTGTTCCATTGGTCTATGTTTCTGTTTTTGTGTCAGTACCAAACTGTCTTGATAACTGTAGCTTTGTAGTATAATCTGAAATCAGGAAGGTTGATTACTCCAGCTCCATTATTGTTTCTCAAGACTGCTTTGGTTATTCAGGGTCTTTTGTGTTTCCATATGAATTGTGAACTTTTTTGTTCTAGTTCTCTGAAAAATGCCATTGGCAACTTGATAGGGATTGAATTGAATCTGTAGATTGCACTTGGTAGTATACTCATTTTCACAATATTGATTCTTCCTACCCAGGAACATAGACTATATCTCTCCACCCGTTTGTGCCATCTTTGATTTCTTTCATCAGTGTCATAGTTTTCTGTATACAGTTCTTTTGTCTCCTTAGGTTTATTCTTAGATTTTATTCTTTTTGTTGCAATGTTGAATGGGATTGTTTCCTCAATTTCTCTTTCTGATTTTTCATTGTTAGTATATGGGAATGCAAGTGATTTCAGTATATTGATTTTGTATCCTGCGAGTTTGCTAAATTCATTGATTAGCTTTAGTAATTTTCTGATACTACCTTTAGGGTTTTCTATATATAGTATCATGTCATCTGCAAACAGTGAAAGCTTTACTTCTTCTCTGATCTTTATTCCTTTTATTTATTTTTCTTCTCTGATTGCTGTAACTAGGACTTCCAAAACTATGTTGAGTAACAGTGGTGAGAGTGGATACCCTTGTCTTGTTCCTGATCTTAANATCATGTCATCTGCAAACAGTGAAAGCTTTACTTCTTCTCTGATCTTTATTCCTTTTATTTATTTTTCTTCTCTGATTGCTGTAACTAGGACTTCCAAAACTATGTTGAGTAACAGTGGTGAGAGTGGATACCCTTGTCTTGTTCCTGATCTTAATTTTTCACCATTGAGAATAATGTTTGCTGTGGGCTTATCATATATGGCCTTTACCATGTTGAGGTAGGTTCCTCTGTGCCCATTTAGTGGTTAAAGCATCCACCTGGAATGTGGGAGACCTGGGTTCGATCCCTGGGTTGGGAAGATCCCCTGGAGAAGGAAATGGCAACCCACTCCAGTACTCTTGCCGGGAGAATCCCATGGAGGGAGGAGCCTGGTAGGCTACAGTCCATGGGGTCACAAAGAGTTGGACACGACTGAGCGACTTTACTTACTTACTTACTCACTGAATTTTGTCAAAGGCTTTTTCTGCAGCTATTGAGATTATCATATGGTTTTTATCTTTTAGTTTGTTAATATAGTGTATCACATTGATTTGCATACATTGAAGAATCCTTATTTTATTTTTAAAATACAATCATCTAATTTTCTTTGCTCTTTGCTTTTAATATTTTTAGGATTTAACATTTTTATACTATTACATGTATTGGTATTCTTTATAATTTTCCCATGACTTCCCTTTCTACCCATAGCTCCAGATAACTAAAATTCTTTTGTAGTATTCACAAATTCTAACTTTGTCTCTAGCTCCTGCTCAAAGAGACACTTTGAAGTATAACATGAGGCAAAGCTCTGTGTCTGTTATCATACGACTGTCAATTTTCTCCACACTATTTACTGAAAAATAAATTCCTTGTCATTAGTTTACATTAGGCTTTTTATTTTATTTGAGATTGTTTCTAAGATATCTCTTATTTATTTTGTTTTTGACTGTTTTGGTCTCCACTGCTGCCCGGCTCTCCCTGCTTGGGGTGAATGGGAGCTGCTCTTTGTTGCATTGCACAGGCTTCTCATTGCAGTGGCTTCTCTTGTTGCAGAGCAGGGGCTCTAGGTGTGAGGGATTCAGTAGCTGGGGGGCATAGGCTTAGTTATTCCAAGGCATGTGGAATCTTCCCAGACAAGGAATTAAACCCATGAACCCTTCATTGGCAGGGGGATTGTTAACCACTGAACAACCAGGGAAGCCCAATATCTCTTATTTTCTATTTATTTGTAGGTTTTCTTTGGGTTAATCTTGCAGGTGTGCATGCTCAGTTGCTCAGTTATGTCCAGCTCTTTGCAACTCAGTGGACTGTAGTCCAACAGGCTCCTCTGTCCATGAAAACTTTCCAGGTAAGAACACTGGAGTGGGTTGCCCTTTACAGGGATCTTCCTCACCCAGGGATTAAACCCAAATCTCTTGCATGGGCAGGTGGATTCTTTACCACTGTGCCATTTGCACTAATCTTACATTATTTTAAATGCTGCAGATGTCAATATCTGGTCGGTTTTGTTCCCACTCAATAGTTTTCTTCAGAAAATTTTGGGTTACTTTTCCCTGGACTTGAAGTTTCTAATCTTGCTTCTTAAGAGACATAAATTGATTTGCCCAGGACCTAATGATGAGATATGTATGTAAAGTGACCACAAGGCTTTCTGACTCCTAATCCAGGATTCCTCTGTTAAGTAATGGATTCTCTCACATTCCCAACCCCCACACCCCCCTTACCTCCCTTCCCTTGTCAGTGCCATACCTGGTTGCTGACTGGCTTATACTTAAGCCCTGGTTTATTCAGAATGAGCTCCAGCTGCCTACGGTTAAAATTGGATACTCCAAGGGATTTCACCAAGCCAGCATCTTTGCAAGCTTCCAAAGCCTGTAGGATAAAAGCCAGTGGGTCAAGAAAAAAAGCCTCAACACAAGCAAGAATAAACATTTATAAGGGTGATTGTGAATTCTTTAAAAAGGAAAGTCCCTGGGTATGTTAACAAGCATTCTGTGAACTAAAGAAAAGTGGAGGAAATAGGAATTCTGTAAATGAATGATTTGGAGGAATTATCATACCTTCCCTTTGTATTTTCATAATGTATGAATGTGAAAGTGATAGTTTCTCAGTATCTGACTCTTTGTGACCCCATGGACTATAGCTCACCAGGCTCTTCTGTTTCTGGAATTCTCTAGGCAAGAATACTGGAGTGGGTTGCCATTCCTTCTCCAGGGTATCTTCCCAACCCAGGGATCAAACCCAGGTTTCCTGCATTGCAGGCAGATTCTTTACCATCTGAGCCACCAAGGAAGCCCCTCATAACATATACCAGCACAATAATAATGATCTTATTTCTTAAAATCTGCTGAGGTTTTCTTTTTGGTATAGTACCTGAAAATTTTATGTGTCTGGTGTGTGTGGAAAATGTATTTTCTCCTATTTTTGGATACAGGTCTTGCTTGTCTCTCTCACATACATACATTATTTAGAAGATGAAAAATCAAGCTTTTCCTGTCTTTTCAATAATTTAAAAGAACATATCAGAAATCTCCTATTGTAATAGTGAATTTACCAATGTCTTTCTGTTTTCTATGTTTTTGCTTTTTATATTTTGAATATATTTTATTTGACACATATGTGTTTAAAATTGTATATCTTCTTACTAAATTAAATCTTTATCATTATGGTTTTTGCACTTCTCTATGCATTTTTTTTTTTTAATTTGGCTGCACCAGGTCTTAATTGTGACACATAGCCTCTTTGGTCTTCCTTGCAGTATGTGGGATTTNCAGGTGGCCAAAGTGTTGGAGTTTCAGGTTCAACATCAGTCCTTCCAATGAACATTCAGGACTGATTTCCTTTAGGATGGACTGGTTGGATCTCCTTGCAGTCCAAGGGACTCTCAAGAGTCTTCTCCAACACCACAGTTCAAAAACATCAATTTTTCAGTGCTCAGCTGTTTCCGATAGCATTACCTCTCTGATCGTGCATATTATCTGTTGTGCTGAAAAGAGAAAGCTTGACACTACTATTTTTAAAGAAGGCATGTTTGCAAGATTGGCCTTTGGTTGGTATATGGAAATTTGGCTGATAAACCACTCCCTTCACTGATATAAAACATTTTCTAAATGATAAGTGTAGCTGACTATGCCTAAACTGTTAGGACAAATGGTGTATGCTGGATATCTACTGTCTAGGAGTTTGGAATTTTGGTATGTGGTAGGCCAATGGTGTTTATATAATATAACCAGCATGCCAATCAAAACCTTGGATACTAAGTCTCTAATGGATTTCTCTGGACAAGAACATCACAAATATGTTGCTGGATTTTCATCACTGGTGCAAGAGTATGCTGTGTGACCTCTTGTGAAATTACTTGCCAAAGTCGGCAGGTTAATTCCTCTAGGCTTTGCCTGTGTCATTTTCTCTTATGATTCAGCTATCACCTACACTTACTCTACCATTAAAACAAACCTTAGCTGTTAGCATATCTACATGCTGAGTCCCATGAATCCTTCAAATGAATTTCAGAATACAGGGATGGTCTTAAGGATCCTGGACACCTCTACCTTTTCCTTTAGTGGCTTAAATTATTAATTACAGTAATTTAAATTGTGAAGCATGGGTCAGCAGTGGACCATGGCAGGGCCGGGGGCACTGAATGCCCCAGTGCTGCACAGGACCTTTTGAAGGAGGTCCTTCAAGTATCATCATTACCTTCACCATAGTTTGGCCTCAGGCCAAACAACAGGGAGGGAACACAGCCCCACCCATCAACAGGAAACTGGACTAAAGATTTACTGAGCATTGCCCTACCCATCAGAACAAGACCTAGTTTCCCACTCAGTCAGTCTCTCCCATCAGGAAGTTTCCATAAGCCTCTTACACTTATCCATCAAAGGGCAGACAGAATGAAAACAACAATCACAGAAAACTAATCAAACTGATCACATGGACCACAGTCTTGTCTAATTCAATGAAACTATGAGCCATACCAGATTCCCTGGTGGCTCAGAGGTTAAAGTGTCTGCCTCCAATGCANATCCATCAAAGGGCAGACAGAATGAAAACAACAATCACAGAAAACTAATCAAACTGATCACATGGACCACAGTCTTGTCTAATTCAATGAAACTATGAGCCATACCAGATTCCCTGGTGGCTCAGAGGTTAAAGCGTCTGCCTCCAATGCAGGAGACCTGAGTTCGATCCCTGGGTTGGGAAGATCCCCTGGAGAAGGAAATGGCAATCCACTCCAGTATTCTTGCCTGGAGAATCCCATGGACGGAGAAGCTTAGTAGGTTACAGTCCAAGGGGTCGCAAGGAGTCAGACACGACTGAGCGACTTCACCTTACCTTATGAGCCATGCCATGTAGGGCCACCCAAGATGGAAGGGTCATGGTGGACAGTTTTGACAAAATGTGGTCTATTAGAGAAGGGACTGGCAAGCCACATCAGTATTCTTGACTTGAGAACCCCATGAACACTTTGAAAAGGCAAAAAGATAGGACACTGAAAGATGAACTCCCCAGGTTGGTAGGTACTCAATATGCTACTGGAGAAGAGTGGAAAATTCTGAAAGAGATGGGAATACCAGACCACCTGACCTGCCTCTTGAGAAATCTATATGCAGGTCAGGAAGCAATAGTTAAAACTGGACATGGAAAAACAGACTGGTTCCAAATAGGAAAAAGAGTACATCAAGGCTGTATATTGTCACCCTGCTTATTTAACTTACATGCAG
>SJYV01028241.1:801783-868795 GCA_006410875.1 Neotragus pygmaeus | reverse complement strand
GCCAAAGAATTGATGCTTTTGAACTGTGGAGGTGGAGAAGACTCTTGAGAGTCCCTTGGACTGCAAGGAAATCCAACCAGTCCATCCTAAAGAAAATCAGTCCTGAATATTCACTGGAAGGACTGATGCTAAAGCTGAAACTCCAATACTTTTGGCCACCTGGTGCAAAGAACTGCCTCACCGGAAAGCTCCCCAATGCTGGGAAAGATTGAAGGCGGGAGGAGAAGGGCAAAAGGGATGAGATGGTTGGATGGCATCACTGACTTGATGAGTTTGAGTAAAATCCAGGAGTTGGTGATGGACAGGGAAGTCCGGTGTGCTGCAGTCCGTGGGGTGGCAAAAAGACTAACATGACTGAGTGACTGAACTAAATTTAAAACTTGTCTGGTGTTTCTAACAACTTCAACTTATCTGAGTCTGATTTTGATTACAGATTTGTCTCTTTGAAACATTTTTTTCTTAATTTTTGGTGTGGCTTACAATCCTTTGTTGAAAATCAGACACATTAGCTAGAGGAGCATATATGAAGGTAAACAGGCCTATAGTGTGAGGCTTCATATTAGATTAGCTAGGACCTGAGTTGTTTGAAATTGTTACTCTAGGTACTACAAACATCAAATTCCTCTAGTGACCTTTTACCGTGTCCCTTCTTGCCATCAGGTTTTACTTTTACCTTTCTGCTGCTCCACAGTTTGCTTCTGGAAATCGGCCAGCTTGGAATTCACTCTTCCTGCTCTGTATTTGTTGTTACTGGGATATAATCTGCTTCTATGGGATGCATCAACCATCCACAATACTGAACATGCAGAAATAATCCAGTCCTCTGTGTAACAGAACTCTACATGCTTAAAAAATCCTTTAAAGAAACTTTATAAGAAAATAATTTGGATTACCTTCAATCCTTTTTCCTTTTCCCATACAATAGATCGAACGATGGAAAGTACAATTGGAGAGAACATGAGTACGAACATCAGAGGAAGGAAACTACCAGTGAGGAAAAGTAATCCGTCATCAGGATAAGCTGGGTATGGAAATCTCTGTACAAAGATGCTGATATCATCAAACAACTGTCTAGCACTGCTCTCATGATATAGAATGATGGCCTTATCTAAGGCATGCTGTATAGCAAGGAATCCTTCTCTGATGTACCCTATATGATAAAATAAACATCATCAAGTAAAACATGCTAAGGAACATCTAATCAGAACACATGCAAAAAGCAAGGTAATTCAAGTCAGTCACAGCTTATCACATATAGAACCTGAGTTTAGTGTTGCATCAGGGCCAACTGAATATAATAGCTCTGAGAACCTATTATAGTTCTCACACAGAAACAAGGGTTACTTCTTCAGATGAATCTAATTCACATCTTCTAAAAATTAAATATATTTAATAAAAGTGGTAGACTTGGTAAATGTAATTCATACTTACAAAAAATGCAACTTTAAACACTGGTGAGATGAAGACTTGGAAATGTAAAATAAGATGTGAAAGTCAGATTGACAGATATGTATAATGAGTAATACAGTTTAGACCCCAAGGAAAATTGTGTCACTGAAACCAAGTTATCCATAAAGCTAAAAGGCAGTTTAGGAAGTAACTTGCTTTTCTTTTACTTATTTTTTCTACTTGGAATGTGCTTTTAATTTACAAATCTAGAGCCTTATGCATTGGTAAAATAGGTGAGACTAACAAACAATAATTACACCTGGGATAGACTCAAACTGCTTTTTTAAAAACTGAAGTACAGTTGATTTACAATAATGTAACAGCGTCAAGTGTACAGCATAGGAACTCAGGTACTTTTTTCAGATTATATTCGACTAGAGGCTAGTATAAGAAATGGAATATAATTCCATATATAGTAAACTCTTGTTGTTTATCTATTTTATGTTATTTTGTAGTTGTTCAGTCGCTCAGTCATGCCCGACTCTTTGTGACACCGTAGACTGCAGCATGCCAGGCTTTCCTGTCTTTAACCATTTCCCCGAACTTGCTCAAATGCATGCCCAATGATTTAGTGATGTCATCCAACCATCTCGTCCTCTGTTGTCCCCTTCTCCACCTGCCTTCAATCTTTCCCAGCATCAGGGTCTTTTCTAATGACTCAGCTCTTTGCATCAGGTGGCCAAAGTACTGGAGCTTCAGCTTCCACATCACTTCCAATGAACATTCAGGGTTGATTTCATTTAGGATAGACTGGTTGGATCTCCTTTCAGTCCAAGGGATTCTCAAAAGTCTTCTCCAGCACCATGGCTCAAAAGCATAAATTCTTTGGTGCTCAGTTACCTTTATGGTCCAACTCTCAGATTCATACATGACTACTGGAAAAGCCATAGCTTTGACTATATGGAATTTAGTCGGCAAACTGATGTCTCTGTTTTTTAATAAGCTGTCTAGGTTGGTCATAGCTTTTCTTTCAAGGAGCAAGTGTCTTTTAATTTCATGGCTGCAGTCACCATCTTCAGTGATTTTGGAGTCCAAGAAAATAAAGTCTGTCACTGTTTCCATTGTTTCCTCATCTATATACAATGAAGTGATGGGGCTGGATGCCATGATCTTAGTTTTTTAAATGTTGAGTTTTTAGCCAGCTTTTTCACTCTGCACTTTCACATTCATCAAGAGGTTCTTTAGTTCCTCTTCACTTTCTGCCGCAAGGATGGCATCACCTGCATATCTAAAATTACTGGTATTTCTCCCAGCAATCTTGATTCTAGCTTGTGCTTCATCCAGCCTGGAATTTTGCATGATGTACTCTGCACATAAGTTAAATAAGTAAGGTGACAGTATACAGCTTTGATGTACTCCTTTTCCAATTGGAACCAATATGTAATTCTATGTCCGATTCTAAATGCTGCTTCTTGACTTGCATATAGGTTTCACAGGAGGCAGATAAGGTGGTCTGGTATAACAATCGCTTCAAGAATTTTCCACAATCTGTTGTGATGCACACAGCCAAAAGCTTTAGCATAGTCAATAAGTAGATGTTTTTCTGGAATTCTCTTGCTTTTTCTCGGATTCAACAGATGTTGGCAATTTGATCTCTAGCTTGGAGAATTTTGAGCATTACTTTGCCAGCATTTGAAATGAGTGCAATTGTGGGATAGTTTGAGCATTCTTTGGCATTGCCTTTCTTTGGGATTGGAATGAAAACTGATCTTTTCCAGTCCTGTGGCCACTGCCGAGTTTTCCAAATCTGCTGACATATTAAATGCAGCACTGTAACAGCATCATCTTTTAGGATTCAATATAGCTCAGCTGGAATTCCATCACCTCCACTAATTTGGTTCATAGTGATGCTTCCTAAGGCCCACCTGACTTCACATTCCAAGATGGGCTCTAGGTGAGTGATCACACCACTGTGGCTATCTAGGTCATTAAGATTTTTTTTGAATAGTTCTGTGTATTCCTGCCACCTCCTCTTAATATCTTCTGCTTCTGTTAGGCCCTTACCATTTTTGTCCTTTATTGTGTCCATCTTTGCATGAAATGTTCTTTTGGCATCTCTAATTTTCTTGAAGAGATCTCTAGTCTTTTCCATTCTATTGTTTTCCTCTATTTGTCTGCACTGATCACTGAGGAAGGCTTTTTTTTATCTTTCCTTGCTATTCTTTGGAATCCTGCATTCAAATGGGTGTATCTTTCCTTTTCTCCTTTGCCTTTAGCTTCTCTTGTTTTCCCAACTATTTGTAAGGCCTCCTCAGACAACCATTTTGCCTTTTTGTACTTCTTTTTCTTGGGGATGGTCTTGATCACTGCCTCCTGTACTATATCACAAACCTATGTCCTTAATTCTTCAGGCACTCTATCAGATCTAATCCCTTGAAGTTATTTGTCATTTCCACTGTATAATCATAATGGATTTGATTTAGGTCACAGCTGGATGGTCTAGTGGTTTTTCCTACTTTCTTCAATTTTGCAAAAGTCTGAATTTTGCAATAAGGAGTTCGTGATCTGGGTCACAGTCAGCTCCTGGTCTTGTTTTTGCTGACTGTATAGAGCTTCTTCATCTTTGCTGCAAGGAATATAATCAATCTGAGTTTGGTATTGACCATTTGGTGATGTCCATGTGTAGAGTCATCTCTTGTGTTGTTGCAAGAGGGTGTTTGCCTTACTTCATTTTGTACTCCAAGGCTAAACTTGCCTGTTACTCCAGGTAACTCTTGCCTTCCGTACTTTTGCATTCCAATCCCCTAAGATGAAAAGGACATCCTTTTTTGGTGTTAGTTTTAAAAGGTCTTGTAGGTCTTCTTACAACCATTCAACTTCAGCTTCTTTAGTATTACTGGTTGGGGCATATACTTGGGTTACTGTGATATTGAATGGTTTGCCTTGGAAACGAATAGAGATCATTCTGTTGTGTTTGAGAATGCATCCAAGCACTGCATTTTGGACTCTTTTGTTGACTATAAGGGCTACTTCATTTCTTCTTCTAAGGGATTCTTGCTCACAGTAGTAGATATAATGGCCACCTGAATTAAATTCGACCCTTTTGTTCCATTTTAGTTCACTGATTCTTAAAATATTGATGTTCACTCCTGCCATCTCCTGTTTGACCACTTCCAATTTACCTTGATTCATGGACTTAATATTCTATCACAGGTTCCTATGCGATATTATTTACAGCATCAAACTTTACTTTCAGACACATCCACAAGTGGGCACTGTTTTTGCTTTGGCTCAGCCTCTTCATTTCTTCTGGAGCTTTTTCTCTGCTCTTGTCCAGGAGCATATTAGGCACCTACCGACCTCGGGAGTTCATCTTTCAGTGTCCCATCTTTTTGCCTTTTCATACTGTTCATAGGGTTCTCAAGGCAAGAATGCTGAAGTGGTTTGCCATCCCCTTCTCCAGTGGATCACGTTTTGTCAGAATTCTCCACCATATCTGTCCATTTTGGGGGACTCTACATGGCATGGCTCATAATTTCATTGAGTTAGACAAAGCTGTGATCCATGTGATCAGTGTGTTTAGTTTCCGGGGACTGTGGTTTTCATTTTGTGTGCCCTCTGATGTATGAGGATAAGAGGCTTGTGGAACCTTCCCTGATGGGAGGGACTGGCTGTGGGGAAAATTTGGTCTTGCTATGGTGGGCAAGGCCATGCTGAGGAAATCTTTCATCCAAGTTTCTGCTGATAGGTGGGTCTGTGTTCCCTCCCTTTAGTTTGGCCAGAGGCCAAACTGTAGTAGGGATAATGGTGACTTCCTTCAAAAGGACTTACAGAGCATACCAGGCTACTCAGGACTGTTGTAGCCATTGCCCCCAACCCTGCAGTAGGCCACTATCAACTCATGCCTCTGCCGGAGACTCAAGGACACTCACAGGCAAGTCTGGCTCAGTCTCTTGTGGGGCCACTGCTTCTTTCCCCTGGGTCTTGGTGGGCACAAGGTTTTGTTTGTGCCCTCCAAGTCTTTTTCCCCAGTCCTGTGGAAGTTCTGTAATTAAATACCACTGGCTTTCAAAACCAAATTCCCAGGGGGTTCTCAGTCCCTTTGCTGGATTTCCCAGGTTAGGAAATCTCTTATGGGCCCTAGAACTTTTGTAACAGTGCAAGAACTTGTTATGTATAATTGTTCTCCAGTTCATGGGTCATCTGCTCAGTGGCTCTACAGTGGAGCTAATGGTGACCTCCTCCAAGAGGACTTACGCCTCACACTGCGCCACCCAGGTCTGATGCAGCCAGAGCCCCTGTCCCTGTGGTAGGTCACTGCTGACTCGTGCCTCTGCAGGAGACACTCAGACATCCAAAAGTAAGTCTGGCTCAGTCCCTTGTGGACGTCACTGTTCCTTTCCCTGGATCCAGTTGTGCACAATTTTATTTTTGCATCCCCTCAGCATCTGGCGGGTCTGAGATTTGATTTTAAACATGATTGCACCCCTCCTACTGTCTTGTTGGGTTTTCTCCTTTGCCCCTGGATGCAGGCTACCTTTTTCTGCTAGGATTCAACATTCTCCTGTTGATGGTTGTTTAGCAACTAGTTGTGATTTTGGTATTCTTGCAGGAGAAGATGAGCACACATCCTTCTACTCCAGTATCTTAGAAGTTAATCAATCTAAGGCAAGGATGAGACTTTAATCAGGGAGCCAGCTGACCAGGAAGATAGAAGGCTAATGTCTCAAAATAACCATATTATCTGGGTCTGGTTCTTTTATAGATCAGAGATGGCGGGGGTAGGGGGGGAGGTGAGGAAGCAAAGTAAAAAGGCCATTAATCTTGCAAACATCTCCTAGAATGGCAAGCTTCAGGCAGGGGATGTGTTAATTTCTTCCTGCCATCTACAGGTGGACAGAGTTCTGAACAAAGGCACTTTAGTTTATCAGTCAGGCAGGTGGGTAGGAGTCTCTGAGGCAGAGCATTCTGTATGATTATAATAACAAAAGCAATGAAAAGCAAGTCAAAGAAACAGTTTCTGACATGGAGTCAGAATTGGCTTCTTCTCCACAATATATTCACATCCCACTCAAAGTATCTCCCTTTGTTCTGAATTCATGCTGAGATTTCTCCCCAGAAACATTCTGAAGTCCAAGACACTTGCTTTAGAGCTTCCACAGTCACTCCCTCAAGTATGGAATCTTTTGGAAATGGAGTTATGGTTCTCATTGTTGAAGCAGCACCCCAGGCTATGGGGTGCAAGCCTGGCCTGCCCTGCCTGTTCTGTGATGCCCTTGGTCTAAGAAGCTGCTTGCATATGTCTTCTGCTAGCTGTAGTTGCATACTGCATTTTATATATAGTGAAACGACCCGTGGACTGTAGCCCACCAAACTCCTCCATCCATGGGATTCTCCAGGAAAGAATACTGGAGTGGGTTGCCATTTCCTTCTCCAGGGGAACTTCCCAACCCAGGGATTGAACCCAGGTCTCCCACATTGCAGGCAGACGCTTTNGTAAGCATCTTTTAATTTCATGGCTGCAATCACCATCTGCAGTGATTTTGGAGCCCCCCGAAATAAAGTCTGCCACTGTTTCCCCATCTATTTGCCATGAAGTGATGGGACTGGATGCTATGATCTTAGTTTTCTGAATGTTGACATTTAAGCCAGCTTTTCCCCACTAGGTTGTTATTTCTTACTGAATTTAATGTTTATAACTTTTATTTCTCTGCTTATATTTCCTCTATTTTCATTTGTTTCAAAACAGTTTTTAATCGCTGTTGAAACATGTTTTATGATGGTTGCTTTAAAATATTTCTCAGATAATTCTAACCTCTAATTCGTCTCAGTTTTCATATCAGTAAATTGGTTCTTGGTTTGACAGATGATATTCTATTTTGTTAATTTTGTCTATTATTTTAGGAGACTCTGGATCCTATTTAAAAACTTTATTAGGCAGTCAGCCTATTTTATGCAGCAATGGCTTAATTTCAATGACAGTTTTATTTCCAGAGCTCTTTAAGCATTAATTTTGGTCTCACAGTTTATGTGGTTCCATTGGGGCTCACACTGGTTCCTGTTATTTCTGCCTAAAGGAACACGAGTTTTCCTTCTAGGGGCAGAGGAAGCACAAAGCATAAAGACCTTTCCAGGCTAGACCTCTTCTGTGGCTGAGTTCCTCATGCCAATTCTGCCTGTTGTGCTTTGGGGGCTCCCTATATGAGACAGGATATTCAGCCCACAAGAAGGAAGAGGCTTTCCTGGTTGGGCACATGTGGCAGGGACCTGCCTGTATGGGACAGACAATTCTTTCTGAATGTGGGACTTCTTGCAGTGGAGTCTCCCTACCACTGTTCCTGGACTGCCTTCATGTATCTGAACAGGAAAAGAGAGTCTCCGGCCCATAGACATTGCCACGTTTTTGTAACTGGGGCCCTCTTGATAGTTCCACTGGCCCACCTACTCCAGAGTCTTGCATTGAGGGATGTCTTAGGCTGGAGGTGATGAAGAAGCTTCTAGACTGGGATACTTGTGGCTGAGTACCTCTTGCTAATGTGTTTCAGTATGCATTAGCAGGGGAAGGGCTTGGTAAGGAAGGAGAGTGTTTTTCCTGGCCACTAATTGTTATCTGGGCTCCCTATTCATCCCTCATGCTAGATGTGTGCCATTTGATGTGGAATGGCATGCGCCTACTTGCTGCCTTCTATTGCTAGGTTGGAGGTCAGATAATGCTGGGTCTTGGCTGTCATCAGCTGGATGTGATACATTAAGATGTGTGCCCTTGTGCTGCTCTTCTAGGCATGAGGTCTTAAAACAACTTGCAGTGTTCTTATCACTTTTCAGAGTTTTGCTTTGCCTTTGCATTACATCCAGCTGTGCTTAGTGAGGAATGACAGAGAGAAATGAGTCCCCACCATCTTGTCCAGACCAGAAGTCAACAATGTCTTTTCATGATAAGAAGTTTCTAAAAGTTTGATAAAAGTTAATCTATTAATTTTTTTCTTTAATGGTTATCACTTTCTGTGATCTGAAAAACGTTTGCTACTCCCAAGTAAAGATGATACTTGTCTTTGCTTTACTCTAAAAGCATTGGGTTTAGCTTTCGCATTTAAATCTAAAATTCATGAGCTATTTTTTTGTGTATAGTATGAGGTCAGTTCAAGGTTCATTTTTTCCATATATACATCCAATCATTACAGCACTATTTATTGAAAACATCTTTCTTTCCCCATAAGATTTCTTTGGTGCCTTTGTATTTCTATTTTTAAAAATTAATTATTATGGAAGCAACCTAGATGTCCATCACCAGACAGATAGATAAGAAAGCTGTGGTACATATACACAATGGAGTATTACTCAGCCATTAAAGATAATACATTTGAATCAGTTCTAATCAGGTGGATGAAACTGGAGCTGATTTTACGGACTGAAGTAAGGCGGAAAGAAAAATACCAACACAGTATACTAACACATATATATGGAATTTAGAAAGATGGTAATGATAACCCTGTATGCGAGACAGCAAAAGAGACACAGGTGTATAGAACAGACTTTTGGACTCTGTAGGAAAGGGAGAGGGTGGGATGATTTGGGAGAATGACATTGAAACATGTATACTATCATGTAAGAAACGAATCACCAGTCTAAGTTCGATACAAGATACAGGATGCTTGGGGCTGGTGCACTGGGATGACCCAGAGAGATGATATGGTGAGGGAGGTGGGAGGGGGGTTCAGGATTGGGAACTCATGTACACCTGTGGCGGATTCATGTCAATGTATGGCAAAACCAAAACAGTATTGTTAAGTAAAATAAAAAATTTAAAATTATAATTAATTTGGCTGCACCAGGTCTAGTTGTGGCATGTGGTATCTTTGATCTTTGTCGTGGTATGTGTTATCCTTCAGTTGTGGCATGCAAGATCTTTTAGTGAAATGAGGAATCTTTAGCTGTGGCATGTGGAATCTTTAGCTGCTGCATGCAGGATCTTCAGTTATAGCATGCGATCTCTTAGTTGTGGCATGTGCATCCCAGTTCCATGACCAAGGATTGAACTCAGGCCCTTGCACTGGGATCACAGAGTCCTAGCCACTAAACCACAATGAAGTCCCAAATGACTATATTGAAGAAAGCTTACTTCTGGGCTTTCTGTTCTGTGTCATAGATACATTTGTTGATCATATGCCAGTATTACACTTCAATGATTACTATTGTTTTATATGTTTTATATATGTCTTCCAACTTTATTAACAAAATGATTCTATATATTTTAAGTCCTGTGAATTTGCATTTACATTTAGACCTGATAAACAGGAAGTGACAGCATTCTAAATGCCCTAGTAAGACATTTCCTTACCACAGGTTGAGAGATAAAGCCTATATAAAGATTCAGGACCTTGCTAACTGGTGAGCTTTTTATGGGTCCAATGGTCTCTGAGGTATGCCAGGATATATCCTCAAAGAGTAGCTTTGCTGTACACTGTACTCCTAACCACTCAACAGAAACACTGCAAAAAGAGGTGGGCCTTTCTTTTTTTTTTGATGAGCCTGTTTTTCAAAACTTTGGTGATGGCATATATCATATTTGAGAGAACTGGTCAGATCTATTTATGATGTAAAAATTTTCAGTGGAGTCCAGAAAAAGAAATGGGTCTGCAATAGGGGTAAAGGCACACAATATGCCTCCAGCAGGTGACCTATTTTATAGTTAAGGAGATATAATAATGGGTACCTGAACCACTCATCTATAGTTCTTACTATATGCCATTATGACTCAGAAGCAGCAGACCTGAGAGAAGAAACTGAAAATACCTATTAAATTTCAGATAAGGATAACACTCTGTTAATCTGGGACACTGTTCTATAGGATGTGGCCTATGTAACAATAATTGGTATATGGCTCTATGTTCTCGGTAAAACATAAGGGTAGGGGAACAAAGGCTTGGAAGTAGAACTGGCCCTTCTAATCACTCCCAGAGACCTACTTGTGGAATTTATACATCCAGTCCTTACAAGCTCAAGTTCTGCTGCATTAAAGGCCTTGTTTCCTGGGGTAGCAGACTTTTAAGAGGAGATACAGTAAAGCTTCCACCAAATAGCTGTATGATTATCACCTAGTATTACTGAGCTACTCACACTGGTACACTGGCAAATAAATTATGATATGAGGGGAAGCAATTAATCATGCTTAAGGTTACTGTTACATAATGAAAACAGTGAGGTACATGGGGGCACCTCTTGGTGCTTACTTTTCCATAGAAAACAGTTAAGACCATTTGTAGCAATTATGACCTGATAACTAAAGGCTTAAGAAGGGTATGGTTCATCTAAACAGGTAAGCTAGATCCTCTGAAGTGTTTGTCAAGAGTGACTAAAATCTAGAATGTGAATGTGCAAATATTTCCTTATATAAAAACCCTTTTGTTGAAATGCATTCAGTAGTGTCTGCTCCCATAATAATTCTAACAGAAATATGCACAGGTTGTGATGAAGACAGAAAAGAAAGGGATAGGTGTGGAAGCTAAATGGAAGTTTGAATGGGAATTCACAGTAGCATTTGTACACCACAGAAAATGTGATCAAAGACTCAGAAACAAAAAGCAATACAGTGTTTCCAGGTAATTTCTGGAAGTTAAGTACTGCTGGAACATAAAAAGTAAGGAGTATCAGAGATAGCCAAGTATGAGGATATTGATAGCCATATATTTGTGCAAAGGACTCTGGACATTGGAAGTCACCAAAGTCTTTTCATCAGGACAGTGACATGATTATATCTGAGATTTAGTTTGATCCTTGTGGATCCCTGTAAACGAACAAAAGATCTGTCAAGAAAGTCACATAAGGGACTCCCCTGGTAGTCCAGTGGTAAAGAATCCACTTTCCAATGCAGGGGATGTGGGTTTGACTCCTGGTCAGGGAACTAAGATCCTATATGCTGCAAGGCAACTAAGCCCGCAGGCTACATACCACAACTAGAAAAGCCTTCGCAATGCAAGGAAGAGCCCGCATGCCATAATGAAGACTCAGCATAGTCAGAATAGTAATAATAAATGAAATTTAGAAAGAGAAAGTCACCTAGGATGTGGGAAAGCCGATAGATATTAGATGGTCTATGCTATACATAAAATCATCAATAGAGATCAAAAGGTTTTAGAAAAATCATCAAAACAGACCCAGCAGAATGCAATACATTAGATCCTCAGAACTTACTCATCTTAAATATTCTTACCACACACAAAACTGGTAAGTCTGTGAGGTGAGGAATATATCAGCTAACCTTGCTGTGGTAATAATCATTTTGCAATATACACATTTCAAATACACAATTCATATGCAATATACACATTGCATATTCTAAATTTAACAATGTTATACGTGAAAAGAAAGTGAAAGTGAAGTTGCTCAGTTGCGACTCTTTGCGACCCCATGGACTTGTAGCCTATCCGGCTCCTCCGTCCATGGGATTTTCCAGGCAAGAGTACTGGAGTGGGTTGCCATTTCCTTCTCCAGGGGATCTTCCCAACCAAGGGATCGAACCCAGGTCTCCTGCACTGCAGGCAGACGCTTTACTGTCTGAGCCACCAGGGAAGCCTTATTATTCAGCAATAAGCCTGAAACTTAAAATAGAACTGAAGACACTTTGATCCAATGTATATTGTCGAGCCTAAACCTATATCAGTACATGGATAATTTTGATTTAGTAAACAGAAGTTGGCACAAAAGAAAAGTCATGGAAGGATGGGACACACAGAAAGAATATATATTGTCCTACTAGTGGTTTTATTTGGAGAAGGCAATGGCACCCCACTCCAGTGCTCTTGCCCGGAAAATTCCATGTCCGGAGAAGCCTGGTAGGCTGCAGTCCATGGGGTCGCTAAGAGTCGGACACAAATGAGCGACTTCACTTTCATTTTTCACTTTCATGCGTTGGGGAAGGAAATGGCAACCCACTCCAGTATTCTTGCCTGGAGAATCCCAGGGATGGAGGAGTCTGGTGGGCTGCTGTCTATGGGCTGTCTATAGGGTTGCATAGAGTCAGACACGACTGAAACAACTTAGCAGCAGCAGCAGCAGTGGTTTTATTAATCTTGCCTTCTGCTGACAAGCATCTGTTTTCTAAATATAGAATTTGGCTCCATGTGGAACTGTTACAGATTGCCCTTTATTTTCATCACCACCAGGAGATAATGTTTATAAGATCTGCCAAGGAGGCACCAAGTTCAAAGCACTATCTTTTTCTTTCCTTCTCTTGGGTTATGCTATCATCTAATCTGGATCGATGTGGGTAGGCCATAGAGTTTTCTCTAGAGATTTATTGAAAGGGCTTAAATTCTATGTCTCATTCAAAGAAAAGGCTCTATCCATGCTCGTGTTTCACTGCCTTTTGCAAAACTAGAAGCACTGTATGAGTAGCCCAAGTGTCCCATGAATCAGAAGTCTTGTACATGAAAGATACAATTATTCCCTTATTAGCATACTTCAAAAGCTACAGACACAGACATCCTTAAAGCTACTACTCAAATCTGGATTAATATCCTTGCTTTATTTTATACAAGTAGTTTGATCTTGGGAAAATTAGTTTCTTCACTGATAAAATAGAGTAGATAATACAAAATTCATTAAAATCATAGAAACTAAAAATCCAATGACAAGAAAACCATTTATTTAGAAAATTCTAAATACAACTTTCTCACCTGAAGTGGCAATGGATCATGCCTATTTTTGAAGTCACAGTCAAAAACAATGGCAGCCAGCACTTTATGAGCTCGATAGTCATACTTAACGTACTTCTCAAACTCAATTTCTGAAGAAAAGCCTTGAACTATAGAGAAGTAAAATTGTTCACTTAAATAAAAACATATGATAATCCCTTCTGAGAGAAAATATATTAGTTTACATGGACAAAAACCTTCTATTCAAATATGCAAATTTGAAAACACTGTTTCTTAAATACTGGTATCACAACAACTTAATGGATATTGGGGGTTCAAAATATTTTGATTAAAAATTTTATAAAATTTTATTGCAATTTTAAATAATCATTATCAAGTACATATAAAGATAAGTCATTAGTGGTGAGGGAAATGCAAATTGAAATCACAATGAAATCACTTTACATCCACTGAGGTGACTACAATCAAAAAGACAGAAGATAACAAGAGCTGGAGAGGATGTGGTACCTTCATTCACTGCTAATCAGAATGTAAAATTGTATAACAACTTTAGATAACAGTCTGGCATTTCCTTGAAAAGTTAAAAATAGAGTAAACATATGACACATTTATTCTGCTCTTGGTATATAAGCAACAGAAAGGAAAACATATGTCTACATAAAACCTATAGATGAATGTTTGTAGCAGTATTATTTATAGTAGCCAAAAGGTAGAAACAACCCAAATGTCCTACAACTGATGAAAGATATATTGTACCAATTAAATGCACTGTATCCATACAATGGAATATTATCTGACAATGAAAAGGAGTAAAGAACTGATGCATGCAACAACATGGGTAAACCCTGAAAACATTTTAAGTATAAGAAGAGAGTCACGAAAGACCACATATTGCATTTTATAAAGTTGATATAAAAGATTTATATGTAAATAATTTATATTAAAGGTTCATATATAAACCATTTATTTATATTTCATATGTAAACCATTTAATTATATAAAAGATTTATAATAGTAAATTAGTAGAGGTAAAAGGAGATTACTGTTTTTCTTATCTTGATAGGGATGGATAATTGTGGGGCTATGACTAAAGATATTGGAATTTATTTTTGGTGATAAAAATGCTTTAAAGTTAATTGTGGCAGTGGTTGCACACCTCTGTGAAAACATTGAAGCCACTGAATTACACATGTCAAATGGGTGAAAGTATGGAATGTGCATTATATCTCAAAAAAGTTACTTAGTTAAAAGAAACAAATCAGGAGGTGATCACTTTGTGCTTTAAAAAACACAACTCATTTGATGGCTCAATACCTGTATAGTTATAATACAGGAAGGAGTCATTCAAGATAGAAATTTTCTAATTTGTTCTGAACAAGAGAGGAAAAAAAAAAGATTAGACAAAAACTGAGCAGAGCATAAACAACCTGTGGGACAATACAAAATGTATCATCATAGTCTTAGAGGAGGAGAAAGACGGCCATGTTAAAAACCAATTTTAAAAATAATTATTGTAAAGTCCCCCAACTTTGTGCAACTTCCAGATTCAAAATGCTCAGTGAACCCTAAAGAAAAACGCCGAAAGAAATCCACAGACACATCATAATCAAATTTTTGAAAAATAAAGACAGAAAATATCTTGAAAGCAGCCAGAGAGAAATGCTAAAATTGGGCAGTGTGATTCGTCCAACTTTATTCTTTTCCCTATACTGTTTCAGCTCCATCAAAAATGTTAATGATAAGCTTTACAGAAAACTTTTAATTTCTAACCTTTTATACTGATGTTTAGATTCCTCTTCACATTCTCAGTGATCTCTTTTACCACATCAATATTAGAAGGCACATAAATCAATTCCCATGTTTCATCATTTTGAAGGAATGAAGGCAGAGTACTGATGGGTTGGGAAGTAAAACTGTAAGGTTCAGTAACAGTTATATGAATAAAACCACGTAAGAGCAAAAGCATCATTGGAAACGCCAATGCAGTTAGGACTTCCAATATTAAATTAAAGAACTGCCTCCTCTAGAAGAGGAACAAAAAGATTGTGTTAATTACTTTAAGAGTACACATTCAAAGCAAATAGATAGTTCTATTATATTAAGTTTGTGCCAATTTCATCCTGGAACAGCTAAAGTTTCATATCATCCCTCCAACTCCCCTAACCAGTTTTCTTATAGGTCAGACTATACTATTGATTAATGCAGTTTCATACATTTGGAAGAGCTACTTTCAGCTCTGGAATTGATTTTTCAAGTGTGTGCATGTATATAAACCCACCCAAAATCCACACTGTACCACATGGGCATTTATGGACATTTTCCAAGGATACCTTTACATACCTTTAAGGTAAAATTTTTCCAGAGGAGAACTGCAAACTGGTTGAGTGTCAACAAATTCATTCTTCTACAAAAAGTGTATGTTCGATTCCAGCAATGGAGAAAGTTTTTTTTAATGTCAAATTACCTAATAATGTGAACATCAAGTAAATAACAGTATTACTTCTTTCTCCTAATTTTCTTCTTAATCAGTCTCAAAATTTGATAGCAAAAATGATTTTGTATTTGAAATAAAATTAAATTGCTTTCATAATTTCCTTAATATCTAATAATGTTCTAATGTGGTCAGAAAACAAAAAATAGCTAAACAAACAGTAAGATGTGGTTCCATTTCTCAAGATGGCATAAGCAAACAGGATCTGATATTCTTATGGTACTTTCCAAGACCATATGGCTTCACAAGTAAATTCTACTAACACCAATCTTTCTCAAACTTTTCAAAAAATAGAAGGGTAGGGGAACATGTCCAAATTCATTTTAGGAGGCCCGAATTATGCTGATATCAAAGCCACATAAGGACACTATGAGAAAACTACATGCAAATATTCCTTATAAATAAAGATGCCAAACTCCTCAAAATACTTGAGCAAACCAAATCCAATAGCACAATTAAAGCACCACTGATCATGATCAAGGGGATTTATCCTTGGAAGGCAAGGATGGTTCAGTATATGCAAATCAATAAATGTAATATACTAATTACTAAAATAAAAGATAAAGATCATATAATAATCTCACACAGAAAGAGAAACAGAATTAAACACTCTTCAATAATAGAAACACTCAACAAATTATGTACACAAACAAGGTCAGTTCAGTTCAGTCATGTCTGACTCTTCGCGACCCCATGAATCACATACTTTAACATAATAAAGGCATATATGAAATGTCCACAGCTGACATCTTACTTAACACTGAAAAACTGAAAGTGTTTTCTCTTAAAATCTAGAGCAAGACAAGGATACCCATTATTGCTACTTCTATTCAACACAGTAATGGATGTTTTAGTCAGGACAATTATGAAACATATACAAATCATAAGGGAAGAAGTGAAACAGTCTGTATTCATAGACAGCATGATCTTCTACAGAGAAAACTTAAAGCGTTCCACACAAAACCCCTTTTGGATCAATCAAACTAATAAAAGTAATCATATGAATCCAGGAATGCTGCAGAACACAAAAATAAACATACAAAATCAGACTAATTAGTCTGTTCCTACAGACTAATAACAAGCCATCCAAAAGGGAAGTTAAGGAAACAAATCTCACTTACACTAGCATCAAAGAATAATATACTTAGGAGGCTGGAAACAGGATGCCAGAGTAGAAGGACATGAGTTTGCCTCCTCTCATGAAAACACCCAAATCATACTTAACTGCTGAACAATCATCAACAAAAATGACTAGAACTTACCAAAAAAGATATTCTACATCCAAAAACAAAGAAGCCACAACAAGACAATATGAAGCATGCATTCACAATAAAATTCTATACCAGCCACATGGGCAAGCCACAAACTGGAAAATATATTACAGAGACTGTCTCACAAAATTGAGACAGAACCCCATATCAGGCTCCCCAGACTGAGGGTCTGGTTTCAGAAGAAGTCCCCAGAACATCTGACTTTGAAGAACAGTGGGGCATGATTGGGGGAACTCCATAAGACTGTGAGAAGAAGAAACTCCACTCTTGGAGAGCACACACAGGGTCTTATATATGTAAGAAAGGAACCAAGGAAAAAGTAGTAACTTCATAGAAACCTGCTCCAGACCAACATGCTGATCTTACAGGGTCTCCTGGGGAGGCAGAGGACAGCTGTGGCTCACTGCGGAAACAAGGACACTGGTGGCAGAGGTTCCAGGACATACTGACTAGTGTGAGCTCTCCTACAGGCCACCACAGCCACACCAAGATACAGTCCATCCAATAGCCTCTGGGATGTCTCAGGCCAACAACAATAGGGTGGGAACACAGCCCCACTCATCAGAAGACAGGCTGCTTAAAGTCTTCCCAAGGTGAGAGTCACCTCTAAACAAACCTCTAATACAGCCCTGTCCACTGGAGGGACAAGACCCAGCTCTATCCACCAGTGGGCAGGAACCAGTCCCTCCCACCAGGAAGCCTGCACAAGATTCTCAGACCAATCTCACACAACAGAGGGGAGACAACAGAAGAGTAACTGCAATCCTGCACTTGGTGGAATGAAGACTACAAACACAGAAAGTTAGATAAAATGATGTAGCAGAAGAATATGTTGCAGATGAAGGAAGAAGATACTAATAAAACTCCAAAAGAACAACTAAGTGAAGATAGGCTAGAATTTAACCCCCAAAATAACTCATAGTAATGATAGTAAAGATGACCCAAAATCTCAGAGAAAGAATTAAGGAACAGACCAAAAAGATACAAGAAATCTTTAACAAAGATCTAAAAGAAACAAAGAATAACAACAACAACAAAAGAGTTGGAGAATACAATAACTAAAATGAAACACACTAAAAGGAATCAATGGTAGGAAATGACACAGAACAGGTAAGTTAGCTTGAAGACAGAATGGTGGCAATCATTGCCACAGAACAGAATAAAACAAAAGAATAAAAGAACTGAGGACGGTTTAAGACACTTCTGTGGCAACGTTAACACATTAGTCCCAACGTTAAACATTTGGGACTCTTGCATTATAACGGTCCCAAAAGTTGAAGACAAAGAGAAAGGGCCTCAGCAAAAATTTAAAGATATAAGCACTGAAATCTTCTATAGCATGGGAAAGGAAACAATCATCCAAGTCCACAAAATGCAGAGAGTCCAAAACAGGATAAACCCAAGGAGGAAAATGCCAAGACACATACTAATCAAATTGACAAAAATTAAATACAATGAAAAAATACTAAAAGCAACAAATAACACACAAGGGAAATCCCATAAGGTTATCAGCTGGTTTTTCAGCAGAATTCTGCATACCACAAGGTTGTTGCTGTTCAGTTGCTAAGATGTGTCCAGTTTTGGCAACCCCATGGACTGCAGCATGCCAGGTTTCCCTGTCCTTCACTATCTCCCAGGGCTTCCTCAAACTCATGTCCACTGAGTTGGAGATACCATCCATTCATCTCATCTTCTGTCACCTTCTTCATCTCCTGCCTTCAATCTTTCCCAGTATCAGGGGCTTTTCCAGTGAGTAAGCTCTTCACATCAGGTGGCCAAGGTATTGGAGCTTCAGCTTCAGCATCCATCCTTCCAGTGAAAATTCAGATTTGATTTCCTTTAGGGGCCAGAGACAAGGCCTGATCACTCAGAGCTTTTGTGTGGCAGAAGTTTTATTACAGTGAAAAAGGGACAGAGAAAGCTTCTGACACAGACATCAGAAGGGGTACAGAGAGTACCCACCATGCCAGTCTTATCAAGGCCTTACATACTTTTTCAGTTGGTTACTAGTGATAAGAAAGGTCTTACAAGACCCACTCCCACAGCATCCATCTTAAGATAATAGGATCAGAACAATAGAAAGGTCTTACCAGACCCACTTCCACATGAGATATCAGGATTAGTCAGAAGGTTCTTGTTAAGAAACAGAAACATGTCCTAAAGCAAGATACATTGCTGTTATATTATGATTAGTGCATAGTTTAGTAGTTATTTTGTAGATCTCTTGGGATTTTCTATATAAACAATCATATCTGCACACTTGGATTACTTTATGCACTTCAATTTTCTGCCTTATTTCAATAACTAGGACATACAGTGGAGAAGGCAATGGCACCCCACTCCAGTACTCTTGCCTGGAAAATCCCATGGACGGAGGAGCCTTGTAGGCTGCAGTCCATGGGGTCGCTAAGAGTCAGACACAACTGAGCAACTTCACATAGTTTAAGGAAAAACATACTCTTCAGCAAGGTGAATTGTTTTGTTGTGTAAAAATTGTCTCTGGGTTTAAAGAAAGTTCGTCTTAGAAGAAATAGATTGTTGCCATAATAACTCAAGAATTTAAGGAAAAAAAAAAAAACTACCTTATGTGATTAAGTCAAAGCAATGTAGAAGAAAAAAAGTTTGTCCCTTTCTCCTGCTCAAGAGCCCTGAACCCCTTTCTCCTCTTCGAGGGCCTTGGACTCCTTTCTCCTCCTCCAAGGTGGTGGACTCCTTAGCAACCTACCTAAGAATTAACTCTTTCAGTTTGAAAGCATCAGTTATTTGGCACTCAGCCTTCTTTACAGTCCAACTCTCACAGCCATACATAACTACTAGGAAAACCATAGCTTTGACTATATGAAACTTTGTTAGCAAAGTGATGTCACTGCTTTTCAATACACCAACTAGGTTTGTCATAGGTTTTCTTCCAAGGAGCAATTGTCTTTTAATTTTGAAGCTGTGGTCACCATCCCCAGTGATTTTGGAGACCAAGAAAACAAAATCTGCCACTGTTTTCATATTTTCCCTGTCTATTTTCCATGAAGTGATGGGACAGGATGCCATGATCTTTGTTTTTTGAATGCTGAGATTTAAGCCAGCTTTTTCACTCTCCTCTTTCACCTTCATCAAGAGGCTCTTTAGTTCCTTCTCACTTTCTGCCATTAGGATGGTATTATCCACATATATGAGGTTGTTGATATTTCCCCTGGCAATCTTGATTCCAGCATGTGATTCATCCACCCCAGGATTGCTCATGATGTACTCTGCATATACGTTAAATAAGCAGGGTGACAATATATAGCCTTGACGTACTCCTTTCCAAATTTTGAACCAGTCCATTGCTTCATGTTTGGTTCTAAATGTTGCTTCCTGNCATTTAGTGTGAATTTCCAGTGATTCACGGAGGTGAGCACTTCTTAGCACTACCCTGCCGACAACCCTAGAGAATAATTTCCTGCTTGCCAGATCCAATCATTGTTGGTCAGCCTAGGCAGCCTGTACGTAGGAATAATTCCTGCTTGCTCAAAAGGTATGGGACAGCTCTGGTCCAGGGACAGTGAATTTCCCCACGATGAAATGAACCACAATTAAACCTTCTGCAAGAAGATCTGAATCCCAGCCTTAGGGAGGATCCATCTTCCAAGTTTGTTTTGGCCTTGAGAATTTTCCCTCAGCATTCTCTTTACTTCTGTATAGAAAATCCTCGTTGTTAAAGTGCTTTTTGGAAAATGAAGAGAGAGATAGAGAGGGACAGTGAAAAAGACAACCAGACTAAAGGAATGTTAAAAAGGGTCATTAGTGAAGCCAGATGGGAGACTGGATACAAGTAAGAGCTTAATAAAATGAGTTGTCTCCCCTTTTTGAAGATGATCAACCTGGGAGACAAAATTTGCAGTTATTGATATCATTTGTCAAATATCTGTGGCAGGTATGGTAAGGGAACCCAGAGGAAGTTATATTACAGGTAAAAAACAATAGAATAGAAAATAGCTTCTGGATATCACTTTATTACTCACAACATCCAATTGAGGATGTAAAAACCTGGAACCATCCCCAAATAGCAGCTTCATGGACTATTTACATTTTGCCATTCAACAAGGCTCATCCTACTTGTCTGCTTATCTCCATGATTCTGGAGGTGTTTAGATTTCTCATGCTGCTTAAGCAAGAACTCCATCTCCCCAAACAAGAATGAAGAGTTCCCTGTCTCTTGTTCCACTTCATTTCTCCTTCATTCCTTCTTAGTCAGAGGTGAGGCAAGGATAGAAAAGAAAATACACTATTTTTAAAGACTGTTTCGATCCTTGAATTTTAAATGTGCTTGGTAAAAAGTTTCTCTTATGAATGTAAAATTTTTATTAGAGATAGTGACCTATAACTTTCTTTTTTGTAGTATCTTGGTCTGGTTTTAGCACAGGGTAATGGAATGATGCTAAAGCTGAAACTCCAGTACTTTGGCCACCTCATGCGAAGAGTTGACTCACTGGAAAAGACTCTGATGCTGTGGGGGATTGGAGGCAGGAGGAGAAGGGGACGACAGAGGATGAGATGGCAGGATGGCATCACTGACTCAATGGACGTGAGTCTGAGTGAACTCTGGGAGTTGGTAATGGACAGGGAGGCCTGGCGTGCTGCAATTCATGGGGTCGCAAAGAGTCGGACGCGACTGAGCTGAACTGAATGGTGGCTTTGTAGAATGAATTTGTGAGTGTTGCTTCTCTTCAATTTTCAGAATACTTTGAGAAGAATAGGTCTTTGCTCTTCTTTCTATGTTTGGTAGATATCTTCTGTGAAAATGTACGGTCCTGGACTTCTGGGAATATTTTGATTAATTATAAGTTCAATTTCATGAATAGTTATCTGTTCATTCAAATAGTCTGTTTCTTCTTGGTTCATTCTGGAACGCCTTATGTTTCTAGGAATCTATCCAGTTTTTCTAGGGTACCTAATTTTTTGGTGTAAAACTGTTCATAATATTCTTTTATGATGGTTTCTATTTTAACAGTGTTGACAGTGATTTTATTTTGCTTATTTTGCTTATTTGGTCTACTCTTTATCTTGATGAACTGCACTAAAGCTATTAATTTTTTAAAATATTCTCAACAAACAAGCTCTTGGTTTCGCTGGTCTTTTCTATTATTTTCTTCCTCTTCATTTTATTACTCAATATGTCAGCAAATTTGTAAAATTCAACAGTGGCCACAGGACTGGAAAAGGTCAGTTTTCATTCCAATCCCAAAGAAGGGCAAAGCCAAAAAAATGTTCAAACTACTGTACCATTGTTATTTCACATGCTAGCAAGGTTATACTCAAAATCCTTCAAGTTAGGCTTCAGCAATATATGAACAGAGAATTGTCAGATATACAAGCTGTATTTTAAAAAGGCAGAGGAACTAGAGATCAAATTACCAACATTCATTGGATCATAGAGAAAGCAAGGGAATTTTAGAAAAACGTCTATTTCTATTCATTGACTTCTCTAAAGCTTTTGACCATGTGTATCACAACAAATTGTGGAAACTTCTTAAAGAGATGGAAATATCAGACTACCTATCTGTCTCCTGAGAAACTTGTATGTGGGTCAAGAAGCAACATTTAGAACTAGACATGGAACAATGGACTGGTTCCAAATTGTGAAAGGAATATGTCCTGAATCTGAACGAACTCTGGGAAATAATGAAGAAGGCTGGAACCTTGCATGTTGCAGTCCATGGGGTCACAAAGAGTCAGACAGGACTTAGTGATTGAACAACAATATTTTATTTATTTCCTTGATGATCTTTATTATTTCTTTCCTTTCTCTTTCTGCTTTGTTTGTCCTTATCTAATTTTTTTAGATGGAAATTTTAGTTATTTGGAAGTTTTCTTATTTCTTGAGGTAAGCCTATGTTGCTATAAACTTCCATCTTAAGAATTGCTTTTCCTGCCTCCCATAGAAACTTGGAAAGTTGTGTTTTTATTTTCATTTGACTTGAGATATCTTCTGATTTCTTCTTTGATTTATTCATTGATCCACTGGGGTTTTTTTAGTAGCATATTGTTTAGTCTTTGTGTGTTTTTTCCATTTTTTCCAGTAGTTAATTTCTAGTTTCATTCTGTTGTGGTCAGAAAAATTGCCTGTAATGATTTCTAGCCTCTGTTGCTGAACTATGAAAGATGCTGGGATTCTTGGCTTCTGGAGGAGAACAATTCAATCCAGTGCCAGAGACAAGGCTTGATCACTCAGAGCTTTTATGTAATGAAGTTTTATTAAAGTATAAAAGAGATAGAGAAAGCTTCTGACATAAACATCAGAAGGGGGCAGAAAGATNCCAATATTCTTGCTGGGAAAATCCCATGGCCACAGGATCCTGGAGGGCTACAATAAATAGGGTCATAGAGTCAGACATGACTGAACATGCACATACTATCTTCCTAGGAAATTCTAATCAATCACAGTGAAGAGTAATCAGTTACTGCCTTCTCATTCCTTGTGTGTCTGTACTCAGTTGCTCAATCGTGTCCAACTTTTTGTAACCCCATGGATTTTAACCTGCTAGGCTCCTCTGTCCATGGATTTTTCCATGCCAGAATACTGGAGGAGGTTGCCACTTCCTACTCCAGGGAATCTTCCCAAATCGGGGATCAAACCCGTGTCTCTTGCTTCTCCTGCACTGGCAGGCAGATTCCATACTGTGTGGCACCTGGGAAGCTTTCTCACTATATGCATGAGTGTGTGCTCACTCACTTCAGTCATGTCCAACTCTGTGTGATACTGTGGACTACAGCCTGCAAGCCTCTGTCCCTGGAATTCTCCAGGCAAGAATACTGAAGTGGGTTGCTATGCCCTTCTCAAGGGAATCTTCCTGATCCAGGAATCGAACCTACAGTCTCTTATATCTTCCTGCATTGGCAGGTGGGTTTTTTTTATTTTTTTTTACAGCTGGCACCACCTGGGAAGCCCCTCTCACTATATAACCTTCTTTAAAATAATACTTCCAATTCATTCCATGTTTTGGATTGAGTGAGTGTTCCTTGTTCATGAACTGTCTTTTTGGTGTGTGCACAATAAATTTTACAAATTCGTTGATGACTGATTTTGGTGATACAATAGGTTTATTTCTAGTATTCTTGGACTTTCAACATCCTAAATACTAAATGCATTTGTCGAGAGCTGCGTTAGGCATTACTGATAAAATGGAGGCACAGCCCCAACTCCCCCTCCTCATCTCGCAAGCATGGCCCTGGGATGAAGGAGTTAGGCCTTGTGATTCTTGACTTGTTCTTTCCTTTCTTTGGTTGAGTTGGCTGGAAAGAATGTTAAGGTGCTTGAGAGAAGCATGAGAAAGCACAAAGCCTTCTACAGTTGTGCCCAGAAAATAATCTATAAAATAACCATTGACATTTGCTCAAGGATCTTTGCAAAGAATGTCCCAGGATGAACATGTAGGCCGCAGCTTGAGGCCATGGGAAGGATTGTTATCTGAGACTAGTTTGTGAGGGAAATATTTATGGCAAAAAAAGATTGCTGAGTTTAGGGTTTAAGAATAATTAAGAATAGCTAGAAGCCTTTTTAGGAGATAGTGATCTTAAGATGCTAGGGGCAAACAGGATTTAGAAAGATAAGAAATAAACTGAGGAATGTAGCATGAATTACAATGTAATCACAAGTTAAGTACAGTAAATCTGGATAGGGGAAACTAAAAACGTCAAACCTCTGACCTAATGCTTTTGTTAAAGTATAAAAGAGAACCTGAGGCTTGAAATAAACATGTAGTTCCATACTATGAGTCAGAGACTACATCATCATCTGCCGACACGGCTCTGCCCTTCGGGCTGATTCCCTGGCTGCTGGAGCTGGACTCCAGTATGCATTCTTGCTCCTGCTCCCCAAAACTTGGATGCAACCCTGGAGCATTGAGAAAGGGGTGGGAGGTAGAAGGGGCATGAAACAAAAGTGTCTGAAAAATTTTTGTGCAACCTAAGTGTGGGCCCAAAAGAACAATTACTAAAAAAAAAAAAAAAAATCACTGAAAATTAAGCAATTACATTTTATACAGTCCTGATAGTTATTAAACTATCTTATCTCATTTCCTCTTCTAAATGAAACATAGTATCTTTCTTAATTACACTAAAATACAGATTAAAAAAAAATAAAGTCTTCTTCACTCTGCGTAAAATAAAGTGACCAAGATGGCCTCAATGTTCCTGTGAGCTTGTTGTCATTGTTGTTGTTCAGTAGCCAGGTCATGTCTGACTCTTCATGACCCCATGGACTGCAGCACACCAGGCTTCCCTGTTCCTTACCGTCTTCTGGAGTTTGCCCAAGTTCATATCTGTTGCATTGGTGATGCCATCCAACCATCTCATCCTCTGTCACCCTCTTCTCCTTCTGCCTTCAATTTTTACCAGCATCTGGGTCTTTCCAGTGAGTCAGGAGTTGGCATCAGGTGGCCTGTGAGCTTGACTAATATTTAATCTGGTTCTCCTGGCTCTACAGCCTGACCTTCCTTTTTTTTTAAAAAAAAAAACAAAAACATTTTCTTTAGAGAACTTGTAATTATGAATTCTTTCTGTGTCTTTAAGATATATGTAACTCTTAAAAATGAAACTCTTTCCTATTTTACAACCCCAAAGTGTCTTTCTTAAGGACCTAGGAGTCATCCTTTAAAATGCAGTCAAGAAAGATAGCACCCCTATTCCCAGGAGGGTGGGAGCCAACTTCAGTTGGTACAGATGGTCTAACCACTTTCTCTTGAAAATCTCCTCTCTGAAGTCCTCCAGCTCTTTCCCACTATTTCATTCCAGCCCTTTCCAACCCTTTTGTTTCAGCAGAGTTAAGCTCATACTGAGATCTGCCATCACGTCCCTATTCCAGTAACTTTGCATAGAGTCTTCCTTGCCTGTTTTAGCTTTGTTCTGTGCAATTTTTATTTCACATAGGAAAACTAAGATAAATGAACTACCTGTAGCAATTAACTGTTGCCCTAATCGTCCGGGAGCAAGCGATGAGAATGAAGACAGAACATGAAATCTGGTGCAATGGGTCAGGGGACCTGCAGCCTCTGAAGGACTGAGATGCAGAGTCCACTCTGAGTCTAGCGTTTACTCCTGATTGTAGACTACAAGACTTTTTTGATCTTATCTTTCCCAAGACACTACACTGACATAGTCCAGATCTCCTTATTTTTACCCCAGGCCATTTCCTTTTGGGCTAGTCTTGGGGACAATCACCAAGTGTGTAGGCAGTGTTCATTCTTGATGCCAACCGGATGTTCCAAGGTCCATGATTTCATGATCCCAGTCATACTCCCTTCTGGGTCTGGCCTTGGAGTTTGTAACAAGGAGATTATTCTCAAAGAAAACACAGTTTCTTAATATATGCTGCTTTTCCAGGTGCAATTTCTGTGAAATTTCTCAAGGCTGTGAAAGTACATTATTAGGAATTCCTACTACATTTAACTTCCACTCTCCTTTCTGCTGTTTACTATGTTCTGGCAATTTATTGTAATAACCCTCTAAGATGAGTACAAGTAGTATCCTTTTTCCTATAGATGAGGAAACTGATGCCTAGGAAAATAAAATAATTTTCCTTAGGTTATTATGTAAACTAACTGTGTACTCCAAACACTCTTATGTTGAAATCCGGACCCCACCCATCAGAAGGTGGGAAATCTGGATTAGTGCTTTTATGAAACAGGCCCCTGAGAGCTCCCTTGTCCCCTCCAACCATGTGAAGATATATCAAGCAGACACCTTGTCTAGGAACTGGGCGCTCACCAGACAAGGATCTTCAGAGTCTTGAGCATTCAGAACTGTGATAAATAAATTCTGTTGTTCAGAAGTCCCCCAGTCTATGTTATTCTATTACAACAGCACCAATTGACTAAGATAGTCTGCAAATAAATTCTGGATTAGCCCAGAAATTTATTAGCTTCCAAAACCTTTTCTTTCAAATACTTAGCACACACCCCCCCCCCAAAAAAAAAATTCCTAAGAGTATGTTTTTGTTCAATTTGTCTTGGTGAGCTCTAGTGTGTGTTTGGGGGTACGAGTAAGTCTTTTACTTTGGGTACTTGTCTGTTGTGTTTTTGTTGAGCGGGGGTTTAGGGGTAGGTACCTGGGCAGCTTCGCCCAAGCGACGGGACTTGGAGAGGGAAAAAAAAGTGAGGTCCTGGGCACTCACCGCTCAGACCTCAGAAGCGTCTCTGCCACACCCGGGCGCAAGTAGAACCTGTGCGGTGCCTCCTCCCAATGCCCTCCGAAACCTTCCTGGATCAGGCTCGTTGCCACTATCCGCGGAGGACCCGGCGGATCGGAGGAACCGGTGTGTGCTGTCTCCACTCCTTCCCTGCGCAAGCCCCCACACACCCTAGACCCCAGCTCGTCCAGACCCGCAGCCAGAGAGCAGCCCCCTCGATGTGCCCATCTCTTCAGCACCCGCCAGCCCTGCCGTTCCTCCCCTCTCTGAGCACTGCACCCTATTCCCCCAGCGTCTCTCGCACATCGCCCAGACCCTGAAGGCCCTATCTCTGCACCCTTTTGCTTGCTCTTCCAGGTTCCTCGCCTCTGGACCCTACTGGACAACCCCACAGTACTGTAACTTGCGGGCTCCCCGCTCCCTCATCAAAGTCACCCTCAGCGGAACCGGTGGCTTAAGGCAGAAAGGTTAAGAAGAGTCTGTCGCTGAACGTCCCCCGCCACTCCTGGCTCTGTGGGGGTTAAACAGGCAATTTTCAGAGGCAAGGCACAGGTGCAAAGTCCTAAACCCCCCGCGGTTGGCCACCCAAAATCACCCTAGTCCACCAACATCGTGCACTGGGTGCAGGACAGGCCGTCAAGGGGCTCTTTCTCCAGAGTGCACAGCCCAGCCCAGCCCATTCCTCCACCTTCTGCACATTCAGCTATGCCCTGACCCTCTAGGCGTTGGGTTCACCCCATTTCCAAACCTTTCTCCTGCTCCCCCGTTTCACTCATGCTTGCTTCTCTTGGCTGACCCCACCTGAATGCCCAGCTCCAGTGTAGCGTAGCGACTCATAGGTTTTGAATTCTGACCATTGGAGGGCAAATCCTCTGTCTCTCTCCTGCTGTACTGCTTCTGCTGCTGCTAATTCGCTTCAGTCGTTTCCGACTCTGTGCGACCCCATAGACGGCAGCCCATCAGGCTCCTCTGTCCCTGGGATTCTCCAGGCAAGAACACTGGAGTGGGTTGCCATTTCCTTCCCCAATGCATGAAAGTGAAAAGTGAAAGTGAAGTCGCTCAGTCGTGCCCGCCTCTTAGCGACCCCATGGACTGCAGCCCACCAGGCACCTCCGTCCATGGGATTTTCCAAGCAAGAGTACTGGAGTGGGGTGCCATTGCTGTGCCAGGTATCAATTTGCTGCCTTTCAAGCGCCAAATAGACCTGGGTTCTTGAATTGACAGGTTAACTTTGTCAGGAGAGGGCGCTGGAGAAATACTGCAGAAGGGACTTCTATTCATGATTAAGTGTTTTCTCTTGCTCTTACCTTGTCGCTGCCAGCAGTGGATGTGGAGGACGTTTTGTGACATTCACTCCACCCCACCCCAGCCATGGTATTAAGTGTGAATTCCTAGCGATTCACAGAGGTTACCCTTCTTAGCACCAGGCTGCCAACAACCCAGAGGAGAGTTTCCTGCTTGCCAGATCTAACCATGGTTCTTGTTGGACAGGCTCAGCTGCCTGTACTGGAAGCAGTAATTCCTGCTTGCTCAGCAGGTGTGGAATAGCCCTGGTCCAGGGACAGTGAACTTCTTCACGGGATCAGTTGAGCCACAACTAAACCTTTCCTTGGAGAGGAACCATCTTCCAAGTTTGTTTTATGCTTGTGTTTCCCTGGTGGCTCAGATGGATAAAGAATNTCCAGGGACAGTGAACTTCTTCACGGGATCAGTTGAGCCACAACTAAACCTTTCCTTGGAGAGGAACCATCTTCCAAGTTTGTTTTATACTTGTGTTTCCCTGGTGGCTCAGATGGATAAAGAATCTGCCTGCAATTCAGGAGACCCCAGTTAGATTCCTGGGTCGAGAAGTTCCCCTGGAGAAGGGATAAGCTACCCACTCCAGTATTTCTTGAGCTTCCTTGGTAGCTCAGATGGTAAAGAATCTGCCTGCAATGTGGGAGACCTGGGTTTGATCCCTGGGTTGGGAGGATCCCTTGGAGTCGAGCATGACAACCCACTCCAGTATTCTTGCCTGGAGAATCTCACAGACAGAGAAGGCTGGCAGGCTACAGTCCTTGGGATCGCAAAGAGTCAGATACGACTGACCAACTGAGCACACAGAGCATTTTACCTCATCCATAGGACAGTCTCGGGGGTTCTCTTTACTCCCTTAGAGCTAATCCCCGTTATGGAGCAATTCTTTTAATTTTCCCCGTTCAAATTGTTGTGTGGTTTCCTGATTCTTACTAGGAACACTGGTAACCCTTCTGAGCCTCCCAATGAGGACAATAATAGTACTTCCTACCTCAGAGGGTGTCACGGGATTAAATGTTCCTATGTATGTAAAGCGCTTAGTAGAGGAACTGACACATTTTTGTTGTTGTTGTTTGTTTCTTGTTGAAGGATGAAGAGAGAGGATTGGTGATAAAACCTCTCTCTTCCTATTAGACTAGAAGAATATTTTAAAGAGCTGTTAATGAAGCCAACTTGAAGACAGGAGGTAAGTAAAAGGTTAAACAAAATGAATTTCCTTTCCCTTCTAAAGATGGCCAGTCTGGGAAACAAGTTTTGTAATTACTGAAGTCACTTGTCAGAGATTAATGGCAGGTATTGGAATGGAAACCAGAGAAAGTTATATCAATTTTAAAAACAGTACAGAGAATAGCTTCTAGATATTAATTACAATATCCAATTGAGGATATAAAAACCTATACCTGGAGGACTTCCCTGGCAGTCAAGTGGTTAAGATTCATCTTCCAGTGCAGGGGGTTTAAGTTTGATCACTGGTCTGGGAGCTAAAATCCCACATGCCTGAGGCCAAAAAACCAAAACTAAAACAGAAACAATACAGTCACAAATTCAACTGAAGAGTAAAAAAAAAGCCCTGCACCTCCATTCACCCCACAATAGAACAGCTTCACTGACTCTCTCTTGCAGTTTGAGGAGGATCATCCTACTTGTCTATTCATCTGCCTGTGATTCTGCAGAAGTGATTAGATTTCTCATGTTGCTTATGGGGGGAACTCCAACTGCCTAAACATGAATTAGAATATGCTATCTCCCTCTCTCTACACTTCATTTCTCCTTCTTTCTTTCTAAATAAGAGGTATGCCAAAAATAGAAAAGAAAGGACACTTCTTAAAGAATGGTCTGCTTCCTTTCTTGAAATCTAAATGTTCTTAGTGCAAATGCATGTGTGCGTGCTCAGTCCCTTCATTTGTGTCCCACTCTTTGCAACACTATGGACTGTAGCCCACCAGGGTCCTCTGTCCACAGGATGCTCCAGGCATGAATACTGACGTGGGTTGCCGTATCCTCCTCCAAGGGATCTTCCTGACCCAGGGATCGAACCCATATCTCCTATGTCTCCCACATTGGCAGGCAGGTTCTTTGTCTCTAGGACAACCTGGAAAGCCCCTTAGTGCAAATATCCTTTTTACAAATGTAGAATGTTGGCTTGAGTTTCGGAAATACACAATTTACCCCCATAAACTTTGATATTAATTTAAATGGACTCTTTTGGCAGAAAACTGATGTGTCTATTTGTGTGCGCTTTTATCTATGAAAAAGGTGATTTTTGTTCTAGGCTTTATATTCTTCTTATCTATAAATCAACTGCTAAAATGTAAAGCCATTGCTCTCTAGGCTGTACCATTCTGACAGCTCCATCATTTCTGAATGTTTCTTTTCAGATATTCAAAATACTCAGGACAAAGCTTGTCCCCACTCTGATAAATGATGTTGTTTCATATTTCTAGGAAAGAAAATAGAAATTTCACTAAATATCTTTAGATTTGCACATGCTGGAATCACAAGCCACTAATGTAAGTCTATGAAGAACAACATGTTTCCTTTGAAGGACTCTTTATTACATAAATATATTTATACCAAGATATACACTCATAGGGATGCCCTTCTCTGTATCCAAGTATAGTAGAGAGTAGTCTAAGAAACACGTAGGTTGCAAGTGAGTCTCAAGACTCTTTTTTCTCAACTTCTGGATTCTGACTGCCAGCAAAAGTCAGGAAGACTTGTTCCAGCGTTATCTGACTGATGGAATAGTCTTCTAAATTGAATTCTTCTTTAGCTTCCTCCAAAATACCAAACATCTTTAACAGCAACAACATAAAGTACAGTTAACATTGCAGTCCTCCTTTCCAGCCCACCACCCAGATGAGCCTCTCCTACACTTCCTCCAACTGGTGCCAAGTTAATGGTGGAGGACAAAAGATACAAAAGGGGGCGATGAGATAACAAACGAAGTAGATCATTGAGAATTTGAGAGGAAGCAGGTCTCTGTCCCCATTCTCTTGATGGATATATAAGAAAAACTGGGACTTAAAGGTGGAAATCTGACTTAATTAAAATTAACTCCTTGGACCATTGAAAGTAACCTAAAGTCTCTGCTCCTCCTATAGCCCATTTCATAAGACTAAATCCCAAATGCTTTAGTTTTCTCTTAACATATAATAATATTAGAAGGGCATGGTTTCTACATTCACCTTTCCCCAGCTATTGTTCTTGCTGGGAACGTAGTAGTTAATGATCCCTCGATTCTCATGTTTTAATTCACTACCTAAGAAAGAAAAGATAGGATAGATACATAATTTTGCATATTGCTTTTCAAATAACAAAATACTGATACATCAGCTTAATTATATGTATAACAGAGGGGTAAATAGATATGGCTAGTAAAAAAGGGATGTAATCCAAAAGCCTACCTCTTTAGTACACACGACACAGCTAATTTCTTCAGCAGATTTATTCCTAGTGTAGTAGGCTTTGTTTTATGGATTTTTAGGAATTATTGAGGACAGACTTTCAGGCACAAAATGTTGTCAACTCACATGTCTAAAGAATGAAACTTGAGCCTTCTAAAATTCTAATGCTGTAAGATGTAATTCCTAAACATAGGGTTGAGAATATAAATGGGTGGGATTTTCATTCTGGCTTTTTGAACATGTATGAATGTACAGTGTGTTTCCTAGGAAAGAGAGAAGAGGCTTTCTTGTTATTCTTATGATCCTATGCTAGGTTAAAGAGTAAATCATACATATAAACCACCAAAGTCAGGCTGTATGTTCTTTTTCAAGTGAATAAGAATCCTCTGGTGCAAGTTGGGGGATGAAGTGGTATACTTTCCAGATTTAGAACAAGCATATTTTTTTATGCTTATCATTGTATTTTGTGAGTTATTAAAATTTAGAGGAGCCTGGNCATATAAACCACCAAAGTCAGGCTGTATGTTCTTTTTCAAGTGAATAAGAATCCTCTGGTGCAAGTTGGGGGATGAAGTGGTATACTTTCCAGATTTAGAACAAGCATATTTTTTTATGCTTATCATTGTATTTTGTGAGTTATTAAAATTTAGAGGAGCCTGGTGGGCTGCCGTCTATGGGGTCACACAGAGTTGGACATGACTGAAGCGACTTAGCAGCAGCAGCAAATTAATTGAGATTTTAAATATTTTAAAATGTTAATATAATCAAACTAGGAAGCCACTAGACTGAGGTGGCTCTAATTCCTTGATAGTCTATGTAAGGAAGTAAAAACCTAAGCCAGAGCAAATGTACTTGAATCTGAGGAAATCGACTCTAAGGACAAACAATCACAAAGAGCCAACTATGTTTCCCCAGATAAGGCAACTGTTTAAGCTCTAGCAAATCAAATATTTCCTTACATTTCCCCATGTCTTCTCTATAAATATCTCTCCCCTAATTCCTGTCTGTAGAGACCTCCTAACCACCTTTGGTTTCAGTTCAGTTCACTTCAGTTCAGTTCAGTCGCTCAGTCTTGTCCAACTCTTTGCGATCCCATGAATTGCAGCACGCCAGGCCTCCCTGTTCATCACCATCTCTCGGAGTTCACTCAGACTCACGCCCATCGAGTCAGTGATGCCATCCAGCCATCTCATCCTCGGTCGTCCCCTTCTCCTCCTGCCCCCAATCCCTCCCAGCATCAGAGTCTTTTCCAATGAGTCAACTCTTCGCATGAGGTGGCCAAAGTACTGGAGTTTCAGCTTTAGCATCATTCCTTCCAAAGAAATCCCAGGGCTGATCTCCTTCAGAATGGACTGGTTGGATCTCCTTGCAGTCCAAGGGACTCTCAAGTCTTCTCCCTGTCTCTTATACACATCTAGATGTGTATAAGAGACAGAATGATTAGTGTACATGTTCCATGCATTATCACACTATGCATTATATTATTGCATATAATAACAGCACCTATCCTTATCTCCAGTTTTACAGATGGGGAAACAAAGGCTTAAGGATGGGTTGTTTGCCAGTATGGTCACCAATTCCTCCCCTCCCAGTAAGCACGTGGCTCTCCTCCCACCAAGTGATACAGTCTTGTTTCCCCTTCCCTTGAGTCTTTTTTTAAAAATAAATATTTGTTTATTTGGCTGCATCAGGTCCTAGTTGCATCATGCGGGATCCTTCCTTCCTGTGGAAGAACTCTCTAGCTGTGGCACTCAAGGTTAGGTGCTTCTCAACACGTGGGATCTTAGTTCCCTGACCAGGGATCAAACCTGTGTCCAGTGTCTCCTGCATTGCAAGGTGAATGCTTAACCATTTGGTCACCAGGCAAGTCCTGCCCTTCCCTTGAATCTTTCCTGGCCTGTGGCTATTTTCTTGGCTAGAATAGATTGGAAGTAATACTGTGCTGATGCTGGTCCTTGTTCTAAGACAGAAGGTAATGTGCATTGTTGTTCTCTTGGAAGCCAGTTGCTATGGAAATAAGCCTAACTGTGCTGTTGAAAGAAAGAGGCCTCATAGAAAAGGGGGCCAGTTTTTATGAGAAGCTAAGAAGAAAGACAAAGATCTGTCTAGTCAAAGCTATATTTTTTCCTGTAGTCATGTATGGATGTGTGATTTGGACTATAAAGAAAGCCGAGCACTGAAGAACTGATGCTTTTGAACTGTGGTATTGGAGAAAACTCTTGTGAGTCCGTTGGACTGCAAGGAGATCCAACCAGTCCATCCTAAAGGAAATCAGTTCTGAATATTCATTGGAAGGACTGATGCTGAAGCTGAAACTTCAATACTTTGGCCACTTGATGTGAAGAACTGACTCATTTGAAAAGACTCTGATGCTGGGAAAGATTGAAGGCAAGAGGAGAAGGGGACGACACAGGATGAGATGGTTGGATGGCATCACTGACTCGATGGACATGAGTTTAAGTAAGCTCCAGGAGTTGGTAATGGACAGGGAAATCTGGCCTGCAGTCTATGGGGTCACAAAGAGTTGAATACGACTGAGCAACTGAAATGAACTGAACTGAAGAAGAAAGAAAAGCCCAGCCAGTCCCCAGCAATTCCAGCTACCTCAACTGAGATGTCAGGAATCTGAAAGAGGTCTTCTTGGTCCTTTCAACCCTATCCAGGCTCACCGATTAGTGTAGCCATCTGAATGATCCTAGTGAACACCATGTGGAGTATAAGAAGTGACCCAGTGGACCCACAGAATTGAAATGAATAATAAAATGGTCATTGTTTCAAACCACTAAATCTTGGAGTGTTTTGTTATACAGCAATAAAAATGTGAAACAAGAGGTTATCATCATGTCCAAGGTCATGTAAGTAGCAAGGCCAGGACTTAAGGCCAGGTCTTTTTGACTCCACTGTTTGAGGTTTGAACAGCTGAATGACACTAAAATAAGAGCAACATGAGCAAAGTTTATAAATCATGAGAGATGGAAATTATTAGCAGAGATCTACTCAATCATAGTTCATGAGAGCTGACAGAAGAATGAGGAAGAGAAGAAAAAAAATTAAAAGTGGAAATGAGCTTCTAGAAGTTAGAAAGACACTTTTTTATGGTAAATATTTTTGAAGTACAGTTGATTTACAATATTAGTTTCAGGTATACACCAGTGATTCAATATTTTTATAGATTATACTCCATTTAAAGTTATTATAAAATATTGCCTATATTCCCAGTGCTGTACAATATATCNTCTCATGATGTACTCTGCATAGAAGTTAAATAAACAGGGTGACAATATACAGCCTTGATGTACTCCTTTTCCTATTTGGAACCAGTCTGTTGTTCCATGTCCAGTTCTAACTGTTGCTTCCTGACCTGCATACAGATTTCTCAAGAGGCAGGGCAGGTGGTCTGGTATTCTCATCTCTTTCAGAATTTTCCACAGTTTCTTGTGATGCACACAGTCAAAGGCTTTGGTGTAGTCAATAAAGCAGAAATAGATGTTTTTCTGGAACTCTCTTGCTTTTTCCATGATCCAACAGATGTCAGCAATTTGATCTCTGGTTCCTCTGCCTTTTCTAAAACCAGGTTGAGCATCAGGAAGTTCATGGTCCACGTATTGCTGAAGCCTGGCTTGAAGAATTTTGAGCATTACTTTACTAGCATGTGAGAGGAGCGCAATTGTGTGGTAGTTTGAGCATTCTTTTGCATTGCCTTTCTTTGGGATTAGAATGAAAACTGACCGTTTCCAGTCCTGTGGCCACTGCTGAGTTTTCCAAATGTGCTGGCTTATTGAGTGCAGCACTTTCACAGCGTTTGGTGATGCCCAATTAGAATCAATGTACACTCTGATAAACTCTTGAAAATTTTTGATATGCATCAGATGAGTAGTTCTGACATCAAAGTGAAAGTGAAAAAAGTGAAAATGTCAGTTGTTCATACATGTCTGATTCTTTGTGACCCTTTGTACTGTAGCCTGCCAGGCTCAGCTATCCATGGAATTCTCCAGGCAAGAATACTGGAATGAGTTGCCATTTCCTTCTCCAGGGGATCTTCCTGACACAGGGATTAGTCTGGGTCTCCTGCATTGCTGGCAGATTCTTTACTGTCTGAGCCACCAGGGAAGTAAAGTGGGATCCAAAAGGATGCCCAATGGCTCTATGAGCAAAGTGCAACCAGATATAGGTACTCATTGAGCCCTTCGTTTTCACTACTTTCTCACTGCACCCTCTTGGATATTCGAGCTCCTAACTTTTCTGTCAAGAGCTCTGTAACTTGATTTGAGGGTTTTGTTCTTTTCCTTTTTTAACCTGACTGGATATGGAGTTGGACTGGATCTGACTTAAACATCATTAGCTCTCTGTCTACAACCAAACTGGGTTCAGAGTCAGACTAGGTCCAACTTAAACTGGAATGGGTTCAGTGTGAGGCCTCTGGAAAACATTTTCTTAATGACAAGAAAGAAGAAAATGACTTCCTCCATATTCAGAGAGTTTGGGACTCCAGCTAACTATACGGACAAAATTTATGGGTCCATGTGTTTTTATCCATTTGACTAATGTCTGTCTTTTGGTTGGAGAGTTTAATAAACTTTAGGGTTCATCTTTTCCTGGGCTTCATCTGAAGGATAGCTCTTCCAGTTATATTACTGTTGGTTGACATTTTTTTCTTTCAATATCTTGAGTATATATTTTCAATTTCTCTCGGCTTGAAAATTTTCCACCGAGAAATCTGCTGATAGGTTAATGGGGTTCCCTTGTTTGACAAATTACTTTTCTCCTGCTTTTTGTCTTCGATGCTTGACAAATTTATTACAGTATGCTTTAGCCCCTTTCTGGTTCAACTATTTGGAGTTCTTTGGGCTTCATTAATCTGAAAATCCATATCCCTCCCAAAGTTTGGGAAATTTTCAGCTATTATTTCTTTAAATAGACTTTCAGTCCTCTTTTCTTCTCCTTCTGAGATTTCCATAAAATATAAATTGTTTCTGTTATAGTGCCCTGTAAATTTTGTCAGCTTTCTTCATCTTTTAATCACTCTTCATTCTTTTTGTGTCTCTGATTGGATAATTTCAAATGACCTATCTCATAGTTCACTAATTCTTTCTTCTTATTGGTTGAGTCTGCTGAATTTTTCAGTTTAGTCATTATGTTTTCAGTTCTAGGATTTCTGTTTGGGCTTTTTTATGGTGCCTATTTTTTCTTCTTGTTGTATTTTTCATTTTCTTTCTGCATTGTACAACTAATTTCACTTGGTTGTCTTTCTGTGTGTTCATATAGTTCATTAAACATCTTTAAAAGGATTGTTCTAAATTCCTTGTCAGACAGCCCATAGATCTCCATTTCTTTAAGGAGTTTCATTAGTTTCTTTGGGTAGTGGTATATATACCTGATTCTCTGTGGTCCTTGATTCCTTGAGTTTGTATCCACTTTTGATAAGTAATCTCCTCTTGTAGAGTTTACAGACTCACTTCAGCAGGGACATACCTTCACTCATCAGCTCAGCTAGAGGTTTGGACTATTTGTGTGGCAGCATCCAGGGACAGGCAGTCTTGCTAACAGGGTCTTGGCTTGGGCAGGTACACTGCTTGTTATCTGAGGTTGAAGGTGGGTGGATGGGCAAGGCTGCTGTCTGATTTCTGTGGCTGAACTGACTTTCCAGCTGAGCTGTTCAAGCATGGTGGCTGGATAGGCTCCCCGAATGGGCAAGACTCCTGACTACAAGCTACTACTTCCCAATCTAGTGGTGACATTAACTGAGATTTGTAATCACCTCTGGCCTGCTGAGGTGCAGGCTGTGCTCCCTGGCAGGGTAGGATCACTCTTTGGCTCCATGATTGGGCAAGGTTACACATGGGCTGGACACAATTGCTCTTGGGGGAAGTGTTCATATTGTGCTCCTTGACTGGATGGTGCCAATTTCTGGTCTTTATGTTCAGGTGGGGCCACACACAGGGCTTTATGGTTAGATGAGGCCTCAGGCTGTGCTCATGATTAAACTGGAAAGTAAACTGCACTCAAATTTGGGTAGGACTGCAGGCTAGCCTTCACAAACTAGTAGGCTGTTGGTTGTGCTTCATTGCTGGCTAAGGCTATAGGCTGGGCTACTTTCAAGAGGGCCACCAGTTATATTCCACAGTTGTATGGGCTCGTGACTGTACTCTGTGGTCAGACAGGGTTACTGTCTGGGCTCTGTCTTCAAGTCAGGCCCTAGGCTATTCTCCATGAATGGGCAGAGTCACTGACTGGACTTTTTACATGAAATCCATATGCTGTGTTCAGCAATTGAGCAAAGTTATAATTTGGGCTCTGCAGGTGGGCAATATCATAGGCTAGATTCCAAGGCCATCATGGTGATGTAAGGCCAGAGGCTATACTTAACAGTTGGGAAAGACTGTTGGTTTGGTTCCCAACCAAGAATGTCTGTAGAATGGGCTTAACAGATGCCCAAATTCACTGGCCAGGCTTATTGGTCAGGTGGGTTGGAACCTATACTCAGCAGATGGGTAGAGCTGTGAATTTGCTTCTCTTCCTAGACAGGGCCATAGAACAGGCTCCATAGCTGATAGGGTTTGTTGGTTGAGGACCCAAATCAGGCAGACCTGCCCTTTGAGCTCTTTGGTCCAATAAGGCCAAAGTGAAGCTATAGGTTGTGTTCCATGGTTCTTCCTAAATTCTCTGGCCAGGTTTCCTGGTTGGAGGAAACTAGAGGCTATACTCAGCAGATGGTCAGGGGCTTTGAATCTACTTCTCTAGTCAGCAGGGCTATAGAATGACTCTACCCCTGGTACAGCTAATTGGCTTGGGACTCAAATATGGTAGAAGTAACCTCCAAGCTCTCACACCAGACATGGCCACCAATTCAGCTTTGCAGATGAGCAGAGCCATTGGCCTGGAACTCTGTTCCAATGCTGCTGCAAGGAAGAATGTGGTTTTGCTAAGATCTGAGTGCTTAGTGCTTGAAGCACCAGCCCTCTTCTCTGTCTTTATGTAGTCTCTGGTGGTAAAGTCTCACAGGTTCACCCAGTGATCCTTGAGAGTTAAGACCAAGCTGGGCCTCCAAAGAAGCATTCTGCAACACTGGGGGAAACAAGTGGAGAAACTGCAGGTCTAAGGGAGGGTTGATACAGTCAGTGTATAGCTCCTCCTCTTACTCTTCTCATATCTCTCTTGGTTTCTATTGCCCAGGAGGTTGCTTGAACCTTACCTTCAGGTTCTGGGATTTTCATAGTGGTGTCTTGTCTACATATAGTTACTAGTTGGTCTTCTTATGAATGTGATCTTCCCAACTGATGTTGGGAATGACCTATGTTGCCATCTTTATATCACTTTCAATATTATAAGTTTGACTCATGCTGTTATATATAGTTATTTCATTCATCTTCCATTCTGCACAGTGGTAATCTGGTATATGAGTATTCTATAATTTATTTTCCATTCAACTGCTGGCAGGTATAATGTGAATATCATTGATTTAAATATTTTATTTATCTCCTGGCACAAGTGGATACAAGTATAATAACATAAGGAACAGCCACCTTCAGTTGAAAATGTTCCTCAAACCCACATTTCTATTAAAGCTTTTGTGTCCACATCCTCAATTATAGGTCTCTGATGTTTAGTGTCTCTTCTTTAAGACTTGTCCTAGAGAAAGTTCTTAGGACAGCACACAGTAAATGAGACTTTCTGTTCACAGCTTTTCTTTGTAGTGATGTAGGCACTGTATCTCAGAAATATTTGCTGAATAAATGCATAAATGAGTATTAAACTTCTTAATAGACCATTAATAACAACACTGAGGTAATTCTATTTCCCATACATCTGTTCCCCCAGATCTGCTCTACCTTCTATTTCTTTTTATTTTCTGCTCTCCATTCTTACTGTGTAATCAATCAGGCTGTTTTCTATTGCTTGGAAGATAAACTTCCAACTCCTCAGCCTGACACACAATGGGGATATCTGTGATATTTTGCTCAGTGTAGCAGAATGGAAACTAAGATGAAAAAGCAGAATTAATAAAAGTCTTACCAAGTTTATTTCAGAAGGAAAGATAAGAGATAGAAAGAAATAATTGCTGTTTCTAGCATTGTACCATATAGTCAAAGAAATGCTTATTGAATATAGCATGAGGAAGTGCTATTCTTGCAAGGAGAAAAAAGCTTAGTGGTTCTTGTTTAAATTTCAGTTTCATATCCTGACTGGGACAACAAAAGACCACAGTTATATTTTCAGTGTGAGGTAAAAAACGTTAAAACTTTTCATGAGTGAAATTATGGAAAGAATTGTGTCATTTCCCACCCCCAACTCTCATCCCCACCAAATTCATTTGCTGAAGCCCTAACCCCAGTTAATTGTGTTTGGTCACACGTCCTTTAAGGAAGTAATTAATGATAAATGAGGTCATAAGGGTGGTACCTGGATCCACTGTGACTGATGTCCTTATAAGAATAGTAAGAGACACCAGGCATGGATACACACAGAAAAAAAGCTGTCTGATGACACGGTGAGAGAAGGAGGCCATTTGCAGGCCAAAAAGAGAGGACTCAGGAGAAGCTAGACCTCCTGAAATCTTAATATTGAACTTCTAATCTCAGAACTGTGAGAAAATAAATTTCTGTCATTATGCCAGTCAGTCGGTGGTATCTTATTATAGCAGCCCTAGCAGGCTAATACAAGTTCTATTTACTAAAAATTGAGAACTATGTTCAAACATGATTTTAGGTATACAGGTCATATGGACAGCTCTAATGTCACAACTACCTTACTAGTTAATATACACCAAGATATTGGGGGATATTTCTGTTCTTTGTGCAAACTTCTGAGCACAACCAAACATAAAAAGTTTAAAAGAACAAGCATTCCAAAAATAATTCAACATGGAAGGGCAATTAATATCAACAATTCACAAGAAATAGTTACTGGAGATATACAGCATATGGATGGCGAGAACAATAAATATGATTTAACACATCTATATTAAAGCTAACCCAACCAACCAATTTTACCTGGGAAAGTTGTTTCAATAAAAGTTTTAAAATCCTCTAATTTGTTTGCATCTTCATCAATATTGATCTTGACTTTCAGGATGTAAACATTGCCAAATTTGTTCTTGAGATGCTGAGGGCTGCCCAGGCACATGAACTTTCCCCTTCACCATGATGGCCAGCTTAGTACAAAGAGCATCGCATTCCTCCATACTAGTAGAACAAAACACCAAAATGATATGAAGCTTTAAAAAAATCTCTATTAGAAGATATTCTATAGTTCAAATATCCAGTATTTTGTGACCCTCTTTGAAAAAGAAAGTTTTATCTGCCCCTCATCAACATCATGGCAAATGGAGATATTTTCAAATTCAAAGTAGTAATCTACAGGATATAATGTAGAGCACATGGAATATAGCCAATATTTTTAATAACTTTAAATGGAGTATAGAGTATAATCTATAAAATTATTCAATCACTAAGTTGCACACTTGAAACTAATATAATATTGTAAATCAACTGCACTTTAATTTTGTTAAAAGTAGTAGAAGACCAAATCTTCAAATGGAACAGTTCCTGAACTTCCTGCCCTCTCCTCTCAATGAAAACTCCTTCCCATAGGTCATTATAACTCTTCTAACTCTGATGCTGGGAGGGATTGGGGGTAGGAGAAGAAGGGGACGACAGAGAATGAGATGGCTGGATGGCATCACGGACTCAATGAACGTGAGTCTGAGTGAACTCCGGGAGATGGTGATGGACAGGGAGGCCTGGCGTGCTGCGATTCATGGGGTCGCGAAGAGTCGGACACGACTGAGCTGAACTGAACTGAACTGAACCCTTAACCAAGCCTCCCAGTGAGCCGCACCTGTGAGATGTTATGATGATTGCTTTGCCACTTTCACGTGTCCGTGTCACTGCATTCCAGAGTAGGTGCCGGGCTACTGGGTCCATACCAGTTGATGGTTCATCCAGGAAGATGACTGAGGGCTTTCCCATGAGGGCAATAGCAGTACTCAGCCTATGTTTGTTTCCTCCACTTCATAATTAAGGAAGGAGAGAGAAAGCAGAAACAGAGATGGGTATATGTGACAGTAATTTAATACATTAAAAACATATATTTAATGTATATCCATTATTTATAGGAAACAATTAAATTATTTCCAAAATGCTGAGTCATAAGAAACATCCAAGACATTAAAAATGCTGAATGCATGTCATTCAACAAAGGCATTGGGCTTCCCATGTGGCACTAGTGATAAAGAACTTTTTGCCAATGCAGGAGATTTAAGAGAAATGGCTTTGATCCCTGGGTCGGGAAGATCCTGTAGAGGAGGACATGGCAACCCACTCCAGTATTCTCGCCTGGAAAACCTCATGGACAGAGGAGTCTGGTGGGCTATAGTCCATAGGGTAATGATGAGTGGAACATACATGCATGCAACCAAGGCATCAGATCCAAATGCAAATATATAAATCAAGTCATTTTCATTTGAAATGTAGAAAAGTGACTTTTGTCTACCAGAGTTCCTTTAGATCCCCAGAGATATAAACAATATATTTACCAGGCCAATACAAAGAATTTCACATGGTCCTTGAGAGATAAAGAACAACAGAGAATAAAGGAGAGAGATGCTTTCATTTATAATTCATTATAAATTCAATGACTACATTTGCGATTGAACCAGGATTGTGTTTCATCTCTGCAAGGGAAAATTGTGATACTAATTCAGTTCAGTTCAGTCACTCAGTTGTGTCCAACTCTTTGTGACCCCATGAATCACAGCATGCCTAATTAGGTCTGCTTTATTGCTGATATCCCAGTATTGGCAAGGCATTAGATGATTTCCCAGTCATTGCTTCTGTTTGTCAGTGGAACTCTGGCTAGATTGTAGGCACTGATTCCAAAGATCAGAATCAGCAGAAGGCTCCTCAATATTAGCTGCAATGAGAATATCAGTATAATATCTCACCTGTAAGTGTAAATATACTTGTCAGCATATGATTCCAGATTCAGTGCTTGAATTGACTTCTTTACATAATTGTTAATTTTGGTCTCAGGAATCCCCCATAATCTGGCATACATGATCATTATTTCTCGAGCAGTCATGTAATCCAGTAAGGCATCAAATTGTGGGCAATAACCAATTTTTGATCTTACCTAAAATAAAAGAACAACAATGGACATAAACCAACTATATCTCACTGAGCATATAGTATACACAAATAACATAGAAGACCTGACACTTTCCAGCCCATGCCTTTAAGAAGGTTATAACCCAGAATTTTAGTAAATAATTTCTTTTCCAGTGATTACAGAGTCATTGCTGTTGTAAGCTATTGTCATTTATTAAAATTAAAACTTTGACAACCCTAAAAAGTAAAAGAGATCTAAATCAATAGTGTGATGTCCAGCGTTGATAACAAGATGGCTATTTTTGAACTTATTTTCTCTAATAAATCTTCATTAGTTTAGTCCCCGAGGACTTCAGAATTTAATAATCAAAGATTGCCATAGAAGGAGTGCCTGGGCTACTCTAGGCTCAGTGATATCCTACTTTTTGGTAGTGATGATAAATGGACTATAAATGGGGTCCTCTATTTCTCTGTTATATGCAATATTACTTTGTGAGAATCACCTAAGTTGCACATGAGCAGAATTGAGATCCTTGCTCTTATTTCAGTCATATACTAGTCATAAAAGAAGTCTGAACATATTATANTTGCATTTCTAAAACTCTGAGCTTATGCAGATAACTATACTTTAAGAAAAAATTATTCTTTCTGTTACATTTCTCTATTTCTCTGCCTTAATTCCAATTAAAAAAACATATATATAGTAGTATATGTCTACCATATTTGTTCTTTCTCAATATTTCCTTGGAGATTCTTAACACTTTGTATTTCTGTGTACATTTTAAAATCACTTTACATTTCCATGTAAACTTTAGAATCAACTGATCAGATGATCATTCTACATAAATACACACACACATACACACACACAGGATTTTGATTGGGATTGCGTTAAATCTTTAGATTTAGGGAAAATTGCCATCTCCCCATGATTGGGTTTTCCAAAGCAAGAACATGGCATATTTCTTCATTTATAATAGATCTTCTTTAATATTTCAATTGTTTTTTTGGTAATATTCCATGAAAATGTCTTACATAACTTCTGTTAGATTTATTCTTGGGTATTTTTTTTAATTCAAATAACACCATTTGAATGTTTTTATGCTATTCAAATGACATAATTTTATATTTAACTTTTTGTTTGTGGCTTATATATAGATATACAACTGATTTTTCTATATAGACTTTTTATTTTATTTATTATTATTATTATTATTATTTTACTTTATTTTACTTTACAATAGTCTATTGGCTTTGCCATACATCGACATGAATCCACCACAGGTGTACACGAGCTCCCAATCCTGAATCCCCCTCCCACCTCCCACCCCACAACGTCTCTCTGGATCATCCCCGTGCACCAGCCCCAAGCATCCTGCATCCTGCATCCTTCATCGAACATAGACGGGCGCCTCGTTTCTTACATGATAATATACATGCTTCAATGCCATTCTCCCAAATCATCCCACCCTCTCCCTCTCCCTCAGAGGCCAAAAGTCCTTTCTCTATGTCTGTGTCTCTTTTGTTGTCTCACATACAGGGTCATCATTACTATCTTTCTAAATTCCATATATATGTGTCAGTATACTGTATTGGTGTTACATAGACTTTTTATTTAGCAATAGAACACAGACAATAATTTTGTACTTTAAGAAAGAGTCCAGGAGATTTTGACAAATACCAACATTTGAAAACAACTGCAATAGAGATATGCTATTAAATATGCATTCTGTAGGCCAACAGAATCAATATCACTTCGGAGTTTATTAGAACTACACAGGGATCAAGTTAGGGTGAATGAGCAATTTTGGGAGGGAATGGCTTTCTGACACAGGAGATGTTCAAGGGAAAGCTTTCTATTATGATCAAAACATTTTACAGTATCAAGTTCTGACTGGTAGAGGTCATAAAGTTTAGAAACCAAAATTCAAATTATGATAAACATCTTTGATTCATATCGATCCCAGGCAACATGAAGTGATTTATATTCCTATATCTTAGTAATGAAGTTAGACAGATAGAGACATGCTTTGGGTCTTAGAAATATCTCTGATTCAATAAGATACTTACCTTATCATATTTTTTGAAAATACCAAACAAAATGTAGCAAAACACAAAGGTTTTCAATTTCCACAAGGTGGTCTCCAGAAGGAATATCAAGAGGTGGAAAAGAAGTCCTGTAACAGCCATTGCAATTAAGTATCTTCCAACTGCATCATGTTCCAAGGTATATATACTACGTTCAGTTACTGATGACAACAACAAATAAAATATGGACTTACTTTAAAGTTGATTAAAAAAAAGTTAATTCAATGAGCAAACTTTAAAAGTCAACAGATAGGAAGTACTAAGGAATGATTATCAAATAAGCTCAAAATTAATGTATTTATTGTATGTTTAAATAATTTTGTATGTCATGTAAAATATTTCAAAATCCGTTACAGTCCAAAATCTATACAGTCCATGGAATTCTCCAGGCCAGAATAATGGAGTGGGTAGCCTTTCCCTCCTCTAAGGATCTTCCCAACCCAGGGATTGAATCCAGGTCTCCCACATTGCAGGCAGATTCTTTACTAGCTGAGCCCTCAAAATCCATTAATGGAGGCAAAACTTTTAATTGCATGAACTTTGTCTTGCTATAGTTCTAGGCATCCATTCCCAACATAGATAGTCAGAATCATTGGGTGAATGCCCACTCACAGTAACCAGAGTATTGTGTAGTAGCAGAGACTCTCCTTGCCCTCAAATATTATTTTCTCTGAAAATACTTTAGATAGAGGTTTTGAAAATTGAAGCAGGAGCAGAAGAATCACCTGGTAGTGTGCTACATGTACACTTTAACCTGTAACAGTTAAAGGTTAAAGTTTAAAAGTTAGTTGTAACTTAACATTTAAACTTCCGTTGTAAATGCCTAAGAGCTGGTACTTTTCCAATTACTTATGAGAAAACTTTATAATTACAAGGTTTTGAATTCATGATAGTGAAAGCAATAGATTCATAAAAGTGGTAAAGGTCAAATTTCTTTTTTACTTTTAAAAAACTTTGTATTAAAATATGATATACATATATGGGTATCCACCTAAGTATAGGACTTGTTGAATTTTTAGAAACTGAAAATATCTATATAACAAGCAACATTTTTCACCCAGTTTTAATCTTCAACTGCATCACAGTTTTTCTTTTCTCTTTTACTTTCTTCCTTTCTTTCACTCTTTCCTTCTAGTTTATAATTGGGCATGCGTGCATGTCTGCTGAGTCATTTCAATCGTGCCTGACTCTTTGTGACCTTGTGGAGTGTAACCCACCAAGCTCCTCTGTCCAAGAAGATTCTCCAGGCAAGAATACTGGAGAGGATTGCCATGTCCTCACCCAGTAGATCAGGAGATCTTCCTGACCCAGGGATCAAACCTGAACCTCTTAAGTCTTATGCATTGGCAGGCGGGTTCTTTACCACTAGTGTCACGTGGGAAGCCCATTTGTCACTGGACATACTTTTTGTAGTTATCACTTGAGACATTACTTTATGCATACATAACTTACAGAATCATTATGTTCTTCCTTTTACCAGTCTGAGTGAAGTGTAAAAAACTTTCACATGATTTATATCTCTTTAACACCCCTATACTGTTTTAAATATCCCCACTATATACACTGAGAACATTATCATACACTGTTACTACTTTTGCTTTAACCACCAAACTTGAGAAAACTCAAAAGGAGAAAGTATATCGTGTCCACCATATTTTTTTTTCACTGTTTTTTCTTGATGCTTCAAAATTCTTTACTCAATCATTTATGTTTACAGAATCTCTAGAGCCATTCTTTCAGGACTTCTAGAGGTAAAAAATTTATGTAGATATTCTTCATCTGAAAATGTCTTGCTTTCCCCTTCATTCTTGAAAGTTATTTCCTATCTATATGAAGTTTTGAGTAGACAGTTTTTTATTTACTTGAAAATAATGTGCTGCTTCTTTTGGTGTTTACGCTCTCCGATGAGAAATCTATAAATTAGAGGAATTGTTTTGCCTTTGGATAAGGTATCATTTTTTTCTATAGCTGCTTTTCTCTAGTTTTCAAAGTTTAATTATGATATCTCTTGGCATGAATTTCTTCAGTCTTTTTAGAATTGAGATATAATTAATATATAACATTAGTTTCAGGTATGTAACATAATAATTTGATATTTGTATGTGTTGAGAAGTGATCACCACAATAAGTCTTATTAATACCCATCACTACATATACTTTTGCTTTTTTGTGTGTGATGAGAACTTTTAATATATACTCTGTTAGCAACTTTCAATTATACAATTCAGTATAAATATCTATAGTCATCATTCTGTACATTACATCCCCATGAGTTACTTATTTTATAACTGGAAGTTTGTACATTTTAAATCCTTTCTCCAATTTTGCCCAGCCTTACACCCCCCGCCTCTTACAATCATCAGTTTGTTATCCATGAGTTTCTTTTAAAGATTCCACTTATAAGTGAAATAATATGATATTCATCCTTCTCTGTTTGACTTATTTCACTAGGCATAATGCTCTCAAGGTATATCTATAATTTCTCAAATGGCAAGATTTCCTCCTCATTTGTGGATAAATAATATTCCATTTTGTTCATCCATGGCTATCATTTCTCATGAGAAAAATGCACTATTCGTATGAGTGGTGATTCTTAGCTCTAACTTGTACAAGTTGTATAACAGAATAAGTTATTCAATTTTGTATAAGCTTTAGTTCAAAGAGAGACTAGAACAGAACTTGAATAACTGAATATTCAAAATAATGTAGCTATTCACATGCAATAATTAATTGACTAGTTTTAACTCTGATGAGCCTTGGGTAGCCCAAGATAGTTACCTGCTTTACTACAATTCATAATGGGAGAAACCTTTCTCTGTGAGGCACATGCAAATTTTGTGTGCTGGATATCATAATGCCGGCTAATGCTCATCCCAAAATTATGTATAGGTAACACCATCATTGCATTAAGCAGGAGGCTTTTAGAAGCAGCTTCTTTACCTGTGTTTAAAAAGATAATAACATTAGCATGATTTATACGAAATGAATTGTCCCAGGAAAGCAAAATCTCCCTAAGTTGATTTAACTAAACTGAGAAAATTACAAATCCATAATATTATCCTTGTAAATCTCTTGCCACTAAGTATACTGTCTCTGATATCTTGTAGTGTAGTTTGTGTTGATAATTACAAAACTGGAAAATTCTGTTGGGAAAGTTGACGTCCATATTATCTCTCTTCTGTCACTTGATGTGAACAGTAAACTATACTGATTATTTCTCATATTTCTTATCCTATATGATCAATAAAAATAGTCATAATGAGAAATTAGCCTCATACTCAACAATGAGAAAGAGATAGAGGAACATTTTAAAAGTTGAAAAGAGGTATATTTTCAAAGAACCAAACTTAAAGCTAACTGTGTGTTCATGCTTAGTTGCTCAGTCATGTCCAACTATTTTTGATCCTGTGGACTGGAGCCCAGCAGGCTCCTCTGTCCATGGAATTCTCCAGGCAAGAATACTGGAGTGGGTAGCAATTCTCTTCTCCAGAGGATTTTTCCAACTCAGGGATCAAACTCAGATCTCCTGCATTGCAAACAGACTCCTTAACATCTGAGCCACAAGGGAATCCCTAAAACTGAGATTTCTCTAAATATTAAATTAATATGTATAATGTGCTGTGTGCTTAGTGACTACTCTTTGCAACCCTATGGACTGCAGCCCACCAGGCTCCTCTGTCCATGGGGATTCTGCATGCAAGAATACTGAAGTGGGTAGGTTTGCCTTTCTCCAAGGGATCTTCCCAATCCAGGATTGAACCCAGATCTCCTGCAATTGCAGGCAGATTCTTTATGGACTGAGCCACCAGGGAAGCCCAAGAATACTGGAGTGGGTAGCCTATCCTTCTCCAAGGGATCTTCCTGACCCAGGAATCAAACTGGGGTCTCCTGCATTGTAGGCGGATTCTTTACCAGCTGAGCTACCAGGGAAGCCCATATGTATAATAGTTGATGAACATACCTGAGGAAATATAAAAGTAGTTATAGGTTAAGATATTAAGACTTCAAGACTGAGTTCAGATAATTGGGAATAATGATAAAATATGTCTGAGCAAAAAATATCTGTAAGATACTGACAAAAGAGAGGTGATGAGCAAAGATCACAGAGGATAAATGAGGTTCTTAGGATGTAAATTTTCCAAGTGGTCAAGTCACACCAAGCATGTTCAAAGAGGATAAAAATTAGTTTAGACTCATAATATGGTGGCCGGAAATAATAATTCTGGACATTGACTGGCCACTTTAGTATTGAATAAAGGGAAAGTGTTAGTCACTCGATCGTGTCTGACTCTTTGCAACCCCATAGAATGTAGCCTGCCAGGCTCCTCTATCCATGAAATTCTCCAAGCAAGAAAGCATGCTAAAAGTAGTAAGTGTCATTTCATCTCCTTGGTTACATTTACTCCTTATGATTTTTTTATGTGATTTTAAACAGGATACTCTGAAAACTATAAAACATTGAAAAAATGACTCAAAAATTTAAAGAAATGAAAAGACATCCCCTGCTCTGGGATTACAATAATTAATATTATTAATATAGTTATACTACCCAAAGCAATCTACAGATTTAGTGTAATCCCTATCAAATGTCAGTTTTCACAATACTAGAACAAATAATTCTAAAATTCATATGGAAACACTAAAGATCCCAAGTTGCCTAACCAATTTTGAGATAAAAGAATAAATCTGGAGATATAACCCTCCCATACTTCAGAGTATACCACATAATTACACTAATCAAAACAGTGTGGTATTAGCACAAAAACATGCAAGAAGCCTAGAAATAAGCCCATGCACATATAGTCAATTAATCTGCAACAAGGGAGGCAAGAATGAACAAAAGAGAAAAGATAATTTCTTCAACAAGTGGTACTGAGGAAACTGGACAGCCATAAATTAAACCGTGAAATTAAAACATTATCTCACACAATATACAAAAATCCCAAAATGGTTTAAAAACCTAAATGCAAGATCTGAAACCATAAAACTCTTAGAAGAGAACATGGGCTGAACATTATGACATGAATCACTGTGGTACTTTCTTGGATCAGACTCCTGAGGCAAAAGAAATAAAAAAAATAAACAAATAAGATCTAGTTAAACTTAAAATATTTTGCACAGTAAAGGAAACCATCAACAAAGTGAAAATACAGCCTATGGAATGGGAGAAAATATTTACAAATGATGTGATGGACAAGGGGTTAATATCCAAAATATAAAAAGCAGTTCATTCAACTCAGTATCCACCAAAACAAGCAACTCAAAAAAAAAGGGGGGGGGGCAAGAGATCTGAATAGACATTTCTCCAAAGAAGACATACAGGTGGTAACAGACACTTGAAAAGATGCTCAACATTGCTAGTAACTAGAGAAATTCAAACCTAAACAATGATATGTCACCTCACATGGGTCAGAATGACTTTCATCAAGGTCTACAAATAACAAATGGTGGTGATAATATGGAAGAAGGGAACCCTTGTACCTTGTTGGAGGGAATGTAAATTGGTGCAGCCACTGTGGAAAACAGTGTAGAAGTTTCTCAAGAAACTTCAAATGAAACTATTGTATGATCCAGTAATTCCTCTTTCTGGTATATATCCAGAAAAAGAAAAAAGAAAACACTAATTCATAAAGATGCACGCACCCCAACATTCAAGACAACAGTAGTTACAATAACCAAGATATATAGGCAACCCAAACACCCATCAACAGAGGAATTGTTATATATCTCAGTCATAAAAGGAATGGAATTCTGCCATTTGCAGCAACTTGAATGGACCTTGATAATATTATGTTAGTGAAATGTCAGAGAAAAACAAATACTACAGTATATATCTCATATGTGGAATCTGAAAAATAACACAAATTAATGTGTATGCTAAAGAGAAACAGATTCATGGATACAGAAAACAAACTTGTAGTTACCAAAGTGCAGAAGGAAAAGAGAGAGAAAAGTGGTTTATGGTATTAATGAATACCAAACTACTACATATATAAGAGACAAGCAACAATAACATACTCTAGAGCACAGAGAATTATATCCATTATCTTCTAATAACCTACAATGGAGTATGATCTGCAAAAATACTGAATCACTATGCTGTCCATCTGTAACCAGCATAATATTGTAAATCACTTATTCTTCAATAAAAATATGTGGCTAATGCAATATATTGAAGTATTAGTCTTGCTCTGTATAGCACTTATAGCCCCTCACCTTTAAGGAGCAGAGGAAAATCTTCCCAGATTAAAAAAAGTAGTATGATTCCTCACCCCGTTAACTGTTGAAAGATATCATTTGAGCGAGGTGAGAAAAAAAATAAAAACTGAGAAAAATATGCTGTAATGGATAATGTTTTAAAATATTTATCTTCCAGTTCAGCATGTGTACTAATCAGCAAGAGTAGACTATCAGCCAGACAGACTGGGCACAAATGATAAACAATCCCTGCAGCTATCCTGTGCATAATGACTGAATAGACCTTTTCTAGGATCTAGAGAAAAGCAGAATTGCTGTCTGCAGTTTTGGTTTGCCTCTTTATACATTCTCAATGTCACTAATAACAACACCTTGACTTTTATGTCATGTCTGAGTAATGACATTTAATTTCTTTCTATTAAAAAAATTTTTATCTATTACTGCACTAATCAAGACATTAGATGTCATGTTGATTTTCAGGGAACATTTTAATGATTTAGCATTGGGTATGATATTCATTGTTTTTTGCAAACGCCTTTTATGAGGTTATGGAAATATTTACTTTGCTCTTAAGAAAAGTTATAATGAATCATTGTTGGATGTTTTAATGATATTTTTGCATATATCTATATTTTAGTCATTAATTTATTAATATTGTGAATTATATTAATATACTTTCTGAGTATATCATTTGAGTATATCATTTGCATTGTTTTTGTTGTTCATTTGCTCAGTTGCAGAACACCAGGCTCCCCTGTCCTTCACTATCTCCCAGAGTTTGCTCAAACTCATGTCCACTGAATCAGTGATGCCATTCAACCATCTCATCCTCTCTCATACCCTTCTCCTGCCTTCAGACTTCCCAAGCATCAGGGTCTTTTCCAGTGAGTCGGGTCTTCAGATCAGGTAGCCAAAGTATTGGAGATTCAGCTTCAGTATCAGTCCTTCCAATGAATACTCAAGGGTGCTATTCCTTGGGAGTGACTGGTTTAATCTCCTTGCTGTCCTTACTATGAAAAATCTAGTTTGGTCAAAGTTAGTTATCTTTTCTATAGTTTACTGAATTCAGTTTCCAGCATTTTGTTCAAAATATTGCATATGTATTTATGAGTAATTTTATCTTATGATGTTCCTTTCTTCTATTCTTTTCCATTTATGTTGTCAAACTTATACTATTTTCATATAATGGGTAGAAAAGCTGTTTCCCCCCTCTTTATTCTCTAGAAGGGTCTGAATTAAATAAGAATTCCATTTTTGAAAGTTTCATAAAATTTCAATATGGGCCTAATATCTTCCTTGTAGGAAGACTTTTAATTAATAATTTTTGAATGGTTTATGGGACAATTTACAATTTATAACAACCTCAGATGTGCAGATGATACCACTTTAATGGAAGGAAGTGAAGCGGAACTAAAGAGCCCCTTGATGAGAATGAAAGATGAAAGTAAAAAAGCTGGCTTAAAATTCAACATTCAAAAAATTAAGATCATGGCATCCAGTCCCATCACTTCATGGCAAATAGATGGGGAAAAAATGGAAACAGTGACAGATTTTATTTTATTGGGCTCCAAAATCACTGTGGATTGTGGACTGCAGCCGTGAAATTAAAAGATGCTTGCTCCTTGGAAGAAAAACTATGACAAATGTACACAGTGTATTAAAAAGCAGAGACATCACTTTGCTGTCAAAGGTCTGTATAGTCAAAGCTATAGTTTTCCCAGTATTCATGTACAGATGTTAGAGTTGGACCATAAAGAAGGGTGAGTGCCAAAGAATTGATGCTTTTGAACTGTGGTGCTGAGGAAGACTCTTGAGAATCCCTTGGACAGCAAGGAGATCGAAACAGCTTGCTGTTTTGATGACCATAACATTGCAGTACAATCTGAAGTCAAGGGATGTGATTCTTTCAGCTCCATTTTTCTTTCTCAAGATTGCTTTAGCTATTTGTTTTTCCATACAAATTGTAAAAATCTTTAACTTATTTTGTGCCAAACACCCCTGGAAACATGCTAAGTATGCAGATTGCTTTGGGTATTATAGTTATATTCACAATATTGGTTCTTCCAATCCAAGAACATGGCATATCTTTCCATCAGTTTGTGTCATCTTTTATTTCATTCACCCCTGGAAATATGCTAAGTATGCAGATTGCTTTGGGTATTATAGTTATATTCACAATATTGGTTCTTCCAATCCAAGAACATGGCATATCTTTCCATCAGTTTGTGTCATCTTTTATTTCGTTCATCAGTGTCACAGTTTTATGCATACTGGTCTTTTATCTCCTTAGGTAAGTTATTTATTTAAGTGTTTTATTCTTTTTGATGCTATGGTAATTGGAATCAGTTCCTTGATTTCTCTTTCTGGTCTTTCAGTTTTAGTGTACAGGAATACAAGAGATTTATGTTCATTAATTTTGTATACTGCAAATATACCAAGTTCATTGATAAGATCTAGTAGTTTCATGGTGGTCTCTTTAGGGTTGTCTATGTATAGTATGCTGTTAGCTGCAGTGACAGTTACTTCTTTGTTTAAAAAAATATTTATTTTAATTGGAGGATAATTACTTTACAATATTGTGATGGCCATACATCAACATGAATTGGCCACAAGTATACATGTGCCCCCACTAACCTGAACCCCACTCCCATCTCCTTTACCATCCCCACCCCCTGGGTTGTCCCAGAGCACCAGGTTTGGGTGCCCTGCTTCATGCATTAAACTTGCACTGGTCATCTGTTTTACATATGGTAATATATATGTTTCAATGCTATTCTCTCAAATCATCCCATCCTTGCCTTCTCCCACTGAGTCCAAAAGCCTGCTCTTTACATCTGTGTCTCCTTTGCTGCCCTGAATGTAGGATCATCTGTACCATGTTTCTAAATTCCATATAATGTGTTAATATACAGTATTAGTGGCATGGGCAACGGTTCATTGGGTAACAGTTCAACTACATGTAAAATAATGAAATTAGAACACTTTCTAATACCAATCACACACACACAAAATCAAAATGAATTAAAGATCAAAATGGAAGGCCAGAAACTATAAAACACTTAGAGGAAAACACAGGCAGAACATTTTCTGACATAAATCACAGCAAGATCCTCTAAGCCCATCTCTCGGAGCAATGGAAATAAAAACAAAAATAAACAAATGGGACCTAAATAAATTTAAAACTTTTGCACAATGAAAGAAACTACAAGGAAGGTGAAAATGAAAAGACAACCCTGAGAATGGGAGAAAATAATAGCAAATGAAACAACTGACAAAGAATTAATCTCCAAAATACACAAGCAGCTCATGCAGCTCAACAGTAGAAAAAATGGAAAATCCAATCAAAATGTGAGCAAAAGACCTAAACAAACATTTCTCCAAAGAAGACATACAGGCAGAAAAGATGCTCAACATCAGGGAAATGCAAATGAAAACCACAATGAGGTATCATCTCACACCAGTTAGAATGGACATAATCAAAAAGTCTACAAATGTTACAAAGGGTGTGGAGAAAAGGGAACCCTCTTACACTGTTGGTGGGAATGCAAATTGGTACAGCTACTATGGAGAACAGTATGGAGATTCCTTAAAAAACTGGATATAGAACTGCCATTAGTTCAGTTCAGTTGCTCAGTGGTGTCCGACTCTTTGTGATCCCATGGATTGCAGCACACCAGATTTCTCTGTCCATCACCAATGCCTGGAGCTTGCTCAAGCTCATGTCATCCTCTGTCATCACCTTCTCCTCCTGCCTTCAATCTTTCCCAGAATCAGTATCTTTTCCAATGAGTCAGTTCTTCATATCAGGTGGCCAAAGTAATGGAGTTTCAGCTTCAGCATCAGTCCTTGCAAAGAATATTCAGGACTGATTTCCTTTAGTATTGATTGGTTAGATCTCTTTCCAGTCCAAGGGACTCTCAAGAGTCTTCTCCAACACCGCAGTTAAAAGCATCAATTCTTTGGCACTCAGCTTTCTTTATGGTCCAACTCTCACAATCATACGTGACTACCGGAAAACCATAGCTTTGATTAGATGAATCTCTGTTGGCAAAGTATATCTGTGCTTTTTAATATGTTGTCTAGGTTTGTCATAACTTTTCTTTCAAGGAGCAAGCATCTTTTAATTTCATGGCTGCAGTCACTATCTGCAGTGATTTTAGAGCCAAGAAACTAAAGTTTGTCACTGTTTTCATTGTTACCTCATCTATTTGTCATGAAGTGATGGGACCGGATGCCATGATCTTAGTTTTTTGAATATTGAGTTTTAAACCGGTTTTTTTCACCCTCCTCTTTCATTTTCATCAGGAGGCTCTTTACTTCCTATTCACTTTTTGCCATAAGGGTGGTGTCATCTATATATCTGAGGTTATTGATATTTCTCCTGGTAATCTTGATTCCAGTTTGTGCTTCATCCAGCCCAACATTTCACATCTTGTACTCTGCATATAAGTTATATAAGCAGAGTGACAATATACAGCCTTGACGTACTCCTTTCCAACTTGGAACCAGACCATTTAGCCATGTCCAGTTCAAACTGTTGCTTCTTGAGTTGCATACAGATTTCTCAGGAGGCAGGTAAGGTTGTCTGGTATTCCCATCCCTTTAAGGATTTTCCACAGTTTGTTGTGATCCACACAGTCAAAGGCTTTGACATAGTCAATAAAACAGAAGTAGATATTTTTTGGAACTCTTTTGCTTTTTTGACGAAGCAATGGATGTTGGCAATTTGATCTCTGGTTTCTCTGCCTTTTCTAAATCCAGATTGAATATCTGGAAGTTCTCAGGTCATGTACTGTTGAAGCCTGGCTTGGAGAATTTTGAGCATTACTTTTCTAGCTTGTGAGATGAGTGCAATTGGGCAGGAGCTTGAACTTTGGTATTGCCTTTTTTTGGGATTGGAATGAAAACCGACATTTTCCAGTCCTGTGGCCACTGCTGAGTTTTCCAAATATGCTGGCATATTGAGGGCAGCCCTTTAACAGCGTCATATTTTAGGATTTGAAATAGCTCAGCTGAAATTCCATCACCTCCACTAAGTTTGTCGTAGTGATATTTCCTAAGGCCCACTTGATTTCACATTCTAGGATGTCTGGTTCTAGGTGAGTNTTGAGGGCAGCCCTTTAACAGCGTCATATTTTAGGATTTGAAATAGCTCAGCTGAAATTCCATCACCTCCACTAAGTTTGTCGTAGTGATATTTCCTAAGGCCCACTTGATTTCACATTCTAGGATGTCTGGTTCTAGGTGAGTGATCATACCATTGTGGTTATCTGGGTCATGAAGATCTTTTTAATATAGTTCTTCTGTGTATTCTTGCCACCACTTTTTAATACCTTCTGCTTCTGTTAGGTCCATACCGTTTCTGTCCTTTATTGTCCCCATCTTTGCATGAAATATTTCCTTGGTATCTCTCATTTTCTTGAAGAATAGATCTCTATTCTTTCCCGTTCTGTTGTTTTCCTCTCTTTCTTTTCATTGATCACTGAGGAAGGCTTTCTTATCTCTTCTTGCTATTCTTTGGAACTTTCTTAAAACTTAGCAATCCCACTGTGGGGCATACAATGTGAGGAAACCAAAATTGAAAGAGACATGCACCTCAGTGCTCATTGGAGCACTATTTACAATAGCTAGGACATGGAAGCAACCTAGATGCCCATTGGCTGATGAATGGATAAGGAAGTTGTGGTACATATACACAATGAAATATTACTCAGCTATAAAAAAAAGAACGCATTTGAGTCAGTTCTAATGAGGTGGATGAACATGGAACCTATTACACGGAGTGAGGTAAGTCAGAAAGATAATGACAAATACTTCTTTTCTAATTTGTATTGTTTTTATTTATTTTTCTTCTTTGATTGCCTTGTCTAGCACTTCCAGTACTATGTTGAATATAGTGCTGAGAGTGAATATCTTTGTCTTATTCCTGATGTTAGAGAAAATACTTTCAGTTTTTCACCACGGGGAATCATGCTTGCTGTGCATTTGTCCTGTATATCCCTTATTATGTTTAGCTAAGTTCCCTCCAAACCCACTTGCTGGAGAGATTTTATCATTAATGAGCTTTGAATTTTGTCAAAAGTTTTTTCTGCATCTATTGAGTGTGTTTTTATTTTTCAATTTGTTAATATGGTGTATCACATTGGTTCATTTGTATATATTAAAAAATACTTGCATTCTTAAGATCAAGTCCACTTGATCATGGTGTATGATCTTTTTCAAGTGCTGTTGGATTCTATTTGCTACTTTTTTGTTGAAAAAATTTGCATCTATATTAATCAGTGATATTAGCCTATTCTTTTTTGTAGTATCTTGTCTGATTTTTGGTCTCATGGTGGTATTGGCCTTGTAGAATGACCCTGTTAATATTACTTCCTACAATTTATTGGAAGAGCTTCAAAGGCCAGGTGTTAATTCTCCTGTGAAACAATCTTGCCAACTTTTGTTTGTTGGAAGAAGTTTAATCACATTTTCAATTTCTACACCTATTATTGATCTGTTCATATTTTCTATTTCATCCTTGTTCAATCTTAGTAGGTGTGTCTTTCTAAGAATTTGTTCATTTATCCTAGGTTGTCCATTTTATTGTCATATAGTTGCTGGTAGTAATCGCTTATGATTTTTGGTATTTCTGTGGTATCTCTTGTAACTTCTTTTTCATTTCTAACTTCATTGATTTGCATTCTCTCTTTTTTCTTTCTAAAGTTTCCTCAATTTTGTTTATCTTTTCCAAGAACCAGCTTTTACTTTCATTGATCTTCACTATTGTTTTCATCATCTATTCATCTATTTCATCATCTATTTCATTCATTTATTTCTGTTGAGATCTTTATGATTTCTTTCCTTCTGCTAACTTGGGGTTTTGTACATTCTTATTTCTCTAGTTGCTTTAGATGTAAGCTCAGGTTATTTATTTGAGATTTTTCTTATTTCCTGATAAGGTTGTATTGCCATGAACTTCCCACTTAGAACTGCTTTTGTTGTGTCCCAAAGGATTTGGATAATTGTGTTTTTGTTGTCATTTGTCTCTAGATATTTTTAATTCCCTCTTTGATTTCTTCAGTGATCCATTGATTATNTTATTTTACTCGTTTCTCAAGGTGTAAAGTTACAAAAGAAAAATAGAAAAATCTTGATTTCATATTTCTTTACCTTGTCACCTTTACTGAAGATCTTTATTTCTTCATACAAATTCAAGTTATGTTATAGCATAATTTTATTTCATCCAGAATGACTCCTTTTAACATTTCTTGTAATACAAGTTGAGTGGTAGTGTACCTACCTGTCTTTTTAAAATATCTGGGAGGCTCTTATTTTCTCTACATTTTTAAAGGACAGATTTGCTGGATATAGAATTCTTGATAGATAAGGTTTTTCTGTTTTTTTTTTTTTATTCCATAGTTTTCTGTTTTCCATGGTTTTTAATGGGAAATCCACAATTTTATCAAGAACTCTTTGAACTTGGTGAGTTAATTTTTTCATGATGTTTTCAAGGTCCTCTTTTTTGTCTTTCCAGACTGATTACAATGTGTCTTCATGAGGATCTCTAAATTCATTCTAGATGGAGTCTGCTGAATTTCTTGCATTTGTAGATTCATATATTTTATCAAATTTGGGGTTTTTAAACTATTATTTCTTGAAATATTGTTTTTGCCTCCTTTTCTCTTTTTTCTCTTCTGGGACAATATATATGTATGGTCTCCCTGATGGTGTCTCAGGGATCCCTTAGACTTTTTTCATTTTTCTTCAATATTTTTTTCTGTCTTTTCCTTAGACTTAATTGTCCTGTCTCCAAGTTCACAGAATTGGCCTGATTAAATCTGTTTTGAAACTTTCCAGTAAATTTTTTTTTCATTTCATTTATTATAATTTTAATTTGTTTGGTTCACCATCGTTTCTTCTTATTTTTCTCAAAGACTATCTCTTAATCTCCTCTCATTTTAAGCAAATGTATAATAAGACTTTGAGTATCAGAATATTGAATTTATAATGACTGAATATTATTTTGCATTTTGGCACTCTTTAAATTGTGTATAACTCTCCTCAGAGAATATTAAGCAGATCATTGTCCCTGAGAAAACAAATGGCCCTATAAAGTTATAGTGCTATTCTTACAATGAAACTGAATAGAAATCATGCTAAACCAACTATCCTAGAAATATTTCTTAGAGTACACCTTATTACTATAGGAAGTCAGGTTAGTATCTATTTTATAATCATTTTGTGTCACATGTCATATGTAGACACACTGAGTAAGAGCTCTTAGATATTTCACGAGGGTATTCTAATAAAACTATAATATTTTAGGGGCTTTTAGAACTGCCTTGAATGGGACATGAACATTTTCTGTACTTCATACCAGTAGTGATTAAGCAGAGAAGTTGTCCCAGAGTATAATTACATTTAAACGATTGAACTATGATCTGAGATCAATTTTAGTACAAAATAAATTTTTAAAAAATGATCACAAAAAATCCTAAAAAGTCATCGAACATTTGGTTAAAGTAGAAATTACAAGAAAAATTAGAAAACATTCCTAACTCAATGATACTGAAAATACAATATATCTAAATGTGTGGGATACAACTAAATTAGTACTTAGAAGAAACTTTATAGCTTTAAGTGCTCATATATTCCAAAGGAGAGAGGTTTAAAATCATGTAATAATTGATCTTGCAAAGGTAGAATAAACCTAGCCAATTTCATCCAAGGTAACAGAAAACAAGGAAAATAAATATAAGAACAGAAATTAATAAAGCAGGACATAAAAATACACAACATTAATAAAACCAAAAGGCAACACTTTGCAAAGACAAAGAAAGTGGCAAATATTGATTGGACAGAAAGGGTGGGAGAGTATGAATGAATACAGAATACTAGGAATGAATGAGCAGTTATCAATACTTAGAATAGACCTTAAGGAATCATAAGGAAATGTTATGAATAACTTTATGTCAATAGTTTTAGATACTTAGATGAAATGCAAAAGTTCTTTGAAAAAGAGGACCTCTCAAAAGTTCTGCAAGGAGGTATAAGAAATCTTAATAGCCCTGTCTCAAGAAGAAAATAAATTTATAATTAATAACAAAACTTCCCACAAAGAAAACTCCAAGTGTGAGATGAGACCTTTCACTGGTGAGCTCTTCTTTCCTTAAGAAAGGAAAAATATCCATTTTAGAAAAAATCAATTTTTCAGGACTATAATATAAAGGAACTGAATTTCTGCCAACAACTCGAATAAGCAAGGAAACAAATTCTCCCTAAACCTTCCAAACTTGGACACAGCCTTGCAGATAGCTTGATTTTACCCAGTGAGACTTATTTATTTAAAAGCTGTAAGATAATAAAATTGCACAATTCACTAATTTTGTGGTAATTTACTACAGTAGCAATACAAAACAAATACAGACTAACTAATAGCAATGTGATTAAGTATCCTCCTATATGTTTCTTAGTCTGCTATTCAGAAATCAATGATTTCTCATATGGCTTAATATTTCCCCTTGAATAACTGTGCAATAAATATTATAATAGATCTTCAGCTAGCTCAGAGAATTAATTATTTCATGAGAGGACATGATCTAAGGTCAACAATGGAGAGGAAGCTTATTCTTCTCAGTCTCTGCAAAACCAAGGATAGCTGGATTACTTAAAACAGATCACAATAATGTTTGTGAAAGTGAAAGTGAAGTCACTCAGTCGTGTCCGACTCTTTGTGACCCCCGTGGACTGTAGCCTACCAAGCTCCTCTGTCCATGGGATTCTCCAGGCAAGAGTACTGGAGTGGGTTGCCATTTCCTTCTCCATATAATGTTTGTAGAGTGATTTAATAAAGGCATGCCAACAGTCTATCTCCTAAGAAATTCTTATTTGATATCTTTGCCAATCCAGTCAATTTCTCCTTAATCTCAAAATCAAGAGGAAAATAAATAGATAAATATTCTGCAAATGCCATGCAAAATAATCCTGAAGGAAGAGGATTGGGTTAGCAAAAATATCACTGTCATAATTTGTTTTGCATTGTACACAACACGATCCTTATAATTTTAGTGATACTTAATATGGTTATTAACACTAGCATAATTCTTCAAGCCAATTCCTCTTGAACTATTCCCGTGGAAAAGGGGAAATTGCTTTAAGTCCTTACCCTTAATTGAGGTTATAAATAAATCTGCTACCGCACCAACAATCCCTGCACAGTAGTTAAATATGACGAGCTTGGTGTAGGCACTGGTATGACTAGAAAACAGGAAACTTATCAGGTACATGAAGGGAATGACAGACCAGCCAAACACTATGAAGATGAGCAATGTATCCAGAAGGCGGTAATCCATGACCAATATTTTCAAGTCAGAGAACACGAACACCACCTGAGATACAGAATACAGAAATAAAGTCAAACTGAAGAAAACTATGCAATATAATACATGAGAACACAAGTCAATAAACTCAGAGAAGGATAAACCTTTCTTTGTTAGAATATTTGATATGAATTCAATAACTTGATCTGTGATCATGGCTGTGAGGTACTTTCACGTTTTCCTTATGAGTGAGAAGAACCCCTTTACTTTACTTTCTACTTGTTTTTATATATTTGGAACAGCTTCATTTTGTTTTTGAACAAGATCAAAGTATATTCTTTCTGCCTCTTCACCCAACCCCCAAAAAACTCACTCTCAACATTTCCAGAAATTATATTCCTAGTAAGAAAACTTTTGTTAAGGTTTTCATTCTGGCAGCTGTACGCTGTGATGTTAAGGGACCTACTTTTCACAATTCTCTGTTTTTAGATTCTGTCTCTTGACTCTATTGTATTTCTAACCCTCCTCTTCCTATCTCAGCCACTCAGTTGAGAAGCAAACAAGGAAGCCCAAAGTTATAGGGGATCTAAGTAAGGAAAGACAGAACCTACAGAATTATTAAGGAAAATAAGTTCCAGACGTCTGCATCTTGTAAGTTATTAGTTGTGGTTTTGCCAAATATTCTAGGGTTATCTATTGTGAACTATAACTGATTACGTAACAGGATACTTGAGAAGTGAACAGCAGTGTTATGTTGATAAGATCTACTATGTGATTGTTAGCAAGTTTTCAATGGTAATGGAAAAAGCAACAAAAAGCAAATATAACATTAGTGAAAATATTTGGGTATTATGGACATGACTACTTTGTTTCTACCAGAGCAGACTTTCAAGAGAAATAGAATGAATTCAATTGCTTGCACATGTTGTGGCATGTATGATAATTTCAGTACTTTTAAAGATTGAATAATATTCCATTGTATGTATATATCATATTTATTTATCCATGTTTTCATCAGTGAACACTTGAGTTGGTTCCACTAGTTGGCTATTGTGAATAATGTTTCTATGAACAATGATGTACAAATGTTTCTGCTTTCAATTCTTTTGGAATCCCACTGTTAGTGAAAATGCGAACTCATATGGTAACGCTGTTTATTTTTTTGAGGACGTGTGAAGCTGTTTTCCACAGCAGCTTCAAGAGTTGGACACGACTGAGCGACTTCACTTCACTTCATCATTTTAGATTCCCACAATTAGTGCACAGTGTTCCAATTTCTCCACATCCTTCCTAACACTTGTCATTTTCTCTTTTTGATAGTAGTCATCTGAATAGGTATAAAGGAGTATCTCATTACTGTTTTTGGTTTGCACTCCCTTAAAGATTACTGATGTCAAGCATCTTTACACGCTCTTATTGGCCTCCTTTGGAGAAATGTCTACTCAAACTCTAGCTCATTTTTGAATTGGGTTTGTTGGAGTTATTGTTAATTTGGGGGAATTCCTTATATATTCTGGGTATTAATACCTTAGCAGGTATAAAATGTTAAATATTTTCTTCCATATTGTAGATTGCCTTTTCACTCTGTTGACAATGCCCTTTGATTTATGTGTTTTCTTAGTTTTCATGAAGTCTGATTAACTTATCTTTTTCTTTCTTCTGCTTGTGCTTTTGCTATCACATCCAAGAAACCACTGCCAATCCAATGTTATAAAATTTTTCCCCTTTGTTTTCTTTTAAAAATCTTACAGTATTAGCTCTTACATTTAGAACTTTATCCATTTTTAATTTTTCCCCCCAGTTAATACCAGTTTAATACCAATAGTGTAGACAAAGTTTGTTACAGTATAGCTCTGCTCCCTACCCCCTTACCTGTGTTATTACTGTCATACTAATACATCTTTATCTAGTATAAGATAAGGATACAGTTTCATTCTTTTATGTGTGAATATGCAGTTTTCCCACCATCATTTGTTGAAAGGCTCTTCTGCACCCATTGAATAGTCTTGGAACTCTTGTCAGAAATCATTTGATCATATATGAAAGAGTTTATTTCTGGGTTTTATTTCTGTCCCATTGGTTACTAGTGGTTCTGTCCCACTAGTACCAGAGTCTTTTGATTAGAGTAGCTTTGTAGTAAGTTTTGAAATTAGGAAGAGTGAGTACTACAACTTTGTTCTTTTTCAAAATTGTTTTAGCTATTTAGGGTAATTTTCTCCTTTTATTACTAGATACTACCCTTCTCTATCTCTTTCAACACTGTTGAACATAAAGTCTATTTTGTCTGATATTAGTATAGCTACTTCAGCTCCCTTTTATTTACTATTTGCATGGAATATCTTTTTCCACTTTTTCACTTTCAGCTTTTTCTTTCTTTTATTCATTAGAGCTAAATGAGTTTTTTAAGACAACATATAGTTAAATCATTTATTTTAATCAATTTTTCATGCATGCTTTTTGATTGGGCAGTTTAATCCATCTAAATTTATTTATTTATTTTTAAATTTATATTTTATTTTTTTACTTTACAATACTGTGTTGGTTTTGCCGTACATTGATATGAATCCACCACAGGTGTACATGAGTTCCCAATTTTGTACCCCCCTCCCACCACCCAATATAACACAACAAGGGGATTCCCATAAGGATAACAGCTAATCCATCTAAATTTAAAATTATTATCGATAAGGGCTTACTTTTGTCATTTTGCTATTTTTTAAGTAACTCATTTTTGTCTCTCAGTTTCTCTGTTACTGTCTTATTTTTTATTCAGTTTTCTTCTATTGACATATTTTGAACCCCTTGTCTTTTACTTTTGTGTTTATTCTATAGCTATTTCCTTTGTATCATGAGTTACATATAACATATTAAATTATAATAATCCAATTTGAAGTGATACCATCCTAACTTTAATAACACATAAAAGTTCTACTACTATACAACTCCTTCCAACTCTTTGTTATTCATATTACAACTTACATTTTTATACATTGTAAACCACTAATATGGATTTGTAACTATTTTTATACATTTGTCTTTTAAAACCTGTAGAAAAGTGAAGCGGCAAACAAAAATTTTATTCAGTGTTATGGCTGAATGCTGTCTTCCCACCTCATATTGCCAGCTTATATCTTGAAGCCCTAAGTCCCAATGTGATTGTATTTGGGATGTAATTAGATTTAGATGAGGTCATGAGTGTGGGGCTTCCATGATGGGATAATGTCCTTAGAAGAAGAAGAAAGATGAGAGACTGCTCTCTCTCTCCCTCCCATGTATGGATGTAGTGAGAAGGTGGCCATCTGAAAGCCATGAAGAGAGTTCTAAGAAACAAATCAATCACTACCTTGATCTTGGAGTTCCTAGTTGTCTCTCAGCTTTCATTTATCTGAAAATGTTTTAATTTCTTCCTTGTTTTAGAAAAACAGCTTGCTGGATATAGAATTCTTCAGTGACACCTTTTCTCTTTCAATATTTTCAATAGGTCATCCCACTGCTTTCTGGCCTCTAAAATCTTTACTAAGAAATTGATTAGTAATATTATTTATTAATATTATTCAGGATTATTTACACATTGGGAGTTACTTCTCATTTGGAATATCCTCTCCTTGTCTTTGAATTTCAGCAGTTTAATTATCATGTTTCTCAGTATGGGTCTTGTTTCATTATTTCTTACATGCTATTTTTTGAGATTCTTGGGGTTTTAGATTCATGTCCTTCATCAAATTTGGGAAGTTTTCAGACATTATTTCTTTAAATAATATCTTTTTACCTGTTCTTTCTCTCTTTTCTCCCTGGGACTCCCATAATGTGTAATTGATCTACTTGATGGAACTCCACAATTCTCTGAGGCCTGTTTTACTTTTTGCCATTATTTTTTCCTCCTGCTCTTTCGACTTGGTAATTTCAGTTTTCTTAAAGCTTGCTAATTCTTCATCCTGCTTGTTCAATCTTCTGTTGAAATCCTTCAGGGTTTTTCTCAACCAGTTATTATATATTTTAGCTCCAGAATTTGTTTGGTTTATTATTACAGTTTCTGTTTGTTATTATTTTTATTTTGCTCATATATCACTTTCCTAATTTTCTTTGGTTCTTTGTATTTTCCTTTAGCTCTTTGAGTATATTTAATACAGTTTTTAATACTTATTATTTATTTGGCTCTGTTGTGTCATGCAGAGTCTTTTGTAGTTGTGCACAGACTCTCTGGTTGTGCATGGGCTCAGTAGTTGCAGCACATACTTAGTTGTTCCACAGCATGTGGGATCTTAGTTCTCCAACCAGGGATTGAACCTGCATCCCCTGCATTGCAAGGCAGATTCTTACTCACTGGACCACCAGGGAAATCCCAATACATTTTTAAAAATTGAAATATAGTTGATTTACAATGCTGTGTTAATTTCTGCTATACAGCAGGGTAACTCAGTGATACATAAATGTATGTACTTTTCAATATTCTTTTTCATTATGGTTTATTACAAGATATTGAATATAGTTTCCCTGTGCTATACAGTAGGACTTTGTTGTTTATCCATTCTACGTATAATAGGCTGCATCTGCTAATTCCAAACTCCCAATCCATCCCTCCTTCATCCCTTTCTATCTGAGATCCAAGTTAGGCTAGACAGAGACCAATTCTTTTAACATTCTCAAGACAGGTCAGAATGTTGTAAATAAAGTATGTTCTACTTCCTTCATTTTGAGGGAGATAACTAGCAACTGGATTGTCATCTCCTGCAGACCAAGATGATGATGCAGGAGGAAGGGGCTGAGTCAAGGCCAGTCAAAATGCAATAAAATTTCCCACTATTTTGAATGTGACTTTTCCTTTCTTGGGCATTCTCCTAAAGAGCAACTGCTATAGTTCTAAAACTGTTTCTCAGAGGTTGTGTAAGGTTATTTTAAACAGTTAATTCTCACCAAACTTCTGATTCAGGAAGCTCTGAGCACTCCAAACAGGGTAAATGCCAAAACAAACAAACAAACAAACAAAAAAACCAGTATAAGGCAGTTCTATTTGCAATTTTTAAAGGAATCTCCACACTGTTTTCCATAGTGGCTGTACTAGTTTGCATTCGCACCAACAGTGTAAGAGGGTTCCCTTTTCTCCACATCCTCTCCAGCATTTATTGCTTGTAGACTTTTGGATCACAGCCATTCTGACTGGTGTGAAATGGTACCTCATTGTTGTCTTGATTTGCACTTCTCTGATGATGAGTGATGTTGAGCATCTTTTCAGGTGTTTGTTAGCCATCCGTGTGTCTTCTTTGGAGAAATGCCTATTTAGTTCTTCGGTCCATTTTTTGATTGGGTCGTTTATTTTTCTGGAGTTGAGCTGCATAAGTTGCTTGCATATTTTTGAGAATCCCACTGCTGGGCATACACACCGAGGAAACCAGAATTGAAAGAGACACATGTACCCCAATGTTCATCGCAGCACTGTTCATGATAGCCAGGACAAGGAAACAACCTAGATGTCCATCAGCAGATGAATGGATGAAAAGCTGTGGTACATATACACAATGGAGTATTACTCAGCCATTAAAAAGAATACATTTGAATCAGTTCTAATGAGATGGATGAAACTGGAGCCTATTATACAGAGTGAAGTAAGCCAGAAAGAAAAACACCAATACAGCATACTGACACATATATA
>SJYV01028241.1:780074-799815 GCA_006410875.1 Neotragus pygmaeus | reverse complement strand
CTCGTATACACCTGTGGTGGATTCATGTCGATGTATGGCAAAACCAATACAGTATTGTAAAGTAGAATAAAGTAAAAATAAAATAAAAAAAAACAGTATAGCAATAAATATAGTAATAAGGATAAAAATCTAAGTGAAAATGAGAAATCTTTTTAAAAATCAGTGAGGAAAAATGATATATTATATACCAAAGAGTAGTAGTGGTAAAAATACCAAAACTGACTTCCTAAAAACTGATGGAAGCAAGCCATGAGACATTGGAATATTATTAAAATATTGGAGGGGAAAATTCAGGAAAATATTCTTCAAAAGGTAAAGAAAATGAAATAATTTCCATGCAAATAAAATCTAAGGTTTTTGTCATAACTTTCCTAAAGAAACTATCATAAGAAGTTCTTCAAGAAGAGAAAACTGATGTCATGTAAAATTTCAGAATAAAAATGCAGAGCAATCAAAAAAACTCCATGAATAAGTGTGACTATTTACTGCATAAAAAGTGATAATACCTATTGGGTATGTAGAAATGAAAATGTCTTATTATAGTAATGCAAAAAGTCAGAGGGAGTCACTGAATGATAAGGCTACAAGATCTTAGACTGTTAGGGAAGTAGTAAAAGCAATAACTTGTAATTAACCGAATGTGTGTGTTAATTTTTAAGGCAGTCACTAAAAGGAGCATCAACACAAGTTAATAGAGAGCAGAAAAAAGGGAGAAAGAGGAAATAAAAATAGATTCTTTAAATAGGAAAAAAATAAGATGATGCCATAAGCTCAAACTTCTTAGAATGCACCAAGCTAGATTGTTAGCCTGAAAAAAAACCCGACAAACTTTATTTAAATGCTTTAAATATAAAGACCCAGAAAGTTTGAATATAAAAAGATGGGAAAAAATACCAAAAAAACAATGATCAAAGTGGCTATGCTATTGCCAAAAAAGTATAATTTAAGGCTAGGATATCAGTACATTGAAAAGGGGAAAATGACAGGGATAAAGGGGTTAACCCTCCAGGAAAATACAAATCTAAATATGTACGCACGCATCAGTATACCCATTCCACAAAGAAAATTACATGAAGCAAAATTTCAAACTATATCAAAATGTTACAGAAAATAAAAACAAGTAGGCAAATGAACTATGGTGTTGGAAAAGACTTTTGAGAGTCCCTTGGACTGCAAGGAGATCCAACCAGTCAATCCTAAAGGAAATTAGTCCTGAATATTCATTGGAAGGACTGATCTTGAGGCTGAAACTCCAATACTTTGGCCACCTGATGTGAAGAGCTGACTCAGTTGAAAAGACCCTGATGCTGGGAAAGATTGAAGGTGGGAGGAAAAAGGGACTACTGAGGATGAGATGGTTGGATGGCATCACTGGCTTAATGGACATGAGTCTCAGTAAACTCCAGGAGTTGGTGATGGACAGGGAGGCCTGGCGTGCTGCAGTCCATGGGGTCGCAAATAGTCGGACACGACTAAGTGACTGAACTGAACTGACTGAAAATGTCAGTAACAGTAGTGAGAAGAGCAGCTCAATGAGCAAAATTGACTACATAGAATAATGCCCTCAATAACAGTGGGAGACAAAGTCTTTTTATTAAGTGTAGTTCATTTACAATATTATGTTAGTTTCAAATGTACAGCACAGCGATTCAGTATTTTTGCAGATTGTACCCATTAAAGGTTATTACCATGCCTATAATTCCCTGTGCTATACAGTATATTCTTGTTGTTTATCTCATTTGCAAATAGTAGTTTGTATCTGTTAAAATCTTAATATTTCCTTCTCTTCTAATCTCTCCCCTTTGGAAATCACAAGTATATTTTCTTATCAAATGCACATAAAATAGTTACAAAATTTTACCACATGCTGGATCATGAAATATGACTCAATATATTTCAAATAATTGAAAATATTCATATAATCTCCAAGAAAAGTGGTATTAAGCTATGAATATATTTTCAAACTGCTTAGAAATCAAATCATACATTTCTAGAAAACCTCACAGTTCAAAGGTATTTTAGAAATTAGAAAATATTTGGAAATTAGTGATTTATAAAATAATATGTTATAGCTGTGGAATGTAGCTGAAGCAATCAGAAATTTTCTAAATAAATAAGTTTTAGAATTTGTGCAATGTATGCACAGGGTGAGGAGTAAGTATTGGTAGCGAATGGAGGAGGGAAATCATGGCGCATGAGGTAATATCTGCATTACCTCCCCCAGTTAGTTCATGTAGTAACAAAAATAACTAATAGCCTCAAAAAGTTGGTAAGTGGCTACCTGGCAAACCATGAGAGGAAGGTAGCATTGAGCGCCTTGGCTACAGTAATGCATATGACAAAGAGAAAAACATCAGGTTTTTCTCTCTACCCTGGAGCTCTCCATACCACCTTAAGCCTCGAATCCTTTTACTTTTTTTAAAGTGTAGTAGCCTAGCTCTTCCTCAGAACCCAAAGTTACAACATTCCAACTCTACAGCCAGTACCTCTCTCTTAAAAGAAACAAACAGGCTTGTTTTAACTTTCATAGCAGTGGCTCATTGACCTTCTTATAGGATAGAAATATGGCTGTGGAGAAGACACCAGGTATAAAGAGAGGGGAAAGCAACAAGCATAAACAGACCAAAAATCCTCCTAATTTTGCTTTTAGTAATAAAAGTTTCAATAGCTCTTCATTATCTATTCAACATTCAAATATTCAAAAACAGAAACATAAAACTTAAACAGTTGATGGCATAAAATTTAAAAATCTCTTGAGGGAAACTAAATATTGAGCATAAGGATCTCTTTTATAATAAATAATTACAACAAACAATAAGATGGGAAAACACCAGGACCAGAAGGAAAATAATTTTAAAGTATTTGGTTTGTTCAATATGGGACTGGTCTTCTAGTGTGCATATTATATCCTTCAATAATTGTAGAAGCTTTGGGCTGACTACATATGCGAGAGAAAGCGCATAAGAAGCCAGATCAAGAGACACCTTTATGTTTCAGCAGACAGTATTATTTTATTAAAAAGTAATAGAAAATAGAAAAATTTCACTATGAGATACATGCCACAAATATTCTCTGACATAATGAGCCAAAGAATTTTTATCTTTCATGAGAGATGTATATTTAAATTAATATTAGCCATATAAGAATCCTCTGGTGTTTAACAGAGAATGAACTCTTAAAATACTTGGCCTGACACTCACCAATAGTAAGCAACAGGAAATGAAGAAGATGAGGAAGTCCCATAGCAGAGCAGAGAGCCAGAAATTAAGGGCATAAACCCCACTTAAAAACTGAATGTGCTTCGCCTTAATGACTCTCTCATTCACTGTCAGGAGACAAAAGCCACTGACAAGAATACTCACACCAAAATACAAATTTAAGGTGACTTGTGTTCCTGTCATTGCTCTACAAAAGAATGAATAAAGAGGACACATTGGTAAAGCAATAAAGTGGGAAACATCAATTTCTAACAATAACTTTAATTATTAATTTATTATAAATTATATTACTATCAGTAGCTTTTTTACTATTTTAATCCACTTTTAAATTCACTTTTAACAAAATACATAGTTGGAAAGGGAAGAAGCGATCTATTCAAAGCTTGAAGTTCAAGTTCAATGAAAAAGTATACATACGAATATTCAGGTCCACCAGAAGCAGAATGTGCAGGCTGAAGTTTGTTGATGACTGTAATGGAAGCATCAGGGCCAGAAAGTGACATAAAAATAACATTGTCTAATACAGCCAGAGATAATGATGATGAATGGTATGCCTCATTGTTGAACCAAAAGTTAACTATATTTTCATTTCCATTAAACTCAATGGAAAATGCAATAATGCATGAGTAAATGCATTTTTGACTATCCACCAAATAGGCCCTCACATCACCTGGAATGAGAACATAATACCGATCATGGGCTGAATATGCAATATACATCATTAACTATGGATTTTAGAGAGGGCGAACCAAATAATTTTACTTGCCTAATATTTTTTTTCCCCATTCCTGCACTAGCTCTGACAAGGTTTGACCATTTAACTTAAGAATTTTATTCTTCAAAAAGTCTACAAATAATAAATGCTGGAGGTGGTGGTTTAATCGCTAAGTCGTGTCCAACTCTTTGTGACCCCCTGGACTATAGCCTGCAAGGCTCCTCTGTCCATGGGATTCTCCAGGTAAGAATCCTGGAGTGGGTTGCCATTTCCTTCTCCAATAAATGCTGGAGAGGGTATGGATAAAAGGGAACCCTCTTACACTGTTGGTGGGAAAGTATATTGATGTAGCCATTATGGTATATAGTAAAGAAGTTCCTTTAAAAATTAAAAATAGAGTTGCCATATGATCAAGCAATTCCACTCCTAGGCATATATTCAGAAAAGACGACAACTCTATTTAAAAAAGATAAAAGCATCCCAATGTTCCAAAAACTAAGATCATGGCATCCGGTCCCATCNACTGAGCAACTGAACTGAACTGAACTAAATGACCTAGTGGTTTTCTCTGCTTTCTTCAATTTAAGTCTGAATTTTGCAAACTACTTCAGCACTCTTCCTTTTAGAATCCCATGAAAGTGAAAGTGAAAATCTCTCAGTCATGTCCGACTCTTTGTGACCCCGTGAACTATAGTCCATGGAATTCTCCAGGCCAGAATACTGAAGTAGTTAGTTGTTCCCTTCTCCAGGGAACCTTCTCAACCCAGGGACTGAATCCAGGTCTCCTGCACTGCAGGCAGATTCTTTACCAACTGAGCTACCAAGGAAGCCCAAGAATACTGGAGTGGGTAACCTAGCCCTTTTCCAGTGGATCTTCCCAACCCAGGCCTCAAACTGGGGTCTCTAGCATTGCAGGTGGATTCTTCATCAGCTGAGCTACTAGGGGAGCCTGAAAACCCCATGAACAGTATGAAAGGGCAAAAAGATATGAAACTGAAAGAGGAACCTCTGAAGTCACTAGGTTTCCCATATACTACTGGAGAAAATTGGAGAAGTAGCTCCAAAAGGAATGAAGAGACTGAGCCAAAGCAGAAACGATGCCCATTTGTGGATGTGTCTAGTGGTGAAAGTAAAATCCAATGCTGTCAAGGACAATATTGCATAGGAACCTAGAATGTTAGGTCCACGAATCAAGGTAAATTGGAAGTGGTCAAATAGGAGATGGCAAGAATGAACATTGACATTTTAGGAATCAATAGACTAAAGTGGATGAAACTGGGTAAATTTAATACAGATGACCATTATATTATATCTACTACTGTGGGCAAGAAATGCTTAGAAGAAGTAGAGTTGCCCTAATAGTCAACAAAAGAGTCCAAAATGCAGTCCTTGGATGCAATCTGAAAAACGACAAAATGATCTCTATTTGTTTCCAAGGCACACCATTCAATATTGAGTAATCTAAGTCTATGCCCCAACCAGTAATGCCAAAGAAGTTAAGTTGAACGGTTTTATAAAGATCTACAAGACGTCTTAGAACTAACATCAAAAGAAATGTCCTTTCATCATAGGGGACTGGAATGCAAAAGTAGGAACTAAAGAGATACCCGGAGTAACCGGAAAGTTTGGCCTTGGAGTACAAAATGAAGGAGAGCAAAGTCTAACAGAGTTTTGCCAAGAGAACACACTGATCATAACAAACACCCTCTTCCAACAACACAAGAGATGACTCTAAACAGACATCACCAGATGGTCAATATCAAAATCAAATTTATTATATTCTTTGAAGCTGAAGATGGAGAAGTGCTTTAGACTCAGCAAAAACAAGATCAGGAGCTGACTGTGGCTCAGATCATGAGCTCCTTCTTGCAAAATTCAGACTTAAATTGAAGAAAGTAGGGAAAAGTAACAGCCACAGAATACCCTTCAAATCACTTCAGATCTCCACACATTTGCATATTTACATTTGTTAATGATAGCCACATCAGTCCCTCTGTGCTTTCCTGTACCCTGCCCTGCTGGAGTTTCATGCCACATCAATATCCATCAAAGGTCCTCTCTACCACTGTGTGTGAGACACCAGCTATGTGAAACCATCCCCAACCCCACCAGAATCAGAAAGCTATGACAGCAGCCTGCTCAAGCTTCTACAGAGGTATGAGTGCAAGACTAGAGTAAAGACCCTCTGGCCAATAATAAACTCAACTCCGTGCTCTTGCTCAGGGCTAGCCTCTCCAGCTGTGTATCTACATGACACCACCTTCATTATCTTCTTTGGCCCCACTGTAGTGCCCACACAGAGGGAGCAGGTAATGTGCAATCAAGGATAAACATATGGACCACTCACTGGAGAAGGGAATGGCCAACAACTTCAGCATTCTTGCCTTGACAACTCCATGAACAGTATGAAGAGGCAAAAAGATATGACAATGGAAAATGAACCCCCCTCCACCAGGTCACTAGATGTCCAAAATGCTACTGGAGAAAAGCAGAAAAATAGCTCCAGGAGGAATAAAGAGGCTGAGCCAAAGCAGAAATAATGCCCAATTGTGGATGTGAAAGTAAAATCCAAAGCTGTCAAGGACAGTATTGCATAGGAACCTGGAATGTTAGGTCTGTGAATCAAGGTAAATTGGAAGTGTTCAGACAGGAGATGGCAAAAGTGAACACTGACATTTTAGGAATTAGTGAACTAAAGCAGACAGGATTGGGTAAATTTAATTCAGGTGACCATTATATCTACTACTGTGGGCAAGAAATGCTTAGAAGAAATGGAGTAGCCCTCACAGTCAACAAGAGTCCAAAATGCAGTACTTGGATGCAATCTCAAAAATGACAGAATAATATGTTTGTTATCAAAGAAAACCATTCAATATCACAGTCAACCAAATCCATGCCCCAACCACTAATGCCAAAGAAGCTAAAGTTGACAAGTTCTGTGAAGACCTACAAGACCTTTTAGAACTAAGACCAAAAATAAGATGTCCTTTTCATCACAGGAGTGTAAGATGCAAAAGTAAGAAGTCAACAGACACCCAGAGTAATAGGCAAGTTTGGCCTTGGAGTACAAAATAAAGCAAGGCAAAGACTAACAGAGTTTTGCCAAGAGAATACACTGGTCATAGCACTTAGTACACTTAGCACATAGTACACTTCTTCTAGCAACACAAGAGATGATGCTATACATGGACATCACCAGATGGTCAATATCAAAATCATATTGATTATATTCTTTGCAGTCGAAGATGGAGAGGCTCTATACAGTTAGCAAAAACAAGACTGGGAACTGACTGTGGCTCAGATCATGAACTCTTTATTGCAAAATTCAGACTTAAATTGAATAAAGTAGGGGAAACCACAAAGCCATTCAGTTATTATGTAAATCAAATCCCTTATGATTATTCAGTGGAAGTGACAAATAGATTCAAAGGATTAGATCTGATAGGCAGAGTGCCAGAAGAACTCTGAATGGGTGTTCGTAACATTGTACAAGAGGTGTGGATCAAAACCATCCCCAAGAAAATGACATTCAAAAAGGGACAGTGGTTGTCGAGGGTGGACTTACAAATAGCTGAGAAAAGAAGAGAAGTGAAAAGTAAAGGAGAAAAGGAAAGATACACCCATCTGAATGCAGAGTTCCAAAAGAAAGCAAGGAGAGATAAGAAACCCTTTCTAAGTGAACAACACAAAGAAACAGAGGAAAACAATACAATGGGGAAGACTACAGACCTCCTCACAAAAGTTAGAGATAACAAGGGAACATTTCATGCAAGGATGGGCAGAATAAAAGAAAGAACGATAAGAACCTAACAGAAGCAGAAGATATTAAGAAGAGGTGGCAAAATTACACAGAAGAACAGTAAAAAAAAAAAAAAAGTCTAAATGATCTAGATAATCATGATGGAGTGATCACTCACCTAGAGGCAAACATCCTAGAGTGTGAAGTCAAGTGGGCATTAGGAAGCATTATTATGAACAAAGCTAGTGGAGGTGAAACAATTCCAGCTGAGCTATTAGCCTGTAGTGGATTCATGTTGATGTATGGCAAAACCAATACAACAACAACAACAAAACAGATGAATACTAACAAAAATAAAATAAAATAAAATCCTAAAAGATGACACGGTTAAAGTGCTGCAGTCAATATGTCAGAAAAGTTGGAAAACTCAGCAGTGGCCAAAGAACTGGAAAAGGTCAGTTTTCATTCCAGTCCCAAAGATGGGCAATGTGAAAGAATATTAACACTATCACACAATTGCACTCATATCATATGCTATCTAGGTAATATCCAAAATCCTACAAACTATGCTTCAGTATGTGAACTGAGAACTTCGAAACATTCAAGCTATATTTCAAAAAGGCAGAGGAACCAGAGACCAAATTGCCAACATCCATTGGATCAAAGAAAAAGCAAGGGAATTCCAGAAAAACATCTACTTCTGCCTCATTTACTATGCTAAAACCTTTGACTGGGTGGATCACAACAAACTGGAAAATTCTCAAAATGGTAGAAATACCAGATCACCTTACCTGCCTCCTGAGAAACCTACATGCAGGTCAAGAAGCAACAGTTAGAACCAGACATGGAACAACGAACTGGTTCAACATTGGGAGAGGAGTATATCAAGGCTGTATATTGTCACCCTGCTTATTTTTCTATGTAGTTACCTCATGCAAAATGCTGGCTTAATGAAACTCAAGCTGGAATCAAGACTGCTGTGACAAATATCAATAACCTCAGATATGCAGATGACACCATCTTATTGGCAGAAAGCAAGGAGGAACTAAAGAGGCTCTTGGTGAAAGTGAAAGAGGAGAGTGAAAAAGCTGGCTTAAAACTCAACATTCAAAAACTTAAGATCATGGCATCCAGTCCCATCACTTCTTGGCAAATAGATGGGGGAAAATGGAAACAGTGACAGACTTAATTTTCTTGAGTTCCAAAATCACTGCAGACAGCAACTGAAGCCATGAAACTAAGACATTTGCTATCAAAGAAAAACTATGGCATACTTAGACAACTGAAAAGCTGAGACATTACTTTGCTAACAAATGTCTGTATAGTCAAGGCTATAGCTTTTCCAGTAGTCATTTACGGGTGTGAGAGTTGAAGCATAAAGGAGGCTGAGTGCCAAAGAATTGATGTTTTTGAACTGTGGTTCTAGAGAAGACTGTTGAGACTTCCTTGGACTAAAGATCAATCCTTAATTTTTTTGTATGGACTGATGCTGAAGCTGAAGCTCCAATACTTTGGCCATCTGATGCAAAGAGCAGACTCATTAGAGAAGACTCTGATGCTGGGAAAGATTGAAGGCAGGAGGTAAAGGGGATGACAGTGGATAAGATGGTTGGATGGCATCACCGATTCAATGAACACGCACTTGAGCAGACTTTGGGAGAGATTGAAGGACAGGGAAGCCTGTTGTGCTGTAGTCCATGAGGTTGCACAGTCAGACACGACTGACTCACTGAACAACAAATTGGACAGTCAAGGCCCCTTTTGCTTCTTGTTGACTTGATCAGGCCCTGCTGTCTGTCACAGGCCAGTACCACCAAACCCACTTGTAGCTAGTCTCTCCAGCAATGCACTTGCCTGCCCCTAATTCAACCCCTGTCACCAGCTTCCACTCTAAACTAACCAAATTGAGAATGTACCACCATAGGAGAACATGCTGATAGCTAGGGATTCCACAGGTTCCAATGAGCTCAGAGCTGTTCACATCCCCTGCTACCTTCCTTGGCCACATCACTCTGCACGTGTCCACAACTGTCCGTCACTACATAGGCAGTTGCAGGTGGCACCTACAGCCAAGTGTACGCTCTAGACTCCATGGCTGCCTGATCTGATTCCTAGATGTTTCACAGGATGCACTGCTTAGGACTCCAATAGCCATTACAACCACTGAGTACCCCCAACACACACACACACACACACACACACACACAGTGTTTGCTAGGGACTAAACAGATGAAAGAAAAACATTTAATGAAATACAGCATCCTTTCATGATGAAATGTTCAGCAGTTTTGTAGAAAGAATATACCACAACAATAAAGGGCATATGTTAATAACACAAATCCAAGACATCATCATACTCAAATACTGACACATATATATGGAATTTAGAAAGATAGTAATGATGACTCTGTATGTGAGACAACAAAAGAGACACAGACATATAGAATGGACTTTTGGCCTCTGAGGGAGAGGGAGAGGGTGGGAGGATTTGGGAGAATGGCATTGAAGCATGTATACTATCATGTAAAAAATGAGGCGCTGGTCTATGTTCGATGCAGGATGCTTGGGGCTGGTGCACGGGATGATCCAGAGAGACGTTGTGGGATGGGAGGTGGGAAGGGGATTCAGGATTGGGAGCTCGTGTATTTTGTTATTTGCAAATTTGTACAAACACTTTAAATAGTTCTAATTTCCATATAAATAATTTTTGATGTTAAAAAAATAATAATAAATTAAAAATTAAAAAAAAATCCCCCCCCAAAAAAGAAAGGTTGAAAACTTGTGTGTTTCATAAAAATGTAAACCTTTGCATATATGTTCAAGTAATAATTAACAAGGAAGCCAAGAATATTCAATGGGAAAAAAACCCTCAATAAACGGTGTTGGGAAAACTAGATATCCACATGCAGAATGAATCTGGACCCCTATTTTACACAAAATTAACTCAAAACTGATTAAGGATTTTAAAATAAGTTGAAGTTAGAAAGAAAACAGGAAAAATCTCCCCAACATTCTTCTTTATATTGGTACTTTGGATATGACACCATAATCACAATTAACAAAACCAAAAATAAACAAGTGAGAATACATCAAACTAAAAAACTCCTACACAGCAAAGGAAACAATCAACAAAATGAAAAGCAATCTAAGGAATGGGAGAAATTATTCACAAACTATGTATCTGATGAAAAGCTAAAATACCAAATACAAAAGGAATTCATACAACTCAATAGAAAAATAATACTAACTCAGTTTAAAAATACGCAGAGTACCAAAACAGATAGCTTTCTAAAGAAGGCATACACAGCCAACAGGTATATGAAAATGTGCTCAACATCACTAGTCATCAGGGAGATATAAATCAAAACTACAGTAAACTATCACCTAACATCTGTTAGAACGGCTATCATATAAAAGACAAGAGATAAGTCCTGACAAGAATGTGAAAAAAAGAGAACACTTGTATACCATTGGTAGCAATATAAAGTGCTATAGCCACTATGTAAAACGCTATGGAAGTTCCTCAAAAAGTTAAAAAGATAACTACCATATGATTATTACTATGGAAGATATATTACTATGGTAAATATATACACTTCTGAGTATATATCCAAAGGAAATAAAATCACTGTCTTAAAGAAATATCTGCACCCCTCCCCATGTTCACCACAGCATTACTAACAATATGCAAGGCATGGAGACAACCTAATTGTGTATCAACAGATAAATGAATAAAGATTTATGTCTACCTATTTATAGAGAGAAATGGTAGTTTCCTGGTCCTGGGCTGGGAGGTGGGAGAAATGGGGGAGATGTATGTCACATGGTACAAATTTCCTGTTATAAGTTCTGGAATCCAATGCACAGCATAGTGACTATAGTTAACAATATTGTATTGTATACTACTACAGAGTCAACCTTTAAAGTTATCACCACACAATGAAAAATTGTAACTTGCTGAGGTTATGGATTTATTAACAAAACTTTTGCATCAGTAATTTTGCAATATGTATGTATATCAAATCATCACATTGTATACTTTGAACACACAAAACGTCATTTGTCAGTTATATCTCAATGACTATGGGAAAAAACAGACTTTCTGTTCAGGTCTATTGAGATTCAATAAGAATTTTAGGATTTTTCTGTTCTTCTTCCTCCAAATAACTTGGATTTTGATAGGGCCAGCACTGAATCTGAATGTTTTGAAGGGAGTATTGACACCTTAGCAATATTAAATCTGCTTATCTATGAATATAGAGTATCTTTTCATTTATTTGTATCTTCTTTAATTTCTTTCAGCAAGGTTTGTCATTAAACATGTCTTTCATCTCCTGGGTTAAGTTTATTCTCAAGTATTTTATTCCTTTTTTGGTAAGAAAATGTATTTTATTTATTTATTTTTAAATTGAAGGATAACTGCTTTACAGAATTTTGTTGTTTTCTGTCAAAACACAACATGAATAACCATAGGTATACATATATTCCCTCCCTCCCATCTTCTTCCCCATCCTAACCCTCTAGGTTGATACAGAGCCCCTGAGTTTCCTGAGACATAAGCAAATTCCCGTTGGCTCTCTATTTTTACATATGATACTGTAAGTTTCCAAGTTACTCTCTCCATACATTGCACCCTCTTCCCATGTCTGTAAGTCTGTTCTCTATGTCTGTTTCTCCATTGCTGCTAAGTCGCTTCAGTCGTGTCCGACTCTGTGCGATCCCGTGGACTGCAGTCTACCAGGCTCCTCCGTTCATGGGATTTTCCAGGCAAGAGTAATGGAGTGGGTTGCCATTGCCTTCTCCATTGCTGGCCTGCAAATAAATTATTTGGTATCATCTTTCTAGATTTTGCATATATGTGTTGGCATACGATATTTATCTTTCTCTTTCTGACATACTTCACTCTGTATAATAGACTCTAGGTTCATTTACCTCATTAGAAATGATTCAAATGTGTTCCTTTTTATGGCTAATATTCCATTGTGTATATGTACCACAACTTCTTTATCCATTCGTTGCTTCCATGTCCTAGCTAATATAAATAGTGCTGCAATGAACGAAGGGATACATGTGTCTTTTTCAATTTTGGTTTCCTCAGGGGATATGCCTAGGAGTGGGATTGCTGTATGATACGGTGGTTTTATTCCTAGTTTTTTAAGGAATCTCCATACCATCTTCCATACTGGCTGTAACAATTAACATTCCTACCAACGGTGCAAAAAGGTTCCCTTTTCTCCATACCCTCTCCAGCACTTATTGTTTGCAGACTTTTTGTTGATAACCATTCTGACCAGTGTGAGGTGATATCTCATTGTAGTGTTAATTTGCATTCCTCTAATCATGAGCGATGTTGAGCATTTTTTCATGTGTTTGTTAGCCATCTGTGTCCACTTTGGAGAAATGTCTGTTTAGGTCTTTTTCCCACTTTTTGACTGGTTTTTTCTGGCATTGAGTTGTATGAGCTGCTTGTATATTTTGGAAATTAATCCTTTGTCAGTTGTTTCATTTGCCATTATTTTCTCCCATTATGAGGGTTGTCTTTTTGCCTTGCTTATAGTATTTTAGTCTTTTGATGCTGTTATAAATGAAATGTTTTTCTTAATTTTGTTTTTGGATTGTTCACTATTATGTATAGAAATGCAACTAATTCTTTTGTGTTGATTTTGTACTTTGCAGCTTTTTGAATTGATAGACTCATTTTTTTGTGTGGGAATTTAGGATATTTTGTATATAAAATCATGTTGAGAACAGAGGTAGTTTGAACTTAGTGCTTTCCAGTTTGGATGTATTTTGGTCTCTTTGTCTCTTTCCTGCTTAAATTCTGTACCTAGCACTCCTAGAATTATGTTGAACAGAAATGTAAAAGCAAGTATCTTCATTTTGTTTTGATCTTAGAGGAAAATCTCTCAGTGCTTCAATATTGACCATGATTTTAGCTGTGGGCTTTTGATACAAATGTATTTATTACATTAAGGTAGTTTCCTTCTGATTTGTTGAGAATTTTCTATCATAAAATAATGATCATTCTGTGAATTGTATTTTCTCATCGATTGAAATGATCATGCAGTTTTTTTTCTTTCATTCTGTTAATGCAACATATTAGGATGGATTGATTTTCATGTGTTCAACCATCCTTCCATTCTAGGAATAAATCCCACTTGGTCATTGAGAATAATCCTTTTAAGGTCCTTTCACCTTATTTGATAGTATTTTGTTACTGAGTTTTGCATTGACATTTACTAGGGATATTGGTCTGCAATTTTCTTATAATGTCTTTGGCTTTAGTGTCAGGGTAATGCTGGCCTTACTGAATGCATTTGAAAGTGTTCTGTCTTTTAAAATATTTTAGAAGAGGTTGAGAAAAATTGGTATTAATTCTTTTCTAAATATTTGGAAAAATTCATCTGTGAAGTCATCTGGCCCTGACTGCTCTTTGTTGGAAGTTTTTTTTTTTTTAATTATTGATTCAATTATCTTACTTTTTATAGGACTTATTTGAGTTTATATTTCTTCCTGATTCAGTTTTGTGCATTTCTTGGTATTTGTCGATTTCATCTAGGTTCTCCTATGTAAAATCAGCAATAGTATNTTTAATTATTGATTCAATTATCTTACTTTTTATAGGACTTATTTGAGTTTATATTTCTTCCTGATTCAGTTTTGTGCATTTCTTGGTATTTGTCGATTTCATCTAGGTTCTCCTATGTAAAATCAGCAATAGTATTCCCTCTTTCATTTCTGGTTTAGTAATTTGAGTCTTCTCTTTTCTCCTTGTCACTCTTTGTAAATTTTCCTCAAATATATTGATCTTTTCAAAGAAGCAACTCATTTTTTTTTCATTTTCTCTATTGTGTTTCTATTCTTTATTTTGTTCATATCTGCCCTAGTTTTTATTATTCCTTCTTCCTGTTAGCCTTGGGTTTATTTATTCTTCGTTTTCTAATTTCTTAAGTTGTAAAGTTAGGTGGTTGCTTTGATAGTGTTCTTTTTTTTAATTTATTTTTAATTCAAAGATAATTGCTTGACAATATTCTGTCGGTTTCTGCTGTACAACAATGCAAATCAGCAAAATGTATACATATGTCCCCTTCCTCATGAGCCTCCCTCCTACCCCCAGCTCCATCCCACCTTTCTAGGTTGTCAGTTTTCTTCTTTTATTTTATTTTTTAACTTAAATTTATTTATTTTAATCAATATAAGCATCATACACTGCTTTTGCTATGTTCCTTAATATGATATATTTTCATTTTCATTTGTCTCAAAGCATTAATATTTTCTAATTTATCTTGTTATTTCTTATTTGACCTAATGATAGTTGAACATTGTTTTTTGCATTTACACATTTGTTATTTTTCAGTTTTCTTCCTGCTATTCTTATCTAGTTTCATTCAGTTATGATCAGAAAGTACACTTTGTAGGATTTCCATTTTTTAAGTTTATTAAGATTTATTCTGTGGCCTAGCATATGGTCTATCCTAAAGTATCTTTCTTGTGCATGCAAGAAAAATGTGTATTCTGCTGTTTGTTGAGGGAGGTGTCCTTTTATGTCTGTTAAATCTAGTTGATTCATGGCATTGTTCATGGTCTCTCTGTCCGTGGCTCTTCTGTCTTACAGTTCTATTTACTGTTTAAAAATATGATACTGAAGTTTTTGATTACTATTGTATAGTGTTTATTTCTCCATTGTGTCAGTGTTTGCCTCACATATTTAGGATATTTGGTGCTATGTTTATAATTGCTATAGATACCCTTTTAGATTACATTCTCTTTGTGTCTTAGTCTTATAAGAGTCTACTTTGCCAGATACTGGTATAGTTCATTCTGCTCTCTTTTGCTTACTCTTTGCATGGAATATCTTTTCTTATTCTCTCACTTACAACATATATGTGTCCTTGCCCAGTAAATTAAAACCTGCCACTGCTTCCATTTTCTCTCCCTCTATTTGCCATATTGTAATGGGACAGGATGCTACAATGTTAGTCAAACGCTTAATTTTAAGCCAGTTTATTTCACTCTCCTCTTTCATCCTTATTAGTTACTCTTAACTTTCTGCAATTAGAGTGGTATCATATGCATGTCTGAGATCATTGATATTTCTCCCAGTAATCTTGATTCCAGCTTGTGGAATAAAGTTTAGCATTTTGCACAATGTACTCTGCATGTAAGTTAAATAAGCAGGGTAACAATATACAGCCTTGATGTATACTTCTTCTAAATTTGAATCAGTGTATTGTTTCATGTCTGGTTCTAACTGTTGCTTCTTTCCTGCATACAGGTTTCTCAAGAGACAGGTAAAGTGGTATGGTATTCCTATCTTTTTAAGAATTTTTCACATTTTATTGTGATCCACACAGTCAAAGGCTTAGTGTAGTCAATGAAACAGAAGTAGATGCTTTTTGGAATTATCTTGCTTTTCCTATGATACAATGAATGTTGGCAATTTGATCTTTGCCTTTGCCTTTTCTAAATCTAGCTTATTCATCTGGAATTTCGTGGTTCACATACTGTTGAAGCCCAGCTTGAAGGATTTGAGCATTAGCTTATAGCATGTGAAATGAGCACAATTGTATGATAGCTTGAATATTCTTTGGCATTGCCTTTCTTCGGGATTGGAACGAAAACTGACCTTTCCCAGTCCTTTGGCCATTGCTGAGTTTTCCAAATTTTCTGACATATTGAGTACAACACTTTGACACCATCATCTTTTAGGATTTTAAATAGCTCAGCTAGAATTCCATCACCTCCACTAGCTTTGTTCATAGTGATGCTTCCTAAGGTCCACTTAACTTCACACTCCAGGATGTCTGACTCTAGGTTAGTGAGCCATCATGGTTATCCAGGTTATTAAGAACACCTCCCCCCCTTTTTTATAGTTATTCTGTGTATTCATCTCACTTCTTCTTAATCTTTTCTGCTTCTTTTAGGTCCTTGTCATTTCTGTCTTTTATTGTGTTCATCTTTGCATGAAGTACTCCATTGATATCTCCAATTTACTTAAAGAGATCTCTAGTCCTTCCCATTCTATTGCTTTCCTATATTTCTTTGCATTGTTCACTTAAGAAGGCTTTCTTATCTCTTTTTTCTATCCTCTCGAACTCTGCATTCAGTTGGGCATATCTTTCCTTTTCTCCTTTGCTTCACTTCTCTTCTTTTCTCAGCTATTTGTAAGGCCTCCTCAGACAACCATTGTGCCTTGCTGAATTTCTTTTACTTGGTAGTGTCACCAGCTCCTGTATAGTGTTACAAAACTTCACCAATAGTTCTTAAGGTACTCTGTCTACCATTTCTAATTTGTTGAATGTATTCATCATCTTCACTCTATAACCACAGGGATCTGATTTAGGTCATACCTGAATGGACTAGTGGTTTTCCCTTTTTTCTTCAATTTAAGTCTGAATTTTTCAATAAGTAGCTGATGATCTGAGCCACAGCCAGCTCCAGGTCTTGTTTTTTGCTGACTACACAAACAAGAGCTTCTCCATCTTCAGCTGCAAAGAATATAATCAGTCTAATTTCAGTATTGATCATCTGGTGATGTCCGTATGTAGAGTTGTCTCTTGTTTTGCTGAAAGAGAATGCTTGCTATGACCAATGCATTTCTCTTCACAGAATTCTGTCAGACTTTGCTCTACCTCATTTTGTATTCCAAGGCCAAACTTAACCTGTTACTCCAGTTATCTCTTAACTTCTTCGTTTTGCATCCCAATCCCCTATGATGAAAAGGAATCATTTTTGGTGTTAATTCTAGAAGGTCTTTTAGTTCTTCATAGAATCATTCGACCTTAGCTTCTTTGACATTCGTTTTTTAGGCATATATTTGGATTACTGTGATATTGAATGGTTTGTCTTGGAAACGAAACCAAGATCATTCTGATGTCTTTGAGATTGCACTGAAGTACTGCATTTTGGACTCTTTTGTTGGCTATGAGGCCTCCTCCATTTCTTAGGGATTCTTGCTCACAGTAGTAGATATAACAATCAACTGAATTGAATTTACCCATTCATGTCCATTTTAGTTCACTGATTCCTAAGATGTTGATGTTCACTTTTGCCATCTTCTGCTTGACAACATTCAGTTTACCTTGATTCATGGACCTAACATTCCAGGTTCTTATGCAATATTATTCTTTGCAGCATTGAACTTTACCTTTAACACCAGATTTTAGTGATTTACAGTTACTTTTTATTCTTTTGTCTTTCCAATCCTGTAAAAAGTAGGATTATAAACCAAAACTGTAATAATATTGGTTTTTACTTTTATCTATGTATTTAACTTTACTCCAGAATTTTTATTTTCATATGGCTTTGAGTTACTGTCTAGTGTCCTTTCATATCGCTTTGAAGAAGAATCTTTAAATTTTCTTTTAGGGTAGATTTCATAATGAACTCCCTCAGTTTTTGTCTCTGAATATCTCAATTTTTGAAGTGCAGTTTTGCTAAATATAGAGTTCTTGATTGACCATTTTTTTTTAGCTTTCATTAAATATATCATCCCACTGCCTTCTGACCCACAAGGTTTTAACTGAGAAAATTTCTGATAATCTCATTAAGGATCTGTTGTACATAATTGTTTTTCTCTTGTTGCTTTCAAGATTCTTTGTCTTGAAAAAGTTAATCAAGATTCTTTGATTATAGTGTGTCTCACTGTGGATCTCTCTCTGGTTGTCCTACATGGAGTCTATTGAGCTTCTTGTATTAGCATATCCAAGTCTTTCCTCAAATTTGGACAATTTTCANTGATTGTTTTTCTCTTGTTGCTTTCAAGATTCTTTCTTGAAAAAGTTAATCAAGATTCTTTGATTATAGTGTGTCTCTCTGGTTGTCCTATATGGAGTCTATTGAGCTTCTTGTATTAGCATATCCAAGTCTTTCCTCAAATTTGGACAATTTTCAGCTTTGCTTTTTCAAGTAAGTTCTCTGTCCCCCCCCCCCTTTTTTTTTTGCCTTCTAGAATTTTCAGAATGTGTAGCTTGGTCTGTTTTATATTGTATGATAATTTCATTAGATTTTGTTCAGTTTTCTCCTTTTCCACCACCTCCCCTTTTCTGCCCCTCAAACTCAATAGCTTCAAATATTATGTCTTCACATTTGCTGACTGTTTGTCTTCCTGCTCAAGTCTGCTGATGAATCCCTATGGTGAAGTTTCCAATTCAGTTTTGTATTTTTTAGCTTCAGAATTTTTGTTTGGTTCTTTTAAAATTTTGTCTTTGCTGATATTCTTACCATATATGGCTTTCTTGACTTACTTCAGTATTTTGCTCATGTTTCCTTTAACTTAGTGAACATATTTAAGAGAGTTAAAGTCTTTGTCCCATAAATCCAAAGCTTGTGTTTTCTAGAGTTGGTTGACTGGAGCATGTTTCTGTTTATTTGTATAGCATGTGATTTTTTTTTTTTTTGACATTTTGGATTTGAGAAAAGTTGCTATCCTAGTCTTCACAGATTGTATCTCAGCAGAGAGAGAATTTACTAATCTGTCTGGCATAAAGGTTTAATTTTTCTCAGAACATTTCTGGGCCTGTATATGTTTTTCCTTCATCTCTTCACTATATATGGCTGCTTTTAAATGTATTAATATCCCTATGAATTTTACCTTTGTTCCCTTTTGGGACCCTAGATGTTCTACTGTATTGTGATACCCATAATATCTTGTCCTTGGTGCCTGCATATCTGCAGTCCCCTTTGTAGTTTTCATACCCTGGCATCTATCACTGCTTTCAGCAACTTTACTATAATATCCAAACTATGGCACTGTTCTCATTTGAGCTTTGAGTCAAGTAAAACAAATTTAGTTCTTTGCACAGTTCTCAACTTGGCCTGAATGTTGAAAAAATTCTACTCTTTTCATCCCAAAGGAACAACCAGTAAATGCAGTTTTCTACCAACTCAGTATACTGTCCCAGAGAGGGTGATGGTGTAAAGATAAGCAAAAACACCAGATACACTTACAGTTTGCATGTAGCTTTTTTGACTGGGCATTCACTTGATTGTTGTGGACCCTTCATCAGTTTCTATATGAAGCTATTTTAGCTAATCTGCATGTGTGTGTATGTGTGTGTGTGTGTGTGT
>SJYV01028241.1:755820-778314 GCA_006410875.1 Neotragus pygmaeus | reverse complement strand
TCAGCCCTGGGATTTCTTTGGAAGGAATGATGCTAAAGCTGAAACTCCAGTCCTTTGGCCACCTCATGCGAAGAGCTGACTCACTGAAAAAGACTCTGATGTCGGGAAGGAATGGGGGCAGAAGGGGATGACAGAGGATGAGATGGCTGGACGTGAGTCTGAGTGAACTCAGGGAATTGGTGATGGACAGGGAGGCCTGGCGGGCTTCGATTCATAAGGTCGCAAAGAGTCGGACACGACTGAGCGACTGAACTGACTGAAGTGAGCAGTAATCAGTTCCTTTAGGTGCTGTCTAGTTGATGGGTTGGTACTGGTCTAGCAAAGCTGCAAAAGAAACTAGTTGGGGATACACAATTCAGCTTTACAAATTGCACAATGGCATGTTATTTGCACCAGTCTTATCTTTGAACAGTTGCTACAATTATTCAGTGCAGGGTGAATTCTGAGATATTGAAAGAACGCTTTTCAGAACTAGATCATAATCTGAGTTAAATCAGAGTCACATGTCTGAATAACTCACGAATGTAGAGGTTGTCTATGAGGAAAACTACAGTGCTTACTAGTTAAAATAGATTATAGAAGTTAATGAAATGGGCATCACTTAAACACCAGAATAATATGGACGATCCATTAAGATGTTACCTTAAAGGTATTCGGGGCTTGGAAGTAAATGTCAGTAATATTCCAAGCCTTCCCCGCCTAACCACATATTTCACAGGTGCCCATGAAGAAATGATAGAAGCCTTCATACATAATCTGAACGTTTCATGGATTTACATGAGGGAAAATTTGATATTTGCATATAATATGTATCTCAAAAAATAATGTGTTTGCTTTACATGTGAATAGTCCTAATGCATAGGAAATCCATTACCTGAGATTGTGACCCTTTAAGTTTTAGTAGTATGTTGTAAATACAGAGACTCTGTGCCCTAACTGGCTTATTTAAAGAGATTAATGTTATGAAATCGAACGGGAACAGTCCAGAGCAGACTAACCCGAGTTTTAACGCGAGCTTTGGACGGGGCTCTAGGGCAAATTACAGAATTTTAGTTTCCTTTCTTCATTTTAAAGTGAAACGAGTATCTGTAAGGCTGTTTGTAATTGCTATATAAAATAACTGTGTGGCATATATGTAAACAAGTAACCCGTTCCGGACCTACCAAGAGTTAAACTCTAAATGCCATTTTAAGCAGCAGACCGGAAGGGGCGGAGCGCCAGCCGCAACCCCAGCCTCACCGCCGCTCGGAAAGAAGCGGCGGCTGCGTGAGGCGGGAGTGCGAGCCCGGAGGCCGCTAAGCCCCCGGCCCCTCCAGGTCATCGCCATCAGTCGGGGGTCGCGGGGTCTGCGGTCACCCTCGGTTCCAGGCACCGCACCGGGCGAGCGGCAACATCGCGTCCATGGCCACCACGGCGGCTCCATCATCTTTGGCCCTCAGGGCCTCGAGCCCGGCCGCGACCCCCAGCTCGTACGGGGTCTTCTGCAAGGGGCTTTCCCGCACCCTGCTCGCCTTCTTCGAGCTGGCCTGGCAGCTGCGCATGAACTTCCCGTATTTCTACATCGCGGGCTCCGTCGTTCTCAACATCCGCTTGCAGGTACATTTTTAGCGCCCTGGGGATGCCACCGGCGTTCCGGGCCTGCATTATGGCCGACTCCCAGGAGGCGCCGCGGCGCTTGGGGCGAGGAGTCCCGCTGTCTCGCGAGAGTGCTTCGTCTCCCTCCACCTCTGCGCTCTCGCCTCTCCGCCGTCTGCTCTCCTCCGATCCCCTGAACTGGCACCGAGACCTCCCGAGTGTAGAAAGAGGAAATACGCGATTCCGGGAACCGAGAGCTTCAGTTAAGACCCACGACAATATTTAAGAAGCTGTGCATCCTTAAAAACGAGACGAACAGGATATATTATAACAAGGGATAGCTATCAAAACTTTCAGGACAGAAATGTACAAGCTCATGGTCCGTGTTCATAAGTAGTAAATTTCGGGAAGATAAGACTGAATTATAAACAGAATGAGTCAGAAGCTGAAGATCTTAAGGATTTGCGGTGGAAGGCAAACATCTCTTCATTCCACAAGAGAAAACTATGACGATCAGAAACTTTTAAGTGAAAACAAAAAAAAGTTGTAAGAGGAACACATCCTTCAGATAACCAAACAGTGTAAAATACTGCAGGGTTTTGACCAAGGGTTGGAGTGTAAGAAGGTGGACTCAATTTCAGTGTCGCTCTAATTAGCATGTTGTTCAGAACCTTGGAGCCAAAGAAAAGGAAATCCAATCATAACACAAAGCTTGGTGGTTTATTGAACAACATTTAAATAATCATAGTGTAAATGCTGTTTATGGTTTTCATCTTTTTAAGAGAATGCTTAATTATGGTTACAGAGTTGAGTGCCAATATTATCAGCCTTGCTGGCGTAAAAGTGCAATTTACAAGGTAGGATGGCAGGTCGGGTGCCTGCAAAAGTAATGGTGTCTTTTAAAGTGGGAAGTTGACAGGTAGAGTCTGTTGTCGATGGGGGAAGAGGTCATTTTATTTTACTAAAGAGTAATGATAAAGTTGCTAAAGTATAACCATATAAAAGAGAAAAGGGAGAACAGCATGAGGTCAACAAGAAATGCCTAAAGGTGATAGTTAAGGTGGAATGTCTCAGAAAGGAAAACGGATACAATATCATGTGTTTATAAATATAGGGTGAAGAGGTTTTGAGGTTCTAGAGAATCTGGAGACAAATTAGTGGTCTGCATATTTTTTTCTAATTAAGGAAGCAAAATTGAGGCAGTTATGAGCTATAGGAAAAATAAAAGTTTTCAGAAATTACACTGCATTAACTCAACTGTGAATAATGTTAGTCATCATATAAAGTCAGCCATATTTATGTAAACACTGAATACAAATAATAACAAATTATTAGTAACCCTAGGAGAATTGGAAAGGAGTGTATATGTAATGGAGAATACATCAAGATCTGATACAGAAATGTCGCTTTAAAAAAAGCAGTATAACTTGTCACTTAGAAAGAAGTACAGTAACAAATAGCTGAAGAGTTAAAACTGGTAGTCTCTGATGAATGAAAATCATGGATGAGCAGAGGAAAAGTGGAGAATTGCTGTTTTTTACTACTGGTCTAACAGTAACAGTGTTTTTTTCTTAACCCTGTGTGTATGTGTATATCAGACAAACCTCTGTTAAAATACAAACTAATTTTGTGGTCCAGATGAACCCAACAGTCTCCCTAAATCCCTGTTTTTTCAAACCTATTAAATGAGAGTAAACATACCCAATGGATAGATCAGTCTGAGAGTTAAAAATAAGCCTGTCTTAGTGCTTGATATATACACAATAAAAGTATTTGTTTTTATAGAATAATCTCATTAACTTGTGAATAAACCTTAAAACAAAACAAAAAAAAAAAAAAAATTTCTAGGGACATTCATATTCTGATTCGTGTCTTCACTTTCATCTTCACTTTTTAGGGTCTGCAAAATCGGATTATTCGATTAACTGACCCTATACACATAGAAAGAGAAAATTATTTTAACCAGAATGGTGGTTCCTAAATACATAGTTCATCATAAAATTTTCAAAAGTTGAGTCAAAAAAAAAATCACTGGCTAGAAGTTGTTAAGTCTGTAAAAACTGATATTGATAATATACAGCAGTTTTATTTTCATAATGCTTCTAAGCTTATTTCAGAAAAATTAAACTAAAGAGGCTCTTTAGTTCTTCTTCATTTTCTGCCATAAGTGTGGTATCATCTGCATATCTGAGGTTATTGATATTTCTCCTGGAAATCTTGATTCCAGCTTGTGCTTCATCCAGCCCAGCATTTTGCATCATGTATTCTGCATATAAGTTATATAAGTAGAGTGACAATATACAGCCTTGATGTACTCCTTTCCCAATTTGAAACCAGCCTGTTTTTCCATGTCTTGTTCTAACTGTTGCTTCTTGACTTGCATACAGGTTTCTCAGGAGACAGGTAAGGTGGTCTGGTATTCCCATCTGTTTAAGAATTTTCCATAGTTTGTTGTGATCCACACAGTCAAAGGTTTTGGCATAGTCAATTAAGCAGAAGTAGATGTTTTTCTGGAGCTCTCTTGTTTTTTCTGTGATCCAATGGATGTTGGCAATTTGATCTCTGGTTCCTCTGCCTTTTGTAAATCCAGCTTGAACATCTGGAAGTTCATGATTCACATACTGTTAAAGTCTGGCTTGGATAATTTTGAGCATTGCTTTTCTAGCGTGTGAGATGAGTGCAATTGTTTGATAGTTTGAGCATTCTGTGGCATTGCCTTTTTTGGGGATTGGAATGAAAACTGACCTTTTCAGTCCTGTGGCAACTGCTGAGTTTTCCAGATTTGCTGGCATATTGAGTGTAGCACTATAACAGCACCATATTTTAGGATTTTCCATCAATTACACTAGCTTTGTTTGAGGTAATGCTTCCTAAGATCTACTTTACTTCACACTCTGGGATGTCTGACTCTAGGTGAGTGACCACACCAAAATGGTTATTCAAGTCATTAAGACCTTTTTTGTATATTTACTGTGTATTCTTGCCACCTCTTCTTAATCTGTTCTGCTTCTGTTAGTTTCTGTCTTTTATCGTGACCATTTTTGCATGAAATTTTCCCCTTGGTATCTCTAATTTTCTGAAGAGACCTCTAGTCTTTCCCATTCTATTGTTTTCCTCTCTATCTTTGCAATGTTCATTTAAGAAAGGCCTTCTTATCTCTCCTTGCAATTCTTTGGAATACTGCATTCAGTTAGGTGTCTTTCCCTTTCTCCTTTGTCTTTCATTTCTATTCTTTTCTCAGCTATTTGTAAGGCCTCCTCAGAAAACCACTTTGTCTTCTTGCATTTCTTTTTCTTTGGGATGATTTTGGTCACCTCCTCCTGTACAATGTCACAAACCTCCGTCCATTGTTCTTCAGGTACTCTGCCTACCAGATCTAATCCCTTGAATCTATTTGCCACCTTCACTGTAATCATAAGTGATTTGATTTAGGTCATACCTGAATAGTCTTTGTTTTTCCTTACTTTCTTCAATTTAAGCTTGAATTTTGCAATAATGATCTGAGCCAGAGTCAGCTCCCGGTCTTATTTTTGCTGACTGTATATAATTTCTCCATCTTCTGCTGCAAAGTAGATAATCCATCTAATTTCAATATTAACCACCTAGTGATATCCCTGTGTGGAGTCATCTCTTGTGTTGTTGGAAGAGAGTATTTATTGTGACCAGTTTGTTCTTTTGGCAAAATTCTGTTAGCATTTGCCTTTCTTCATTTTGTACTCCAAGGCCAAACTTGCCTGTTACTCTAGTACTTCTTGACTTCCTGCTTTTACTTCCNACTCCAGTACTTTGGCCACCTCATGCGAAGAGTTGACTCATTGGAAAAGACTCTGATGCTGGGAGGGATTGGGGGCAGGAGGAGAAGGGGATGACAGAGGATGAGATGGCTGGATGGCATCACTGACTCGATGGACGTGAGTCTGAGTGAACTTCAGGAGTTGGTGATGGGCAGGGAGGCCTGGCATGCTGCAATTCATGGGGTCGCAAAGAGTCGGTAACGACTGAGTGACTGAACTGAACTGAACTGAATGTAATGCAAACAGATCTATATACAATATGAGTGCTAAAGGAGAGTGGGAGAGAGAGATGGACAAATTAGGAGTATCAGATTAACAGAAACAACTATATATAAAATAGATAAGCAGCTTGTACTTACTGTAAAAGAAATTACTTTCTTTATCTTGCAATAACCTATAATGGAATATACTCTGAAAGATAATTTTGTATACTTTGTTGTATATCTGAAACTAACACAATATTTTAAATCAATTGTACTTCAATAAAAATATAGTAAATGAAGAAAACGTGGATAATACAAACTTTTAGAGAAGAAAATAAAAATAATCTCTGATATGATCCTACACATACAAAATGGTAACAATGCCACCAGAAAACCACTAGAACTCATCAACACATTTCTTTGAAATTGCAGGATGCAAATTTATATACAGAAATCTGCTGCATTTCTGTATACCAGCAATGAGCTAGCAAAAGAGACATTAAGGAAATGATCCAAATTAGCATTGCTTCAAAAAGTATAACATACCTAGAAATAAACCTACCTAAGGAAGAAAAAGAACTGCACTTTGAAAACTATGACACTGATGAAAGAAATTGAAGATGACACAAATGGAAAGATACACTGTGTTCTTGGATTGGAAGAATCAATACTGTTAAAATAACCACATTATCCAATGCAATCTACAGATTCAATGCAATCCCTACCAAATATTCAATGGCATTTTTCACAGAACTGGAACAGAAAATTTTTAAATTTGTACGGAAACACAAAAGACCCCCTAGTAGCCAAAACCATCTCAAGAAAGAATAGAATTGGAAGAATCAAACTCCCTGACTTCAGATTATGCTACAAATCTATAAGCATCAAAACAGTATGGAAATGGCACATTAACAGCCACATAGTCAACAGAACAGGGTGGAAATCCCAGCAGTAAACGCATACACTTACAGTTATTTAATCTATGACAAAGAGGAAAGAATACACAATGGAGGAAAGACAGTAAAACAATAAATGGTGCTGGGAAACCTGGACAGCTACATGTGTAATAATGAAATTAGAACATTCCCTAACACCATATAGAAATATAAACTCAAATGAAAGATCTAAATGTAAGACTGGATACTATTAAAGTCTTACAGGAAAACATGCATAGAACTCTTTTTGACATAAATCACAGCAATACTTTGGAATTCATCTCCTAGAGTAATGGAATCAAAAGCAAGACTAAACAAATGGGACCTAATTAAAATCAGAACCTTTAGCAAAGTGGAGAAAACCATTAAAAAATGAAAAGACAACCTACAGAATGAGAGAAAATATTTACAAATGATGCGACTAACAAAATAATTTCAAAAATATACAAACATCTCATACAACTCAAAATAAGAAAAAAAAAACCCAAACAAGCCAATAAAAAATGTGCAATTCAGATGGCCAGTAGGAACATGGAAAAATGCTCAACATTGCTAATTATCAGAAAAATATAAATCAAAACCACAATGAGTTATCAACTTACATTAATCAGAATGGCTATAGTCAAAAAGTCTACAAATAACAAATGTTAGAGAGGCTGCTTAGAAAAAATAACCCTCCTACACTTCTGGTGGGAATGTAAACAAGTACAGCCACTCTGGAGAACTATATGGAGGTCCCTTTAAAACTAAAAGTGGAATTGAGGTAGGAGATATCTACCTCTGGCCTTTGGGGCAGAAACCTGGTGTTTGTAAAGTGGAGTAAAATTCAAGCTTTGTTCTAACCTAGATACTCCAAGGACAGAGCTAGTGGTAATAGTTGAGTTCTGCTAAAGCAAAGAAATATGGTGTCCACTCCCAAGGTCAAGGAAGACTTCCTTGTTGGCACCGCACAGGAAAGCTTCTTGGAGGTCAAAAAGGGAGGGAACTCCACCCAATAGTAAGCATGGACATGCACCCATAGTGGATGCATGGATCCTTCTGTGGTGGGATCCATCTTAAAAGGGTGCACCCGCATTTTGGGGAAGGTTCATAGTGTGGAAGATCCAGGGTTCACGTGTGAAGAACCAAACAAGATAATTGGCCAAATGTAGACAAAGACCCAGAAGGACTATCCTATATCAGTGACCTATTTCACCTCCTTACTGCACTCCTGCTCACTCAGGACACCTGCACTCCTCTCTGGATGTGTATCTCTGCCTAGTTTCTGGAGTACTGTGCTCCTCCTCATTAGAGGGGATGCCCATATTCTTTCTCTCTGGATGTGTATCTCTGCTCTGTTTCTGTGTTGGATAAACAAACTGTTTTCCTATGTGCTCTCCCATACTTTGTGCTGTATCACTAACAAAGAACTTTGTACTTGTTTTTAGTTTTTGCCTCCTTGAAACATTCTTGATTTCAAACAGGGGCAAGAGCCAGGGCCTCTTTGCTTCTAGCCTCTAACCCTGGTGGTCTAGTGGCTAGGACTTCATTTTCATCCAGGTTACCCAGGTTTAATTCCTGAGCAGGCAACTAAGATCTCTCTTCAGGACCTCTCACTGCTCTCTCTTCAAGATCAGAATTACCATATGATACAGCAATTTCATTACTGGGCATGTATCCAGAGAAAGCTCTAATTTAAAAAGACATATGCACCCCAATGTTCATTGCAGCACTATTTCCAATTGCCAAGACATGGAAACAACCTAACTGTCCATTAACATATGAATGGATAAAAAAATATGTGATACATATATATTTGGTTGGCCAAAAGCTTCCTTCAGATTTTTTTTCTGTAAGATGTTATGGAAAGACCTAAATGAACATTTTGGGCAACGCAACACAATGGAGTACTACTCAGCCATAAAAATAAGGAAATAATTCTATTTGCAGAAGCATGGATGAAACTAGAATTTATCATACTAAGTAGCCAGGCAAGGAAAGACAAATATCATATATTACTTATATGTGGAATCTAAAAAAATGATACAAATAAATCTATGTACAAAACAGAAACATACCCAAAGACAGAAAAATAACTTTTGGTTCCTAAAGTGAAAAGGGGAAGGGATAAATTTAAAATAGATAACCAACTGTGGCCTACTGTAGCACAGGGAATGATACCTAATATTTTGTAGTAAGCTATAATGGAAAGAATCTGAAAAAGAATATATATATATATATATACACACACATACATATATAGTAGTGAAAGTCACTCAGTTGTGTCTGACTCTTTGCGACCCCATGGACTATGCAGTCCATGGAATTCTCCGGGCCAAAACACTGGAGTGGGTAGCCTTTCCCTTCTCCAGGGGATCTTCCCAACCTAGGGACTGAACCCAGTCTCCCACATTGCAGCCTAATATTTTACCAGCTGAGCCACCAGTGAAGCCCCATAAACATATTTATATATAACTTCATCAGGGTGCCATACACATGAAATTGACACAATGTTTTAAATCAACTAAATTTGATTAAAAAACAAACAAACAAAACAGGAGGCCTAGAGATTGCTCAAGCTCCTTCTGCCCTCTGAGGATATAGTAAGAAGATGACTGTCTCTGAATCAGGAAACATGCCTCATCAAATACCAAATTTGCCAATGTAATTTTCTTGGACTTCTCAGCTTTCAAACTGCAAGAAATACATTTCTGTTATTTATAAACCCCTCCCCCAAATCCTGGTTTGGATTTGCCTATTCTGAACATGTCATATAAATGGAATATACAAAGTATAGCCCTTATTAATGGAAGAAAATTGTTTTAAAAGGTTGTGTTGCTTTCTGCTGTACAATAATGTCAATCAGTCATAACTATATATAGATACACTCCCCGTTAAGCCTCTCCCCCCTTCCCCCATCCCCCGCCTCTAGGTCATCACAGACCACCAGGATGGGCTTCTTGTGTTATATAGCAAATTCCCACTAGCTATCTATTTTACACATGATAGTGTAAACACATATATGTCAGTGCTATTTTCTCAATTTGTCCCACCGTCTCCTTTTCCTGTTGGGTCCACAACTCTGTTCTCTAAGGATGTGAACTTTTCAGTCTAGCTTCTTTCACTTATTGTAGTAATTTCAAAGCTCATCCATGCTGTCAGTTCAGGTCAGCCACTCAGTCATCTCGGACTGTTTGAGACCCTATGAACTGCAACACACCAGGCTTCCCTGTCCATCACCAACTCCTGGAACTTGCTCAAACTCATATTCATTGAGTTGGTGATGTCATCCAACAATCTCATCCTCTGTTGTCCCTTTCTCCTCCTGCCTTCAATCTTTCCCAGCATTAGAATCTTTTCCAATGAGTTAGTTCGCATCACATGGCCAAAGTACTGCAGCTTCAGCTTAAGCATCAGTCCTTCCAATGAATATTCAGGACTGATTTCCTTTAGAATTGACTGGTTTGCTCATTGCAGTCCAAGGGACTCTCAGGAGTCTTCTCCAACACCACAGTTCAAAAGCATCAATTCTTCTGTGCTCAGTTCTCTTTATGGATCAACTCTCACAGCCATACATGACTACTGGAAAAGACATAGCTTTGACTAGACGGACTTTTGTTGGCAATGTAATGTCTCTGCTTTTTAATATGCTGTCTAGGTTGATCATAGCTTTTATTCCAAGGAGGAAGCATCTTTTAATCTCATGGCTGCAATCACCATCTGCAGTGATTTTGGAGCCAAAAAGATAAAGTCTGTCACTGTTTCCATTGTTTCCCCATCTTTTTGCTATGAAGTGATGAGGCCAGATGCCATGATTTTAGTTTTTTGAATGTTGAGTTTTAAGCCAGCTTTTTTACTCTTCTCTTTCACTTTCATCAAGAGGCTCTTCCTTCCTTTTTGCTTTCTGCATAAGGGTGGTGTCATCTGCATCCCTGAGATTATTGATATTTTTCCTGGCACTCTTGATTCCAGCTTGTGCTTCATCCAGCCTGGCTTTTCACTTAATGTACTCTGCATATAAGTTAAATAAGCAGAGTGACAATATACAGCCTTGATGTACTCCTTTTCCTATTTGGAACTAGTCTGCTGTTCTATGTCAGGTTCTAACTGTTGCTTCTTGACCTGCATACAGATTTCTCAGGAGGCAGGTAAGTTGGTCTGGTATTCCCATCTCTTTAACATTGTTCCAGTTTATTGTGATCCACACAGTCAAAGGCTTTGGTGCAGTCAATAAAGCAGAAGTAAAAAAACGGGAATTCCCTTGTTTTTTCTAGTTCTTTGTATATGCTGTGTAACTTTTTTTTAATGTGTTTTTTGCAAATATCTTCTTCCATTCTGTGTCTTATCTTCTAATTCTCTTGATATTGCCAAACACAGAACAAAAATTTAATTTCATGGAAGTCCAGCTTTTTAGTTATTCCTGTCGTGAAAAGAGCTGTTGGTGCTGTAATTTAAATGTCATTGCCATACCTAAGGTCATCTAGTTTTCCTCCTATGTTATCTTCTAGGAGATTTATAGTTTTTTGTTTGAATTTTAGGCTTATCACCCATTTTAAGCATCTTGCATGTGGATGTCTGACTGTTCGTTCCATCACCATTTGTTGAAAAGTATCTTTTCTCCATTGCTTTTCTTCCCCTGTCGAAGACCAGGTGACTATATACATATATATATATTTCTGGGTTCTCTGCTTTGTCCCATTGTTCTATTTTTCTATTTTTTCACTAATACTACACCATCTTGATTATGGTAGTTTTATAGTAAGTCTTAGAGTTGGTTTCTGTAAGTCTTCTAACTTTATTCTTTTCTTTCAATATTGTGTTAATTTGAATAAACTTTTTATAAACTTTGGGATCAGTTTGTTGATACCCACAAAATAACTTACAGAGATTTTGACTAGAATTACATTGAACCTGTAGATCAAGTTGGGAAGAACTGACTCCTTGACAGTATTGAGTCTTCCTATTCATAAAAATGGACTATCTTCATATTTATTTAGTATCTTGATTTCATTCATTAGAATTTTGGAGTTTTCCTCATATATATTTTATTAGCTTCCAAAATATAGAATTTTGGAGTTTTCCTCATATGTATTTTATTAGCTTTATACCTAAATATTTTGCTTTGGGCAATACTAATGTCAATGGCATTGTGCTTGTAGTTTTAAACTATATTTGCTAATTGTTGATATATAGAAAAGTTATTGACTTTTATATCAAATTTGTATCCTGTGACCTTACTATAATCACTTACTAGTTCCAGAAGGGTTTTTTTTTTTTTTTGTTTGTTTTGGTAAATTCTTTTGGACAGTATGCAAAAGATGATTGTATTATCTGCAAAGAGTTTTATTCCTTTCTTCCCAATGTATGTACATTTCTTTGTTTTGTGTTATTGCATTAGCTAGGACTTCCAGCATGATGTTGAAAGCAGTGGAGAAAGGACTTCCTTTCCTTGTTCCTGATCTTAACGAGAAAGCTTTGAGTTTCTCACCATTATGTATGATGTAGGCTGTCGGGATTTTGTTCATTAGAAAGTTGAATAAGTTCCCCTCTGTTCATCTTCTTTTGAGAATGCCAATTAGTTTGCTTCAAGACAATATCAAGCTGCTAACTACAACTTGAAAGAAGATGAAATTGCCACAGTTCCTGGAAGTTTATCATAAGTATTCTTATTTTCCTCTTTCCTTAGTCAAGATAAACATCCCAAGTACAATTAATATTTTTTTTCTCCTTTTGGTAACTAACTTGGTTAACTGTTATGGTCAAATTGCCTGGCAAGATCTGCCATATAGGCCACTTTTTTCTTATAATCTCAGCAAATCAGTTGAACAAAATTTGTGCAAATAGCTTATCATTTCTTGTCACTACTTAACACCAGACTGTAAGAAATAGAAATAAAGATACCAAGACAAACTAAATGCAAGCTAAGTTATATGACTTCCCTCTGTGCAGACAGTGAAATCTTTCAGAAATAATTTTTTTTTATCATTACTTATCAAATGACAGCTGCACACAATCTATTTGTCAAGTCATAGGAAACTTTAAAAAGCAATATTGATTTCTTACAACCCCAAACTATTATCTAACATTCTCTGGATCCATACCTGTTTGTGTACTCCTTGGGTAGGATAAATGATAATTCAGCTGCAACATTGTTCTCCAATTTGGCTTCTGGTACGTAATATTTAATCAGTTTGGAGATTTCTTTAACATCACAATGAGGATCCTTTACAATAATTAAGTGGTATCCTACACTTGAAAAAGTCCATTTAAAAGGTCAAAAATTTTAAAATGCAATCTTCTCCAATCAAACAGATAAATATACTCTACCACCAGAAAGCACAGGATCTTGCTTGTTTAAAATTTCATGTTTACAAGGCATCAATACTGTGTTTAAATCTTTAATCTTTGAGATTTACTAGTTTCATATTTTTACTAAAATTTAAGCCTGTTAATTTTTATGGGAGGAGAATTTGGAGGAGAATGGATTCATGCATATGTATGCCTGAATTCCTTTGTTGTTCACTTGAAAGTATCACAACATTGTTAAATCACTTATACTCCAATACAAAAGAAAAAGCTTAAACATTTTTCAATTGTTTTATATATTTAAAAATTTCCTTCTTTCTGTCATTCTTTCCATACTTAATGTTCAATAATCACATTTCAGGTACATGCCATTAAAGTGGAAACATTTACTTCACCATATTAATGAATGAAAACTCCAAAATTTCACCTCGCTGTACTAGGAAGTCTTCCTTTCGTTACATGACAATGGGCTACATGGTCTATTGTCACCAACTATCTCTGATCCTTTTAGGATTTTAGGATTTTATATATACATACATACATCCACACACACTTATGTATATGAAAGTGAAAGTGAAGTCGCTCAGTCGTGCCCGACTCTTTGTGACTCCATGGATAGTAGCTTGCACCAAGCTCCTCCANCTCTGATCCTTTTAGGATTTTAGGATTTTATATATACATACATACATCCACACACACTTATGTATATGAAAGTGAAAGTGAAGTCGCTCAGTCGTGCCCGACTCTTTGTGACTCCATGGATAGTAGCTTGCACCAAGCTCCTCCATCCATAGGATTTTCAAGGCAAGAGTACTGGAGTGGGTTGCCATTTCCTTCTCCAGGGAATCTTTCCAACCCAGGGATCAAACCCAGGTCTCTCACATTGTAGACAGACACTACTGTCTGAGCCACTGGATTATAGACACACATAATTATTTTTCCTGTCATATTCTTATTTTAGCATTCATTACTTTAGGCTATCGTTCTATTATATTCTTGAATGGGGCTTCTGAATTTCACATTTCTAAATTTGTTTTATACATGCATTCACACATCAAATGCAAACCACTTTTGCTGTTTTCAAGGTCCTGTCCATCAAACTTAATTTCTCACTGATTCTCCCCCAAAGACTCTTAATGTCAGCTGACTTCTTTGTTCCAGGGGGGGAAAAGGTGCATTTTTATCCTCATACTTTTATTACTTACTTATATCATTTTCTAAAATAGAGAAGTTCTTTCCTACATTGCCTTTTTAAGGTCAATAACTAAAATCATTAATATACTTAGGTAATAATTTTGTGCCTACAACTAATCTGCTATAGGAATATCAACTTATACGTTCCCATCTGTAAGTGAAAAAACATTCAAAAGTATGAGTCCCTTTATTTCTGATATTCATCAAATATACTGCTTAAAACTCAACTCAATATTCTCTTACTAATCTGCTATAGGAATATCAACTTATATGTTCCCATCTGTAAGTGAAAAAACATTCAAAAGTATGAGTCCCTTTATTTCTGATATTCACCAAATATACTGCTTAAAATTCAACTCAATATCCTCTTTGAGATAGAGTAAATGGAAAATGGTAGCATGTTAGAGTGCAAAACAAGGGCTGCTTTGTCAGAAGAACCCAGGTCCAAAACTCTGCCACTTAACTGCATGATTGACTCAGACTTAAGAATAAGTGGCGGTTTTCTGCTCCATAAAAATGGTGAGGTTATGAAGAGGAGATGAGATAAATGTGTATAAACATTAAATGTAACTCACCCAAAATAAGTGTGAGTTGAATGAATGAATTCAAACACCAAATTAATGATTAATGGAATGATGTCAGTCTTAACTATTCTCATTGATTTGTATGCTCCAATTCTGACGCCCTGATATACTCACTGGTTTGAACCTTGTAATTTCAGAACTCAATTATATATGATATTATGGCTCATTTTTAATGTACTAGTCTTACTGACTAATCAGACTATATTCTTATTAAAATCAAGGTTGTTTTATTTCACTATTTATTCACATCCTGAATTCGTATTGATCAACTACCACATTTCAAGATGATTTCATGAAAATAAACTAGAAAGTAATTAGCTAATTACACCAAAGGGCAGTGATGCTGATTGGGCAATAGAGAAAAAAGGGTCAGAGATATTGAGTCACTCATTTTCTCCCCTACAAGTTATCAGTCTATGAACCAAATATCTTGGAAGCATTACTTCATTCCAACAAAAACTAACTTCAGTGGAAGCCAGGTGAGAGAAAGAAACATTACTTTTTTGAGGTCAGTAATAGAAGTCTAAGTTAGAATATACTCATCGCATCATAATGAAAAATAATAGGAATAGATAGATAAATTACAAATAGCCAATTTAAATAGTTTAGATTTAATGCAATAGGACACAAGAAGTTCTGTGTAGTGGAAAAAAATTATAATAAAATTATGTTAGAGAATGTTGTTTGGGCATTAGCATCCAAACAATGATCAAAGGGAGACAGACCATAAACTTTTTTCAGGAAAATTGTAGAGCCACAGCACTGCAGAGTACCCTTGGCCATGATAGCTATACGGTCACCCAGGACATCAGCTTCATCCATGTGGTGGGTTGTCAATAAAATGGTACGGTTCTCTTTATGCTTCTGAAGGACATCCCAAGTGAATCTCCGTGAGACTGGGTCCATGCCAGATGTTGGCTCATCAAGTATCACCACCTATAGATCAGAAGAACAATTCCATGATCATATTTAATTCATGTTATACTCTTTATGTGATAACTTACTATTTTACTTGGGGGGCATATGCAAGCTAAAATACATAATCTAGACTATATTAAGAACTTTGAAAACTTAACAATAAATTAAAAATTCATATCCATATTATATTAACTGGATCAATGATGGAAATACCCTCTGATTATAATTTGGGAAGTTCCTTCTAGAGAGTTAGATTCATATCAGCTCATAGGTTGTGTCAGCTCTGTTTTATATATTAGCTGTGGCAGGGACCCATGTTAGTGGTTCCTTACCTTGGAGTCTCCTATAAGTGCTATAATAATGGAGAGTTTACGCTTCATTCCTCTACTCAGTGACTTTGAAAGGGCATCACGCTTTTCTATCAGGTCAAAAGATAGCAGCATTTTGTTCATTTCTTTAGAACGTGTTTTTGGGGGTACTCCTTTTATCTAAAATTAAAGAAGCCAGATTTTACATGGTGCTTCCAACTTTGTCCTTAGAAAAGTTCTTTCATTAGGATTTTTCTTACAGAGTTATTTAGACATGAGCTTCTTCTTCTCTTTGCCCCCTTTTATAGTTAAGGAACAATGTCTCCAAAAAATGAATTTCCACTAAATAAAGATAAAGATGTTGGTTCTTTGTCACACTGCCTGAAGCATATGAAAAGAGTGGGAAAAAAAAAATATGTCTCTGGCTCACCACACAGTAGAAATAGAGATGTTCTGACACTGTCAAGTGATGGAACAATATGTCATCTTGGGGGCACAAGCCCAAGCTTTTCCTGACTTGAACCATATCTTTTGAGATATCATATCCACTAATATACACCTTTCCACTGGTAGGATGATAGAGACCTAGAATTAAGCATAGACAGAAACTTAGTTTCAGTGAGAGAATCTGACAATTTACACTGTTCATTAGCACCTCCTTAATAGTCTATTTGTAGACTACTTGAAAGAATTATGAGTACCTCTTACAAAGAAAGTGACCTGGTACTTTCCGGTAATGGGGAATTTTTTTAAAATTTATATATTCTGGTTTCTAATGAGTATAAAATAAAAAGTACTTTGAGGAATTTTCTGTTTCGGTGTTCTGTGCTACTATTTGACAACACAGGCAAACCACAGTATAATCTTACCAACTTGTGATTCATCCAACTTGACATTTCGCATGATGTACTCTTCATAGAAGTTAAATAAGCAGGGTGGTTATATTGCCTTCCCAACTTTGAACCAGTCATTTTTTCTATGTCCAGTTCTAACTGTTGCTTCTTGACCCACATACAGGATTCTCAGGAGAAAGATAATGTGATCTGGTACTCACATCACTTTAAGAACTTTCCACAGTTTGTTGTGATCCACACAAAGTCTTTAGCAAAGTCACTGTAGCAGAAGTAGATGTTTTTCTTGAACCCCTTTACTTTCTCCATGATCCAACGAATGTTGGCAATTTGATCTCCAGTCCCTCTCCTGTGAAACCCAGCTTGCTTATGTGTAAGTTCTCAATTCATGTACTGCTGAAGTCTATTTTGAGCATAATTTCAGTAGCCTATGAAATGAGCACAATTGTATGGTAGTTTGAACATTCTTTAGCCTTGTCTTTCTTTGGGATTGGAATGAAACTGAACTTTTCCAGTCCTGTGATCACTGCTGAGTTTTCCAAATTTGCTGGCATATTGAAAGCAGTACTTCAACAGCATCATCTTCTAGGATTTTAAATAGCTCAGGTGGAATTCCATCACTTCCATTGGTTTAATCATGGTAATGCCTCCTACGGTCCACTTCACACTCCAGGATGTCTGGCTCTAGATGATTAACCACACCACTATGGTTATCAGGATCTTTAAGACCTTCCTTGTAGAGTTCCTTTGTGTATTCTTGCCAACTCTTCTTAACCTCTTCTGCTCTTGTTAGTTTCTCACCATTTATGCCCTTTTATCATGCCTATCCTTGCACGAAATGTTCCTTTGATACCTCCAATTTTCTTCAAGAGATCTATAGTCTTTCCCATTCTATTGTTTTCCTCCACTTCTTTGCATTGTTCATTTCAGAAGTCCTTGTTATCTCTCCTTCCTATTCTCTGGATCTCTGTATTTAATTGGGCATGTCTTTCCCTTTTCTCTTTATCTTTGCTTCTCTTTCTTTTTCCTCAGCTATTTCAAAGCTTCTTCAGACAACCACTTTGCTTTCTTGCATTTCTTTTTTGTTGGAATGATTTTGGTCACTGCATCCTGTACAATGTTAAAAATGTCCATCTAGAGTTCTTCAGGCTCTTTGTCTACCAGATCTAATCCCTTGAATATACTTGCCACTCTACTGTGTAGTTGCACATGTTGTAAAAGTACCACATGCTGCTAAGCTGGAAACTTTAAATTGAATAATTTTATGTTATATGAATTTTTCCTCAACTAAAAACTATCATTCAAAAAATTACAAGACATAACCCTTGGGCTTCAAGCTACTTTTAATTGAGGAAACAAGTGTCTCAACAACTGTGATACATGATACAATTAATTCATTCTGCAAGTATTTATTGAAAACTTACTGAGAAATTACCCTAATCCCTTGGGACATAGTTACCAAACACAGGTAAGGGTGATTAATTCTGGTTGATGGAATCAGGAAGTAGCTTTTGAGCTGAATCTTCATGAATGAATAGAAAATTTCAAAATGGAAGTGGTGGTTTAGGCATTCCTGGTAAGGAAAAGGGAATGCACATATACACATTAGGAAGTGCATAATGTATGTTCTGGAAAACCCCATGGACAGAGGAGCCTGGTAGGCTGCAGTCCATGGGGTCACTAAAAGTCTGACACGACTGAGTGACTTCACTTTCACTTTTCACTTTCATGCATTGGAGAAGGAAATGGCAACCCACTCCAGTGTTTTTGCCTGGAGAATCCCAGGGACAAGGGAGCCTGGTGGGCTGGCGTCTATGGGGTCACACAGAGTCAGACACGACTGAAGTGACTTAGCAGCAGCAGTAGCAGCAATATACGTTCTGGGATATCAAATGCATTGGTTTCCAATGGCTGCTGTAGCAAATTACCACAGAGTTAGTGTTAAAACAAAAGAAATTTATCCCATTACAGTTCTGGAGGCTGGAAGTCTGAAATCAGTATCAGTGGGGTGAAATTGAGGTGTCAGCAGGGCCTCACCCTCAACAGAGACTCTGAGGGAAAAATCCATTTCTTGTCTCTTTTGGATTGTGATGGCTGCTAATATTTCTTATCCTGTGAAGCAACACTCTGGTTATCTGGGTCCAACATCACATTGCCTACTCTCTTCTTGTCTTCTATTCTTCTGCCTATCTACAATCTCCCTCTGTTTTCCACTTATGAGGACACTAGAGATTTCATTTAGGATTCAGACAGATAATCCAGGATTATCTCATTATATATATATATATATATATATATATATCTCCCAGGTGTCACACACCCTAACAAGCTTCTTGGCATAGAACTATCCAACCCCATGCAGGGATCCCTCTTACCAGGAAAAACCCTACTTGCCCATGACACTTGGGACCTTTAGGGTATCTGGATTGCTGGTTCTTGATCTTCCTAAGAAATATCGTGGAGCAAATCCATTTTTATTTAGAACTTATTTAGTCATTTAGGATTTGGTTCTGTGGGTTTTTTTTTTTTTTTTTTTTTTGGTAAGTAAACAAAACCTAATTAAACAAGGTCTGCTGAAGTTGTGAATTGAATCACGCTTGACTTTTCAGTGAGAAAGAGGCAGACCACTTCAATGCCCTGCCTCCTCACAAGGGTCAGGGCCCCCACCCTTTTCCTCACAGGCAGAAAGTGGAAGCCACCTTGGCTGGAGCAGCCCACCACACCAAGCAGACCCCAGGTATTTGTTGGCATCTTTCTGGCCAGGTCTGTGCCCAATACATCAGCTTCTCCACACTACATGTTGGGTATAGACCTGGCCAGAAGACATGGCAAGGAGATGATTATCTCTGGGGACCACTGTCACAAATGTAAAGCATGGAATATGTTCTAAGATGAAATACATAAAAATATTTAATAAGTGGCAGTTGATATTATACTGAAGACAACAATAACAATATTCACTAGTAATTATGTGGAATTAATTAAGAAGTAATGATTAAGAGCTTTAACTAAGTTTCAGAAGTATTTCAAAGATAGAAGTTAACAAAGAATTGTTGTTTTCCATCATTTCTTTCCTCAAAGATAAGGCTACTTATAGTTGACCTAAACTGGGAAATTCATCCTTGCTTCAACCTTTCACTTGACACTCTGGTATCATTTTGGTCATTCCTATTCTCTCTCTCTCTGTTCTCTAGCCATATAATATTCCCTATTTTCTTACTTCCTGGCCCTGAATATCCTTAGAATATGCATCTCCCCTTTCTTTCATGATTCATTACACCTTGTACCAATCTCAAATTAGATTTTATTTCCCCTTTGCTCATAGACCTTGCCCACAGTGTTAGATCAAGGTGACAGGACAACACCCAACACTCAAGCTTTAATTTTTACTTCTCAAGATGTTATAAAATTCCTATTTACTCATCAAATCCTTGCTCAACTATAAGATCTTTGAAGGGGAGGACTTTCTGCTCAACACTGCATTCTTCAGTTTAGTTCAATCACTCAGTCGTGTCTGACTCTTTGCGACCCCATGAATCACAGCATGCCAGGCCTCCCTGTCCATCACCNCCTGTGGTGGATTCATGTCGATGTATGGCAAACCCAATAGAGTATTGTAAAGTTAAATTTAAAAATAAATAAATAAATAAATAAATTTATTAAAAAAAATATATATATATATATTTTGAATAAATTCTAAAGGAACCAAATTTCTTGCCTCATTTGGGTTTAGGTTTGAGATGCTAACTTACTATGATTCTCCCTGCACAGGATACAGCCCTACCTTCCCTCTGCAAAGTCAGGACTATTTCCCACAAAAGCAGGTTACTTACAGGAGCCTCTTACAAGAGATAAAATATGAATGTTTTCCATGGAGACTAAAATGGAAATGGAGAACTTTGGGGACTTATTTGAGAAATGTGGCCCACCATGGGCTTGAGTGAGTTCTTTCTTGGTCTCTGTAATCATTCAGATTCTCCCCAATTTCCTTCTGGAACATTTCGGTGGTACTTACAGTCATTTGTTGGTCTGGGCAAGATTTTATGAGACGCAATGAACATATGAAATATTAGAAGTACACTGGGAACCAGAGCTGTTATGCCTTGCTGCATTTTTAATGGCTCCTTAAAATCAGAGGCCACTACACACAGCAGCGCATTTAGACAGGAAACACTGCAATTATCTGGCTTCACCACTCCACTGCAAATATAAGAGTACATTACAGTTTATAAGCCCCTAATAGACAGTCATCACCTTTGGCAAGGCTTCCACTCCAAGCTACAGTCTGAATTTATTACCAGGGAGTGATCAAGAGAGACTGAAAGTCTTTTTTGTTTTGTTTGCACCCTATAAACCAAATATCGAAAATATGAAAGAAAAAAAATCACGTAAACTATATGTAGTATAAGGCAGGTCCTTTTAATGTGACTGTTAGTGAAGCTAATTACAACAAGAAGATTGGAGATCATTCATTAGCCTAGTAAGCAAATTAGGTTTGTTAACAGTGATTTATAACGCCAATGTTTGGGTAACTGTGTTGGTCTTTTCAAGTATATGTGTATTGGACCTGACAGTTTATTAACTGTGCTGTACCTAAACAGCTTGTCACTAGGGCGCTTTTGTTAAAATGATATTGTGTTTTAAATGGATAAACATTTTTGCACAAGCAAAATGCATTTTAAATGTTTGGCTTCTGAAGTCAAGTACTAGGAGATAAGTGAAGTGTCTCAAACCATCTAAGCCTCCAATAACTCTTGTTTACTGCTAGAGCTGACTATAGGAAAATGTGACACTTGGAGTTAAAACAGCACTTTTCCTTTTTAACAAGCCCCAGTTGTGTTTTTTAACCTCTTTTCAGATGGTACTCTTGGTATTTCACCAAGCTCTAAGTTCTTTATGCAATGGATTGGGAAGCATTTCATTTACAATTTCAGGAAAAATATTTTTTAAAGCAGTTAAGCAAAGGAATGAGTCTTTGACGTGAAAGATTCTTCTGATTGATAGTCCATAAAACTCCAGGCCAGTTAAATCTATCAAAATAAAGGTTGTGTGGGTAGTCAGAGTTAAACTTTGGGGTTTCACATTGCCCATGGTTTAGTTTATATTGCTCATACCAACTCATTCAACATTTCTGTAATTTGGAAATCCCCAACAAGGATAAGACAATCGCCCTTAAAGCCAATGCTGGGAAACAGATTTTAAAAAAATAAATAATGCTACTTTCTGAATTCCATGACAGTGACCTGTATGTGCCCTCTGGGACTGTCAGTGCACTTTGCTTACTTTGCTAAAAGCTTTCTACTGCATCATCTCTATGACCAAATAGGGATATACTAGCTGTGGGACAGAATAAGCTTGTAGCCTATTTCTATGTGTTTATGTGACTAAAGAATGCAAATATAAAAATACTGTTCCTGTGGTCATGTATGGATGTGAGAGTTGGACTGTGAAGAAGGCTGAGCACCGAAGAATTGATGCTTTTGAACGGTGGTGTTGGAGAAGACTCTTGAGAGTCCCTTGGACTGCAAGGAGATCCAACCAGTCCATTCTGAAGGAGATCAACCCTGGGATTTCTTTGGAAGGAATGATGCTAAAGCTGAAACTCCAGTACTTTGGCCACCTCATGCGAAGAGTTGACTCATTGGAAAAGACTCTGATGCTGGGAGGGATTGGAGGCAGGAGAAGGGGACGACCGAGGATGAGATGGCTGGATGGCATCACAGACTCGATGGACGCAAGTCTGAGTGAACTCCAGGAGATGGTGATGAACAGGGAGGCCTGGCGTGCTGCGATTCATGGGGTTGCAAAGAGTCGGACACGACTGAGTGACTGAACTGAACTGAACTG
>SJYV01028241.1:730668-751476 GCA_006410875.1 Neotragus pygmaeus | reverse complement strand
CTGTGGTCATGTATGGATGTGAGAGTTGGACTGTGAAGAAGGCTGAGCACCGAAGAATTGATGCTTTTGAACGGTGGTGTTGGAGAAGACTCTTGAGAGTCCCTTGGACTGCAAGGAGATCCAACCAGTCCATTCTGAAGGAGATCAACCCTGGGATTTCTTTGGAAGGAGTGATGCTAAAGCTGAAACTCCAGTACGTTGGCCACCTCATGAGAAGTGTTGACTCATTGGAAAAGACTCTGATGCTGGGAGGGATTGGGGGCAGGAGGAGAAGGGGACAACCGAAGATGAGATGGCTGGATGGCATCACGGACTCGATGGATGTGAGTCTGAGTGAACTCCGGGAGATGGTGATGAACAGGGAGGCCCCATGCTGCGATTCATGGGGTCGCAAAGAGTCCGACATGACTAAGCGACTGAACTGAACTGATATATATATGTGTATATATATATATATATATATATGTATATATTCATTTTCTAATTCTTTTCCCATTTATTACAGAATATTGAGCAGCATCACATGTGCTATACAGTAGGTCTTTCTTGGTTATAACATATATATGTCAATCCCAAACTCTCAGTCTATCCCTCCTCCCAATTCTTTCCCCAGTAACCATAAATTCATTCTTTAAATCTGTGAATCTGTTCTGTTGTGTAAATAAGTTTATTTGTATCATTTTTTAAGATTCTGTGTATAAATACTATCATATTATATGTCTCTTCACCTGACTTGTTTCACTTAGCTTCATTTGTCAACAAAGTCCTTCTAGTCAAAGCTATGGTTTTTCCAGTAGTCATGTATGGATTGAGAGTTGGAGTATAAAGAAAGCTGAGCATTAAAGAATTGATGCTTTTGAACTGTGGTGTTGGAGAAGACTCTTGAGAGTCGCTTCGACTGCAAGGAGATCCAACCAGTCCATCCTAAAAGAAACCAGTCCTGAATATTCATTGGAAGGACTGATNGATGCTTTTGAACTGTGGTGTTGGAGAAGACTCTTGAGAGTCGCTTCGACTGCAAGGAGATCCAACCAGTCCATCCTAAAAGAAACCAGTCCTGAATATTCATTGGAAGGACTGATGGTGAAGCAGAAACTCCAATATTTTGGCCACCTGATGCGAAGAACTGACTCATTTGAAAAGACCCTGATGCTGGGAAAGATTAAAGGCAGAAGGAGAAGGGGACGATAGATGATGAGATGGTTGGATGGCATCACTGACTTAATGGAGATGAGTCTGAGTAAACTCTGGGAGTTGGCGATGGACAAGGAAGCCTGGCTTGCTGCAGTCCATGAGGTCACAAAGAGTCAGACACGACTGAGCAACTGAACTGAACTGAACTGAGTATGATAATCTCCAGGTCCATCCATGTTGCTACCAATGACATTATTTCATTCTTTTTAATGGCTGAGCAATATTCCATTGTATATATGTACTACCATTTCTTTTATCATTCCTCTGTTAATGGATATTTAGGTTGTTTCCATATCTTGGCTATTGTAAACAGCATTTCAGTGAACACTGGGTGTGTATGTAACTTTTTGAACCATGTTTTACTCTGGATATATTCCCAGGAGTTTTGTCTCTGGACCACATTGCAGCTCCATCTCTAAGGAACCTCCCCATATTGTTCTCTATAGTGGCCCTACCAATTTACATTCCTTTCAACATTGTAGAAAGGTTCTCTTTTCTCCATACCTTCTTTTTTTAATATAAATTTATTTATTTTAATTGGAGGTTATTTAATGTCCAATTTTTGCTGATATTTTGCTGATAGCCATTCCAACAGGTATGAAGTGATATCTCATTATAATTTTGATTTTCATTTCTCTAATTATTAGCAAGGTTGAACATTTTTACATGTGACTCTTGGCCATCTATATTTTCTTTATAGCAATTTCTAGTTAGGTTTTCTGCCCATTTTTTGATTTTTTAAAAAATCTTGAGCTTCATTGTAGATTTTGGAGATTAATCCCTTTGGTAATATCATTGCAAATATTTTCTCCCATTCTGTGGGTTGTTTTTCATTTTTTATGGTTTCCTTTGCTGTGCAAAGGGCTTCCCTGGTGGCTCAGAGGTTAAAGCATCTGCCTGGAATGCAGGAGACCTGGGTTCGATCCCTGGGTCGGGAAGATCCCCTGGAGAAGGAAATGGCAACCCACTCCAGTACTCTTGCCTGGAGAATCCCATGAAGGGAGGAGCCTGGTAGGCTACAGTCCATGGGGTCGCAAAGAGTTGGACACAACTGAGCGACTTCACTTTCACTTTGCTGTGCAAAAGCTATTGAGTTTAATTAGGCCCATTTGTTTATTTTTGTTTTTATTTCCGTTATTCTAGGAGACAGCTCAGAAGAGATATCACTGCGATTTTGCCAAAGAGTGTTTTGCCTGTTTTCCTCTAAGAGTTTTATAGTTTTATATTTACCTTTAATACATTTTAGGTTTATTTTTGGGTATGGTGTTAAAAAATGTTCTAAGTTCATTTGTTTTACATGTAGCTGTAGGGTTCCTTCATTGTATAGTCTTGCCTCATTTGTTATAGATTGACCATAGTATGTGCAGGTTTATTTACGGGCTTTCTACTCTGTTCCATTAATCTACATTTCTGTTTTGTGCCAGTAGCATACTATTTTGAAGACTATAGTTTTGTAGTATAGTCTGAAGTCAGGGAGCCTGTTTCTTCCAGATATTTTCCTTTTTCAAGATTGCTTTAGCTATTCAGGATCTTTTATGTTACCACACAAATTTTAAGATTCTTCTTATTTTTGTGAATAATGTCATTGTAATTTGATAGGGACTTCATGTAATCTGTAGATTACTTTGGGTAATATAGTCATTTTGACAATATTGACTCTTCCAATCCAAGAACATGGTATATCTTTCCATTTTTCTGTGCCATTGTCTACTTTAATATAATCAAATAAAAAGCATTTTTTAGTATATTGGAAAACTTTCATTTGCAATTTGATTATTATGAGTTACTTTCAAAATAAATAATCCTTCTGTAAATAAAATAAAACATGTATTACATATAAATTCCTATTTCCACGTTTCAGCTTTATTTACAATGATGCACATTTACAAAATACAGTGAAGAAGTATATTTTGGTTTTATTAATCTAAAAACAAAAGTATATGATCAAAAATAAGTATCTTAAAATACTTTTATAATTCATATTCTTTTAATGTTACTTTTAAAATACATTTATAACACTAAAGAAATAAAAATTGTTAAAGAAATGAATTCTCTAACTGAGGAACTGGAGATAATTACAAAATAATTTTTATTGGCTTGTTGCATTACAGTAAGAAAGAATGTACATCAGAGTTTTATTTTAAAATAACATATATTATTGACGTAATAATACAGACATGTAGTCTTTAGATTCGTACTGGATGAATTGTATCAATTTATCTCTGAGAATTTCCCAGCATCCTGTTTGGATACTTGGGAATCTATAGTTTAGAGCCCAAAGGAGAGATTTGAATTGGATAAATTTGAGATTCCATCATACAGATAGTAATTAAAGCCATACACACACACAGACACACACATATACACACTCACATGCACACACATTATTATATAGAGAGCACTTCAATTTCTTTTAGAAGGATATACATTAGACAAAACAAATACATGAATGCTATTAAGCCAGGAATAATATCTTTGCATGTATGTAAAGACTTCTGGCTGAATCAGGGAGGCCATTGTTGTTGTTGTTCAGTCACACAGTCACATCCAACTCATTGTGACTACATGGACTGCAGTACACCAGGCCTCCCTGTCCCTCACTATCTCCCAGAGTTTGCCCAAGTTCATGTTCATTGCACTGGTGTTGCCATCCAGCCATCTCTTCCTCTGACACCCTTTTGTCCTGCCCTCAATCTGTCCCAGTATCAGGGACTTTTCCAGTCAATTGTCTGTTCACATCAGATGACCAAAAAACTGGAGCTTAAGCTTCAGCATAAGTCCTTCCAATGAATATTCAGGGTTGATTTCTCAAGATTGACTGGTTTGATCTCTTTGCTGTCCAAGAGACTTTCATAAGTCTTCTCCAGGACCACAGTTCAAAGACATCAATTCTTTGGCATCCTGTCTTCTTTACAATCCATCTCTCACAACCTTATATAACCACTGGGAAAATCTCCTCTAGGGAGGCCATTAGATATGTATAAATACATAGATAAGGTTTTGTTGCAGTTTCTAAAGTACTGGTCTCTCCCCTTGAAAAAATGCACATTTTAGTAAATAAAAGGTACCCCAAAATGTTTTTAAAAGTGAGTCAGTGACAAAATTCAAGAGCAAACTTAAAAATACCTTGAGACAAATGGCAATGAAGACACAGTTATACAGAATCAATGGGAGGCAGCAAAGGTAGTTCTTAGAGGGATGTTTATAGTGATACAAGCCTTTCTAAAACAATAATAAAAATCTTAAATAAACAACCTAACCTACCACCTAGAAAAATTAGAAAAAGAACAAACAAATGTAAAGTAAGCAGAAGGAAGAAGATAATAAAGATCATAAAGAAAACAAAGAGAGATTTTAAAAACACTGGAAATTTTTGATTTAAATTAGGTCCAGTTGCTTATTTTTGTTTCTATTTTCATTACTCTGGGAGGTGGGTCATAGAGGATCTTTTTGCAATTTATGTCAGAAGGTATTCTGTCTATGTTTTCCTCTAAGAGTTTTATAGTTTCTGGCCTTACATTTAGGTCTTTAATCTATTTTGAGTTTATTCTTGTGTATGATATTACAAAGAGTTGCAATTTCATTCTTTTACATGCAATTGACCAGTTCAGTTTTCCTGTCACCACTTGTTGAAGAGATTGTCTTTTTTCCATCGTATATTTTTGCCTCTTTTGTCAAAGATAAGGTATCTATAGCTATGTGGATTTATCTCTGGGATTTCTATTTTGTTCCATTTATCTATATTTCTATTTTTGTGCCAGTACCATACTGTCTTGATGATTGTAGCTTCGTAGTATAGGCTGAAGTTGGGAATGGGAGAAAATGACAGCAAACAAAATAACTGACAAAGAATTAACCTCCAAAATACACAAGTGTTCCATGCAGCTCAATACTATAAAAATGAACAATCTAATAAAAAAGTGAGCAGAAGACCTAAACAGACATTTCTCCAAAGAAGACATACAGATGGCTAATAAACACATGAAAAGATGTTCAATGTCACTCATTAATATAGAAATGCAAATGAAAAACACAGTGAGGTATCTCACCAGTCAGAATGGCCATCATCAAAAAGTCTACAAACAATAAATGCTGGAGAAGGTATGGTGAAAAGGAAAACCTCTTACATTGTTGGTGGGTATAAAAACTGATACAACCACTATGGAGAATGGTATGGGGATTCCTTAAAACACTAGAAATAAAACTACCATATAACCCAGCAATCCCACTACTGGGCATATACCCCAAGGAAACCAGAATCAAAAACACATGTACCCCAGTGTCCATTGCAGCACTATTTACAATAGCTAGGACATGGAAGCAACCTAGATGTCCCTTGGTAGATGAATGGATAAAGAAGTTGGGCATACACATACACAATGGAATATTACTCAGATATAAAAGAGAATGCATTTGAGTCAGTTTTAAGTCAGAAAGAGAAAGAGAAATGCCATATATTAGCACATATATATGGAATCTAGAAAAATGGTCCTGATCATCCTACGTGCAGGGCAGCAAGGGAGACACAGATGTAAAGAACAGACTTCTGGACTCATTGGGAGAAGGAGAGAGTGGGATGATTTGAGAAAATAGCATTGAAACATATACATTACCATATATAAAATAGACAAGCAGTGCAAGTTTGATATATGAAGCAGGGCATCCAAATCTGGTGTTCTGTGACAACCTGGAGGAACAGGGTAAGGAGGAAAGTGGGAGGGTGTTCAAGATGGAGGAGACACATGTGTACCTATGGCTGATTCATATTGATGTATGGCAAAAACCATCACAATATTGTAAACGAATTATCCTCCAATTAAAATAAATTAATTAATTTTAAAAACACTAAAGAAATTCAATAAAACCAAGAGTCGATTCTTTGAAAGGGTAAACAAAATTGATAAATTTCTGTACAGTCTCATCAAGAAAGGAAAAGAGAATATCCAGTAAATATAATTAGAAATTAAAGAGAAGAAATCACAACTGATATCACAGAAATACAAAATACCATAAGAGAATAATATGAAAAGTTATATGCCAATAAATTCAACAGCCTAGAAGAAATGGACTTTTTAGAAACATGCAGCTGTTCAAAACTAAAGGGCTGAATCAAGAACAATTAAATAACTTGGATGGATCAATCACTAAAAGTAAAATAGTATCCATTAAAAAAAAAAAAAAAAACTTCCTACAAACAAAAGTCCAGAGCCTGATGGCTTCACCAGCAAATTCCACCAAACATACAAAGAACTTCTACCAATTTTTCTCAAACTCAAAGACTGAAGAAGAGAAAATACTTTCAAAGACATTCTGTAAAGCTACCATTACCCTGATACCAAAAACAGACACAGATACTACCAGAAAAGATTACAGAACAATATTTTTTTAATGAATATTGATGTAAAAATTGTCCAAATGTTGGCAATTGAGTTCAACAGCACACTATAAAAAAGATCACATACCACAACTAAGTTGAAGTCATGGCTAGTTCACAAGGATGGTTCAACACATGCAAATCCATCAATGTGATCCACCACATCAAGATAAATCAAAAACCATACGATCATCTCAATAGCTGCAGAAAAAGGCATTTGATAAAATTCAACATCTGTTCATGATTAAAAAAAAAAAACTCGTGACAAAGTAGGTATTGAGGGAACATGTCTCAACATAATAAAAGTTATTTATGACATACCAACATCCAATATGATACTCAGTTGTGAAAACGGAAAACCTTTTTGTTAAAATCCCACTCTCACCACTTCTATTCAACGCAGTATGTAATTCAAAAAGTTACATGCAACCCTATCTTCATGGTAGCAATATTCCCAATAGCCAAGACATGGAAACAGCATAAATGTCCGTCGACATAGGAATAGATAAAGACAATGTGGTACACATACACTATAGAATATTACTAAACCATAAAAAGAATGAAATAATGCCATTTGAAACAACATGGATGGACTTCGAGATTATCATACTAAGTGACGAGAAAGACAAATATATCGTATCACCTATATTTGGAATCTAAATTATGACACAAAAGTATCTACAAAACAGAAACAGACCCCCAGTTCAGTTCAGTTCAGTCACTCAGTCATGTCCGACTCTTTGCGACCCTATGGACAGCAGCACGCCAGGCCTCCCTGTCCATTGCCAACTCCCAGAGTTTACTCAAATTCATTTCCATCAAGTTGGTGATGCCATCCAGCCATCTCATCCTCGGTCGTCCTCTTCTCCTACTTCTCCCAACCCCTCCCAGCATCAGAGTCTTTTCCAATGAGTCAACTCTTCACATGAGGTGGCCAAAGTCCTAGAGTTTCAGCTTTAGCATCAGTCCTTCCAAAGAAATCCCAGGTCTGATCTCCTTCATAATGGACTGGTTGGATCTCCTTGCAGTCCAAGGGACTCTCAAGAATCTTCTCCAATGCCACAGTTCAAAAGCATCAATTCTTCAGCGCTCAGCTTTCTTCACAGTCCAACTTTCAAATCCATACATGACCACTGGAAAAACCATAGCCTTGATTAGACTCTATTATTCATAGAATAGATAAATAACAAGGTGTTACTGCATAGTGCAGGAAAATGTATTCAATATCCCATGATTAACCACAATAAAAAAGAATCTGAATCACTTTGTTATACAGCAGAAATTAATACAACATCAACTATACTTCAATAAAAATATTATAGAAAAATAAATATGATTAATATGCAAATGTCTCTAGGTCTTAAGGAACAACATGAAAAATAAATGTATAATGTAAGTAGAAAGAAACTTTAATGCGGCATCAAGAGGAAATGTTAAAGAGCAATAACGTGACAGAAGTGAAGAACACTTGATGAGCTCACTAGTGGACTGGACATGGCTGAGAAAAGAAGACACAGTAACCTTGAAAACACAACAATAGCAACATCTCAAATCGAAATAAGAAGAAAAAAGAATGAAAATGATCAGAACAGAATCTCCAAGAACTGTTGGACAGTTACAAAAGGTGTTGTCTATGTATAATATAATGGGATTGCCAGAAGGAGAAGAGAGAGAGAAAGGACCAGAAGATATGTTTGAAGAAATGATGACTGAGAATTTTCCAGATGAATGATAGATACCAAACTATATTTCTAGGAAGCTCAAAGGAAATTCAGCAGGATAAAGACCACACACACACAAATCTAGACCAAAGCATGTATTTGCCAAAAACCAAATAATAAAAATCTTGAAAAATAAAAATATCTTGAAATAAGCCATGGCTGAGCGGTCTAAGGCCCTGCATTCAGGTCGCAGTCTCCCCTGGAGGCATGGGTTTGAATCCTACTCCTGACAAGCCAACCTAGGGCTTCCCTTGTGGCTCAGCTGGTAAAGAATCCACCTGTAATGTGGGAGACCTAGGTTCAATCCCTGGGTTGGGAAGATCCTCTGGAGAAGGGAAAGGCTACCCACTCCAGTATACTGGCCTAGAGAATCCCATGGACTATATAGTCCATGGGTTCGCAAAGAGTCAGACATGACTGAACGATTTCATTTCACTTTACTTGAAATAAGCCAGAGATCAGAGAAGAATCTTACAGGAATAAGGATTAAATTACATAAGACCTGTATAGGCCACTGACAGGCAGAAATGGAGGAGAGGATAAAACAGGTAACAAAGAATATGTGCGATAAGTATAAGAAAGTTACCGTTGGTGATGCTCAAACGCTGAGTCATGTTGGACTCTTTTGACCCCATGGACTGTAGCTGGCTTCTACAGGCTTATCTGTCTATGGATTTTCCAGGCAGGAACACTGGACACGTTGCCATTTCCTACTCCACGGGATCTTCCCCACTCAGGGATCAGACTCTTGCATCTCCTGCATTGGAAGGTGGATCCTTTACCAGTGTGCCATCTGTACTCACAATTATAGATATTAATATTAAATATTGATGGCAGTTTAGTCACTAAGTCATGTCCAACTCTTGGGACTCCATGGACTGTAGCCCACACCAGGCTCCTTTGCCCATGGGATTTCCCAAGCAAGAATATAGTAGTGGGTTGCCATTTCCTTCTCCAAGACCTAGGAATAGAACCCAGGTCTCCTGAGTTGCAGGGGGAATCCTGCATTGCAGGCAGATTCTTTATTGACTGAGCTATGAGGGAACACTCATTTAATAATATTGGTTAATATTAATTCACCTATATTAATAATAACTTCAGATAATAATGATCTAAACGTACCAATTAAGAGACTGAATGTTTAAAAAGATGGAACTATATATTGCCTACAGGAATTCCACTCTGGGGGCTTCCCTGGTGGTCCAGTGGTTAACAATCTGCCTTGCAATGCAAGGGACACTGGTTCATCCCTGATCTGGGAAGATCCCCATGTGCCGGGGGACAACTGAGCCCTTGCCCCACAACTACTAAGCCTGTGCTCTGGAGCCTGTGAGCTGCAACAACTGAGCCTGCATGCTAGAACTACTGAAACCTGCATGCCCTAGAGTCTATGCCCTGCAATAAGAAGCCTGTGCACCACAATGAAGGGTAACCACTCTTTTTATAACGAGAGAAAACCTAATGCACAGCGATGGAGATCCAGCACAGCAAAAATAATAAAAAATAAATACATAAATAAAAGAATTTCAGTTTAAACACAAAGATACAGAAAAATTAAAGGTGCCTGTGACACCAAGATGTCACGCACCTCTGCTATGTCTAAAGTCTCCTGGGTTGCAGGCTCCATTTTGGGGGATGCGGCTGGTAAAAGTGGAGAGGGAGCTGGTGTCACAGGTGTCTTTGCCACATCTGGGGTATTTGAGTTTGGGGGCAGGCAGAGTCATGGGAGCTTCCATGACTAAAGCTATGGTGTCACAGGCCCAGCTGCTGCTGCTGCCTGATCTACTGTGGCCAGAGGTGCCATTTAACCAGGAAACTTGGTTTGCATGAGCTGCCTCTTCTGCTGCTTCTGGGTTCTCTGGAGCTGTAGGCTCAGCCAGGGGTCTGGGATTGCAGACACTTCCTCCACTGCTCCCTCTTGCCACCACCTCCATGTGTTCCTAGTCCACTCTATACAGTTGTACAGTATGGAATTCTCTGGCAACCGTGTTTGTTGCACAGAAGCAAACTTGTTGAGTTATGGATATTTTACTGGTTGTAGACTGAAGGAGAAAGACAAAGCAACGTATGCAGCTGTGATGCTGACACCATCTTATCATTTCACATTTGTTTTTAATTGTAACACATGTACCATATTAGTATGTTAATAACAGAAATTATGGGGACCTGTACTATCTTCTCATTTTCTATAAATATAAGACTGTTCTAAAAATAAAATATATTTACAGTCTATCCCTAATCGAAAGAAAAAACCATGAACTTTCATGAATGAGAAAAACCATATCTACTTGCCTCCTTCACCTTTGCAGATTAGGATATCAAGTAGAGTGAGAGCAGGTAGGTAAAATTAAGATAACATCATTTCATTTATTGATAATAGGAAATTCAGTCTTCCTGGGACCATGATGGAGGATAAAGTTAAATTATCCAAGGAGTTAGGTAATGATAAGATAACAGAAACAGTAAGGTTAAATACTTTTTAGAAAAATATGTTCAAAACCACAGGGACAAAAATTGGTTAGTTTTCAAAGACCAGTAGGTACAAGTGATGGTAGAGAGGGAGAAGTAGTCGGTAAAGGAAGAGAGTGAACTCTTCTAAATATCTACTATATCCCAAGCACTGTTTGGTTTTATATACCACATCTCACAATTAACCTGTAAAGCAAACCTATATGGTAGCTACCATTCCCCACATCTCAAATGAAGAAAATTAAGCTCAAATATTTTAAGAAATAAAAAATACATGGAAAAGGTGGGAATCAAACATGTTTGTTTTAAAATTCATCTCTTAAACTCTTTCTGCTAACTTGAACAGATGCTGAGAAAAGGACAAATATAGAGAGTAATGGAAAAGTAATAATACATTAAAGTTAATCGTATCTACATTTTCTCCTTAAGCCATCATCTGGATATTTGTTTTAAATGTCATCTCTCTGCTGATAAATTTAAAATGCATATCAGGCTTTAAATTTGCCTAAACTCTAGACTTCTAAAACTGTTTGATATCTCACCTGGATGTTTGTTTAAATGGTACTTCAAACTTATATCCAAAAGAGATCTGTTAATTTCCTCAAGACTCCACTTTTAAATTTAAAAAACTGTAATTCCTCTCCAGTCTTTTCCATATCAGTAAATATCACCACTATCCACTCAATTGTTTAAGTCAGAAACCCAAATCAAATGAGTTTCCTCCTTTTCCCTTAACCTGCTGCACTCTTTACAGTTCTAATTACAGAAAACAGCCTTAAACTGTTCACTTCTTTCTCAAATTCAGACACCACTTTAGTCCAAGCTGTTTGATTACAGAAACTTCCTTATTCACCTTCCTCTCAATAATTCTCCACACCACTGTCAGAGAACATTTTCAAAGCATAAATCAGATTATGTCCTTATAGCAATCATACTCCTTTAGTGACTTCCAACTATTTTTCAAGTCCAAAGTTTATTGAACTCTACTGTGGCCTAATGATTCCCACCTGATCTGGCTTCTATCTCTTCAAACTTGTTTCAACCTTTTCTTCTTTGTTTGCTTCTTCAAATACATGTTTTTTCCACCTCAGAACTTGGATTTAATGTTCTGTTTTAATCTTTTATCTCTCATTTTTCAACTCCCTGATTCATCCACATCTTTCAGATTTCAACACAAAGATCACCTTCACAGAGAGGCTTTCCTTCACTATTCCATCAAAATTACTTCTCATTCTTGTTGTACGTCCAAGTTATTATCCAATCATCTTCTTCCCCCCATGATGTAATACATTCTATAATACATAATATAATCATCTTTTTCGGAGTCTTACCGTTATCCCTTCAGGCAGACTTCCAGTCAGACTTCACCATTTACTCAGTGGTGGCTTCATAGAAGGTAGCATTAGCACTTCAGCAAACCTCATCATTACCATATCCAGTGGCGTCTCTCTGCAGGACCCAAGCTAAAAGTTTCCTGGCATGTTTCTCTGTCACTCAGTGCGAAGTTTTTCCAGTTGCCAGACACAGCCTCAGTAAACTTACCATTCACGCAGCCACAGAACCACAGCCTTCAGTAAAGTAAGTTTGACCTCATCCTTGCTAGAGAGGAAGAAACTTTTCCAAGTTTGTTCTTCCAGTGAGTGCTGCCTCCTGAGCCTTAGAAGTAGTGACTATTCTCTAATCTACTATTTCTGTATTCTTTAAAGTTTGATTTATTCCTATCTGTATTTTTACCTGTTTTTATTACTAAGTTTGTGGTACTAAAATTTCTGTATTACTGGGGGATAATTTCTATTTCCTAGCTCAACTCTGAATGCTACACTGACACATAGGTTTCTGAAGTTGTTATATTGATTTGTATTGCTAGAAATATAACCTTTTTCCATATTCTTGCTACAAATACTATTGTCAAATGTTTTTATTTTAGCCATTCAGATGAATATATCAATCTTTTAATATGTTCTTTATTTCAGTGTTCATAGTTCTTGTAAAATCTTTCTCTGCTAACTCCTATTTCTAGATAATCTGTGTGTCTGCTTCCATTGTATGTTCCTGTTCTTAGTTACTGGTCACTATCTTGCACCTCTTCACAAGTCTCGTAATTCTTTATTTGTGTTGTGCATTTTGTATAAAATAACCAAGGAGGCTCCAGCCATCTTCCATCTGAAAGTAACCCCTTTTCTTAATTAAATAGATAAGGGAAAGAGGTGATCAATTACATCTAACCTGGAATTCAATGAAGTGAAAAACTGATTGGAAGTTTAGAAAGATTGAGCTATCCTAGTTCATTCTTGGGAGAAGGCAATGGCACCCCACTCCAGTACTCCTGCCTGGAAAATCCCATGGATGGAGGAGCCTGGTGGGCTGCAGTCCGTGGGGTCGCTGAGGGTCGGACACAACTGAGCGACTTCACTTTCACTTTTCACTTTCATGCATTGGAGAAGGAAATGGCAACCCACTCCAGTGTTCTTGCCTGGAGAATCCCAGGGATAGTGGAGCCTGGTGGGCTGCCTATGGGGTCACACAGAGTGGGACACGACTGAAGTGACTTAGCAGTTCATTCTTACTCTAAGAACTGTCCTCTTAAACTTCTGATGGAATATCTTGCAGATAAGGGAGATTCTATTCTGTTCTTTATAGTTTTGAATATAGTTCTTTACTTTCTATTTGTCACAACTCCAAATATGCCAGGTGTCTGAGGTGGGGAGGCCAATTGTGTACTTTTCCTCTAGTGTGACTTTGGCTTCTGAGCTTCAAAGGTTTACAGATTTCATGCTGCCTTTTAGAATCCTTGATATAGCTTCCCAGAATCCCACTTAAAGCTCTTTACATCAGTTTAAATATCTCAAAGGGAAAATTGATCACATGGGACCGCTTCATGCTTCCAAAATGTCATGCCAGCCAACTATAACCACCAAAAGGCTCAAGCGCCTCTTTATTTCAGTAGAGTTCTTTTTATTTTATTTTACTTTATTTACTTTACAATACTGTATTGGTTTTGCCATACATCAACATGAATGTGCTTCGGGTGTACATGAGTTCCCAATCCTGGACCCCCCTCCCACCTCCCTCCCCATACCATCTCTCTGGGTCATCCCAGTGCACCAGCCCCAAGCATCCTGTATCCTGCATCAAACCTAGACTGGTGATTTGTTTCTTACATAATATACATGTTTCAATGCCATTCTCCCAAATCAACCCACCCTCTCCCTCTCCCACAGAGTCCAAAAGTCTGTTCTATACATCTGTGTAGAGTTCTCATTTGGAGTAGAGGGTGCAGGGATTGATTCTCAGTCCCTAGTTAGAAAACAGCTACAAGGGAGAAAATGGCCAGTATTTCTAAGGTCAGTTTTAAAATATTGCTTATTCTTCAGAATTGAAAATAACCTAGTCCTTATAGCTTCTGCAGTTGTCTGATAAATATAATTTATCTGGTTTCTTCTACTGTTTTCTGTTTGAGTGTTGGGCTACCAAGAACTTTCCCATCCTACTTGGAGGCAGAAAGTGAAAGTGAAGTCGCTCAGTCGTGTCCAACTCTTTGAGATCCCATGGACTGCAGCCTACCAGGCTCCTCTGTCCATGGGATTTCCCAGGCAATAGTACTGGAGTGGATTGCCATTTCCTTCTCCAGGGGATTTTCCTGACCCAGGGATCAAACCCAGGTGTCCAGCATTGTAAACAGATGCTTTACCCTCTGAGCCACCAGGGAAGTCCTTTTTTGGAGGCAGGAGTACCCCCTAACTGTTTGCTTACATTTTCTTTAAAAGGGAGATTTTATCTGAATATTTTACAACTATATTTCCAATACCAATCAGTTNCAATAGTACTGGAGTGGATTGCCATTTCCTTCTCCAGGGGATTTTCCTGACCCAGGGATCAAACCCAGGTGTCCAGCATTGTAAACAGATGCTTTACCCTCTGAGCCACCAGGGAAGTCCTTTTTTGGAGGCAGGAGTACCCCCTAACTGTTTGCTTACATTTTCTTTAAAAGGGAGATTTTATCTGAATATTTTACAACTATATTTCCAATACCAATCAGTTTCTACAACATAATAGGTCCTAAGAAACTACTTGTCGAACTTCTGAATAAATAAATAAATAGTACATAGAAAGTCCTTGGTTCTGCTAGTACTCATAAGTCTGGATATGCAAGTCTGGGGGAAAGAGCTAAGAAAATATGAACTAGTACACAAATTAGAGGAAGCCCTCAGGGACAATCTTGGTGGAAAAGTGAAAACAGAGATGAGAAAGGATAAGGGTGGTGAAATGGCTCATGTGGCTGTTAATATAAACCCATCATAAATCATAAATCACAAAATTGTGATTTGAATGGACTTCCTGAGAAAATACAATAAAAAGACAGTTTTACATCTACAGTGATGTGATAAAGACAGAATCATAATGCAATATGCTGGAGGCAGAGAAAACCATAATAGGATAAAAAAGTCTTATCCTCTTCCTAATACCCACAAATGATTAGAAATTTTGAAGAGATATCTGAGTTTCCACAAACTGTGAGATCAGAGGTTTAAGTTAAGCTGAAGTATCTCCTTGAGGCCCAAGAGAATGCCAGCAGATATATGGGTAACCTGAGTGATACATGCCTGCAGTTTATCCAGATAAACTGATATGTCTAAGAACATGTCCTTGCAGAACACTTCAAAAGAGGATAGTATAAACAAATGGCCTAATATATAACTTGCAGAATAAGTAAAGCCAGAGTGGTGAACAGAAATTTATATTTACATAACGTGTTTTCACAGTTCCAATGAAAAATTAACTCGTATGACGGAAGAATTGTAGCAGATACAAAGCTGAATTCTATTCAGAAGTAAATAGAGGAAAACATGGATTTTTATTCTATTTGCATAAATTTTCATTTTGTCTCATTAAATAATAAGTCTTCTGACTATGACCTTTTATTAACATCATATGGGAGTAAGGTTATGGCCAGTGAGAAGCATTTGTTATTTTTATTGTTCAGTTGCTAAATTGTGTCTGACTCTGCAACTATATGGACTGCAGGATGCCAGGCTTCCTTCTCCTTCACTATCTCCCAGAGTCTGCTCAAATTCATGCCCATTGAGTTGGTGATGCTATCTAACCACCTTATCCTCTACCACCATCTTCTCCTTTTGCCTTCAATCTTTCCCAGCATCAGAGTCTTTNACAAATAAAACAATATGGGAAATCATAGCTTCCCTGAAAGCCATCGCAACTCCCACTTTAAAGTTACACGGGCTTCTAAGGGTCAGAGTACACACATAGGCTGGGAACTTGTAACGCTAAGGAGGGAACTGCCTGATGAAAAAAGCTGCTGTGCTCTGCTCAAGGCATACGGGGACTGGGACGCTTTGAACAAATGTACCCTAGAGTAGACATCGGATTATTTCCGCGAGCCCATCCTTCCTCCTGCCGAGGATCTATTCTGGTTCTGATGGACCCTACAAGCTGGAGGTAAGACCACAGTCCAGACTCCGGGGTGAGCTGTGATTAACTTAAGCTAACCAGCAAGTCCCATCTCCTCATCCAAACTCACTCCCACCCACCATAACTGGTGGGGGTTGGGAGGTGGTTGTCCAGGAATGGAGAAGGTGACAGGCCCAGGGCTCCACAGGGTTCAGATTCCAGCCACCTCATGACCTGGCCCCAGAAACTAGTGTTCAACAGCCCTTACACAAGGAAGGTCCTGGAAACCAACCAGACTAAGGCTAACAAAGCCTGCCAGATTACCCATGGTAATCAGCCCACCACAACAGAAGGACCCACATAGCCTAAATAGGGGGCACGCCTAGAACACATAGCTCTGGTAATGAAAGGTGAGTGTGCTGCTGGGATGGATTAGATTTATCCTTCAAGGCCACTTCTCCAATGTTGAGAAATGTAACTAATATATCAAGTACACAGACATAAAAACAGCAAGCCAGGGGCAATTATGTGACAGAGGAATATGTTCCAAATGAAGAAACAATATAAAAACCCAGAAGAACTAGGTGAAGGGGCAATAGACAATCTACTTGAGAAAAATTTTAGAGTAATGACCGTTAAGATCATCAAAAAACTAAAGAGAAGAATGAATGCACACAGAATGAAGTTAGAAACTTTCAACAAAGAATTAGAAAATCTAAAGAGCTACCAGAGATGAAGAACACAAAAACTGAAATGAAAAATACACTAGAAAGAATCAACAGTAGGCTAAATAATATGGAGAAAAAGATCAATAAGCTGAGTATCAATAAAACAGTATCAGAAATCATTGATGTTTAACAAAAGAAAAGAATGAAAGGCAATGCGGACAGTTAATGATACTTCTGAGACGATATCAAGCATACCAGTATTCACATTATAGGGGTCCCTGAAGGAGAAGAGAGAGAGAAAGGGTACAAACATATTTGGAGACATAATAGCTAAAAATTTCCCTAACCTGGGAAAAGAAACAGTTATCCTAAACCAGTAAGTGCAGAGAATCTCATACAGGATGAATTCAAAGAGGAATGCACCAAAACACATTGTAATTAAAATGATAAAGATAGAGAGTATGCAGGATGCTTGGGGCTGNATTCCCTAACCTGGGAAAAGAAACAGTTATCCTAAACCAGTAAGTGCAGAGAATCTCATACAGGATGAATTCAAAGAGGAATGCACCAAAACACATTGTAATTAAAATGATAAAGATAGAGAGTATGCAGGATGCTTGGGGCTGGTGTACGGGGATGATCCAGAGAGACGTTGTGGGGTGGGAGGTGGGAGAGGGATTCAGGATTGGGAGCTTGTGTACACCTGTGGTGGATTCATGTTGATGTATGGCAAAGCCAATAGAGTATTGTAAAGTCAAATTAAAAAAAGAAAAAAAAATAAAACAATAACTATGAGAGAAAAAAAAAAGAGTATTAAAAGCAGCATAGGAAAAGCAATGCATAACACTCAAGAAAACTCCCATAAAATTATCCACAATAAGCACATAAGAGATACAGAAAATAATTAGATGTAAAATATAATATCAAAAACTAATCATGAGGGGAGGAGAGTACAATGCAGGATTTTTAAAATGCATTTGAAATTAAGAGATAAGCAATTACATGTTTGTGTGTGTGTGTGTGTGTGTGTGTGTGCATGAATGTGAAAGTTATTAGCTCAGTCTTGTCCAACTCTTTGTGACCCCACCAGGTCCTCTGTCCATGGAATTATGTATAGTGATAGTGAAGTCACTCAATCATGTCCGACTCTTTGCAACCCCATGGACTGTAGCCTACCAGGCTCTTGCATCCTAATATATATATATAGTTATATATATATGTATGCTAATTATATATATGTATGCTATATATATATTTATGTAAATGTATGCTGTATATATATATATATATAGCATAAATTTACATAAATATATATATGTATATGTATATGGTAACCTCGGAGAAAGTAATGGCAACCCACTCCAGTACTCTTGCCTGGAAAATCCCATGAAAGGAGGAGCCTCATAGGCTGCAGTTTGTGGGGTCGTGAAGAGTTGGAGTTGACTGAGAGACTTCACTTTCACTTTTCACTTTCATGCACTGGAGAAGGGAATGGCAACCCANTCGGAGAAAGTAATGGCAACCCACTCCAGTACTCTTGCCTGGAAAATCCCATGAAAGGAGGAGCCTCATAGGCTGCAGTTTGTGGGGTCGTGAAGAGTTGGAGTTGACTGAGAGACTTCACTTTCACTTTTCACTTTCATGCACTGGAGAAGGGAATGGCAACCCATTCCAGTGTTCCTGCCTGCAGAATCCCAGGGAAGGGGGAGCCTGGTAGGCTGCTGTCTATGGGGTCACACAGAGTCAGACACGACTGAAGCAACTTAGCAACAGCAGCAGCAGCAGATGGTAACCTCATGGTAACCACAAACCAAAAATTTATCATAAAAGAAGAAAGAAAAAAAAGAAGAAAAGAGCTTCAAAAACAAACCCAAAACATTAACAAAATAGCAATAAGAACATACATATCAATAATTACCTTAAATGTAAATAGACTAGATGCTCTAACCAAAAGACACAGAGTGGCTGAATGGTAACATGAACATGGAACAAGACCTGTATATCTTCTTACAAGACTCACTTCAGATGTAGACACACACACAGGCCGAAAGCGAAGGAATAGGAAAAAGGTGCTCCATGCAAATAGGTATCAAAAGAAAGCCAGAGTAGTGACATTTTATTGCATAAAAAAAGACTCTGTAATAAAGAGTGTTGTAAGACAAAGAAGGATACTGCATAGTGATCAAGGAATCGATTGAAGAAGATATAATAATTTTAAACATCTATGCACCCAAGGTTGCTGAAGCTGAAGCTTTGGCCAAAGCTCCAATACTTTGGCCACCTGATGCAAAGAGCCAACTCATTAGAAAAGACCCTGATGCTGAAAAAGGTTCAAAGCAAAAGGAGAAGGGGGAAGCAGAGGATGAGATTGTTAGATGGCATCACCGACTCAATGGACATGAATTTGAGCAAACTGGTGTGCTGCAGTGTATGGGGTCACAAAGAGTCAGATAGGACTTAGCAATTGAACAACAACATTACCTCTATCTAGTTGATGGTTTTAGCCACCACCTCCTCAATTTCCCATCCTCCCAGACCCTGAAGATAACCATACATTAAAAAGATCATACACAGTGATCAAGTGGGATTTATCCTAGGGACATAGGTATGGTTCTATTTCCACATATAAATCGATATGATACACTCCATTAACAAACTGAACAAGGAAAAACATAATTTCAATAAATGAAGAAAATATTTTGACAAAATTAGAATTCCATTTATTATTTTAAAAAAACAATCTAGAAAATGGGTATAGAGGCAACATATCTCAACAATAATCCAGGCCGTATATAAAAAGCTGACATCATACTCAACAATGAAAAGCTGAAAGCAGGAACAAGACAAGGATTCCGCTATAACCACTTTTATTCTACATAGTATTGAAAGTCCTAGCCTCAGCAATCAGAGAATAAAAAGAAATGAAAAGAAAACTCACTATTTTCAGATTATATACTATACATAGAAAATCCTAAAGTTGCTATCAGAAAGCTACTAAGGCTCATTAATAAATTATGTAAAGTTGCCTGATACAAAATGAGCATATAGAAACCTGTTGCAATCAATCCTCAGAAAAGTAAATTAAGAAAATCAACCCATTTACAACTGCATCAAAGACAATAAAATACCTAGGAATAAACCTATGTAAGGAGGTAAAATATCTATCCTAATAAAGCTATAATATGCCATTAAAAAAAAGACAACACAAATAAATGGAAAGATATCCTTTGTTCATGAGTTAGAAGAATTAATATTTTTAAAATGACCATACTCCCCAAGGTAATGTACAGATCCAATGGAATCTCTATCAAAATACCAATGACATTTTTCACAGAACTAGAACAATAAATTTCAAATCTGTATAGAAACACCAAAACCGCAAAGAGCCAATACAGTTTGAGAAAGAACAGAGCTACTAGTTCAAGATTTACGTATAATAAATGAGGCTGTAATTCCTTTACACCCCGTGGTGCCTAATCTTTATACTCTATTGTCTGAAATTCCTGAACGAGCCAAATATTTTTCAGTAATTGATTTAAAAGATGCTTGCTATTCAGTGCTTTTGGCGGAGGAAAGTCAATTTCTATTTGCCTTTGAAGACCCTACGCAGCCAGCTTCTCAGTTAACCTGGACAGTTTTGCCCCAGGGATTTCGTGACAGTCCTCACTTATTTGGACAGAGTTTGTCACGGGATCTCCAAAACTTTAATAGCTCTGAAGCGGTGGTGTTACAATATGTAGATGATATTTTGCTCTGTGCAGAGACAGAAGAAGCTTGTTTGCGAGCTTCAGAAGATTTCTTAAACTTTCTGGCAGGCTGTGGTTACAAGGCATCAAGAGAAAAGGCTCAGCTTTGTCAACAATCAGTTAGATATCTGGGCCTAATCATATCAGAAGGGACTAGGGCCATAGGCCCTGAGAGAATTAAGCCTATACTAAATCATCCCCTACCTATGACTTTAAGACAATTGAGA
>SJYV01028241.1:706361-728067 GCA_006410875.1 Neotragus pygmaeus | reverse complement strand
ATAGGGTGGGGAGGGAGGTGAGAGTGGGGTTCAGGGTGGGGGACCACATGTGTACCCGTGGCTGATTCATGTTGATATGGGAAAACCACAACAATATTGTAATTATCCTCCGATTAAATAAATTACCCAGAGAGACAATGTGGGGTGGGAAGTGGGAGGGGGATTCAGGATTGAGAGCTCGTGTACACCTGTGGTGAATTCATATCGATGTATGGTAAAACCAATACAGTATTGTAAAGTAGAATAAAGTAAAAAAATTAAATAAAAATAAAAATATATATATTGAAAGAAAAAAAAAGAAAAAAATGCAGAGGTGTTCTGAGAATTACTTGCTTTAAACCACAGACTGATAAAGAAGAGGATTGAAAATGGAGGACAGATAAAAACGTTCCCCATTTTGCTATGGCTTTCAGTTCAGTTCAGTTCAATTCAGTTTAGTCACTCAGTCGTGTGTGACATTTTGTGACTCCATGGACTGCAGTACGCCAGGCTTCCTGTCCATCTTCAACTCCCGGAGTTTACTCACACTCTTGTCCATTGAGTCAGTGATGCCATCCAACCATCTCATCCTCTGTCATCCCCTTCTCCTCCCACCTTCAATCATTCCCAACCTCAGGGTTTTTTCAAATGAGTCAGTTCTTTGCACCAGTAGCTATGGCTTTGATTCTAAGTAATTTGGACTAATAGTAGAAACAATGCATATAATGGTAACCAGATATCTGACATAATTTATAATCTCCTCACTAGGGTCTAAGGACCTTACCACACATTCCTTCAGATACAGATATTTAATAGAAAACCATTTAATTCTATTATATATGTTACAAAGGTAACTCATAGTGGCTTTAGTTGAGAAGGAATTAAAGCTGTATTAGTATCATAAGACGTGTGGATGGTGTTAAAATTAAATAATGTTCACTCTTCAACAAACTCAGTATATAAGAACTGGAGTTTCTCTCAATAACAGAAATAATTAGAACTTACCTGCATAAAGAAATACCATGGCTTGGGCACACCATATTTTCCTGGAAAGACAGCATCTATATACCAGGCCAGAAGGCCATATAAGAAGGCATCAAATAAAAGCATTCCCATAATTTGAGCAAGAGTGAGTTCATCATCTGGGCTCACTCGTGACAAGAAGTTATTCCACTTAGCACCATATTCTGAAATATAATAGGAGATAGTTACTTCAGGTGCCCAAATGTGACTAAAACAAGATTACTCATCAGCTTTATAATTAAGCAATGAAAAAAAGTGCACTGATATTCTCTAGCTATAGATACTACTTACTACTTTCTGATACTTAAATTTTAGGTTGCTCAAAAAGATAATGAAGTAGTAGCAAAAGGGGTGTCTGCCTAGAGCCAAACATGTTGATTGAAATGTTGGTAGGTGACTGAAACAAAAATAAGCAATCATCAGAAGTCCATAAAATAAGACTCAAAGCAATAAGCAGACCTATTGCTTGAGATGGTGGTCCTATTTCTCCATTCTCTCTCATGCTGATTTCCATAAAAATAACCATCAGGATATATAAAATTGGAAAAGTATTCATCAGTATAAAAAAATAAGGTTCAGCTTCCAGTTTCTGGTTTGGAAAAAGAACTTAGAAGTCACCATTCCATCCTAACAAGTAGGAAGCTGAACTGAAAAGTCTATAACTCTTCTTAAATCAATCAAATAAGTGAGGTCACAGGGCAACACACTGTCCCTAAAACTGGAGAGGCAGATAGGCAAATACAGAGAATATAATTTAGTGGAGTAGAAACTCTAAACAGAATCTCTAAAAGATCCAGTGCTACAGTAGAAAATTCTAAACTATAATTAACAAATTGCTGGGGCCTCACTAGAACAAGTCTAAAGAATTAAAAAGTCCAGGGGTGTCCAAGTCATAAGGATCTTGTGAATCCATGTTTTTGTCAATTTACCTCCAAGATCCTTATCAGTTTCTCATGGCAAATATATGAGAAAACTCCCCTCATGCTTCCAGGAATCATGGAAGAAGGGAAGAAGGAACCATTTTGAAATGTGCCAGTGCATTCTATTCTTAATTAGGCCTGATTCACGAGAAAGTATTTTACCAGAGCAGTATTTTACCCCTTCCTACACCTAGGGGAGGGAAAAGTCCAACCCTGTCTCTTATACACATCTTTTTAAACAAAACAATAATGCAACAGATTGAATGCAGAGTCAGATACTAACTATCCAATGAGAATCCAGTTATCTTCAATTAAACAAACATGAAAGATACTTGAAAAATATAAAACATGACACTATCCTCACTAATTTTTTTAATTTTGAAAATAGCTTTTTCCACCAAAATGAAATGTTACATAGTTCAATATATAATGGGTTTATCGGTGATATATTTAAATAAGTTGATAAATATTTTCTAAGTTTCTCAGTTTTAATTTCCAAATATGATAAATACTAATAGATATAATTGACCCTGAAGTTCCTTGGGGAGCTCAATTATTTTAAAAGTGCAGATACATGAAGCAGGGCATTCAAAGCCGGTGCTCTGGGACAACCCAGGGGGATAGGGTGGGGAGGGAGGTGAGAGTGGAGTTCAGGGTGGGGGACCACATGTGTACCCGTGGCTGATTCATGTTGATATGGGAAAACCACAACAATATTGTAATTATCCTCCGATTAAATAAATTACCCAGAGAGACAATGTGGGGTGGGAAGTGGGAGAGGGATTCAGGATTGAGAGCTCGTGTACACCTGTGGTGAATTCATATCGATGTATGGTAAAACCAATACAGTATTGTAAAGTAGAATAAAGTAAAAAAATTAAATAAAAATATATATATTGAAAGAAAAAAAAGAAAAAAATGCAGAGGTGTTCTGAGAATTACTTGCTTTAAACCACAGACTGATAAAGAAGAGGATTGAAAATGGAGGACAGATAAAAACGTTCCCCATTTTGCTATGGCTTTCAGTTCAGTTCAGTTCAATTCAGTTTAGTCACTCAGTCGTGTGTGACATTTTGTGACTCCATGGACTGCAGTACGCCAGGCTTCCTGTCCATCTTCAACTCCCGGAGTTTACTCACACTCTTGTCCATTGAGTCAGTGATGCCATCCAACCATCTCATCCTCTGTCATCCCCTTCTCCTCCCACCTTCAATCATTCCCAACCTCAGGGTTTTTTCAAATGAGTCAGTTCTTTGCACCAGTAGCTATGGCTTTGATTCTAAGTAATTTGGACTAATAGTAGAAACAATGCATATAATGGTAACCAGATATCTGACATAATTTATAATCTCCTCACTAGGGTCTAAGGACCTTACCACACATTCCTTCAGATACAGATATTTAATAGAAAACCATTTAATTCTATTATATATGTTACAAAGGTAACTCATAGTGGCTTTAGTTGAGAAGGAATTAAAGCTGTATTAGTATCATAAGACGTGTGGATGGTGTTAAAATTAAATAATGTTCACTCTTCAACAAACTCAGTATATAAGAACTGGAGTTTCTCTCAATAACAGAAATAATTAGAACTTACCTGCATAAAGAAATACCATGGCTTGGGCACACCATATTTTCCTGGAAAGACAGCATCTATATACCAGGCCAGAAGGCCATATAAGAAGGCATCAAATAAAAGCATTCCCATAATTTGAGCAAGAGTGAGTTCATCATCTGGGCTCACTCGTGACAAGAAGTTATTCCACTTAGCACCATATTCTGAAATATAATAGGAGATAGTTACTTCAGGTGCCCAAATGTGACTAAAACAAGATTACTCATCAGCTTTATAATTAAGCAATGAAAAAAAGTGCACTGATATTCTCTAGCTATAGATACTACTTACTACTTTCTGATACTTAAATTTTAGGTTGCTCAAAAAGATAATGAAGTAGTAGCAAAAGGGGTGTCTGCCTAGAGCCAAACATGTTGATTGAAATGTTGGTAGGTGACTGAAACAAAAATAAGCAATCATCAGAAGTCCATAAAATAAGACTCAAAGCAATAAGCAGACTTATTGCTTGAGATGGTGGTCCTATTTCTCCATTCTCTCTCATGCTGATTTCCATAAAAATAACCATCAGGATATATAAAATTGGAAAAGTATTCATCAGTATAAAAAAATAAGGTTCAGCTTCCAGTTTCTGGTTTGGAAAAAGAACTTAGAAGTCACCATTCCATCCTAACAAGTAGGAAGCTGAACTGAAAAGTCTATAACTCTTCTTAAATCAATCAAATAAGTGAGGTCACAGGGCAACACACTGTCCCTAAAACTGGAGAGGCAGATAGGCAGATACAGAGAATATAATTTAGTGGAGTAGAAACTCTAAACAGAATCTCTAAAAGATCCAGTGCTACAGTAGAAAATTCTAAACTATAATTAACAAATTGCTGGGGCCTCACTAGAACAAGTCTAAAGAATTAAAAAGTCCAGGGGTGTCCAAGTCATAAGGATCTTGTGAATCCATGTTTTTGTCAATTTACCTCCAAGATCCTTATCAGTTTCTCATGGCAAATATATGAGAAAACTCCCCTCATGCTTCCAGGAATCATGGAAGAAGGGAAGAAGGAACCATTTTGAAATGTGCCAGTGCATTCTATTCTTAATTAGGCCTGATTCACGAGAAAGTATTTTACCAGAGCAGTATTTTACCCCTTCCTACACCTAGGGGAGGGAAAAGTCCAACCTGCTCTATCATCTTGTCTCTTCCAAAGAGGAAAAAACCGAGAAGCACTGATGATTTCATAGATCAGCAAGATAAGCTCATCGAAAGACTAAAGCCCAATCATAGTACTATGGAATCCTTTCTCTCCCCACTGCACCTTACCAATATGTCACTAATGTTCTATTCACTATATTTCCTTTTCCCTAGACTCTTATGTACATATTTTAACAAAAATTTATACCACATACTAAAGGGGGGGAAAACCCCACAGTTTGAAGAAACTAAAGCAGCATCAGAATCAGACTTTGATATGCAAAATGTTGGAAATATTAAACCTTGTCTATTATAGCATTGAAACATGTATATTATCATATGTGAAACAGATCGCCAGTCCAGGTTCGATGCATGAGACAGGGTGCTCAGGGCAGGTGCACTGGGATGACCTTGAGGGATGGGATGGGGAGGGAGTTGGGAGGGGGGTTCAGGATGCGGAACATATGTACACCCATGGCTGATTCATGTCAAAGTATGGCAAAAACCACTACAATATTATAAATTAATTAGCCTCCTGTTAAAATTAATTTAAAAATAAATAAACCAGGATTATTTAAAACCATGATTAACATGATAAGGCCTTTAATGGAAAAAGTACACAGCATGCAAGAATAGACTGATAATGCAGAGAGATGAATAAGAAAGAATCAAAAAGAAATGCTAGAGTCCTTGGCATGGCTGTGGTGGGGAAAACGATGGACAGGAAGGAGGGAGAAAAGCCTGAGAACCCACAGCTAGCTAAAGCCTCTGGAGTAATGGGACAAAGTGCCAGCTGAGAAGTGCTGAGAAGCATTGAGCTGAAGGAGAAACTTCATTTCTCAACAATGCTTATAAAGATCTACAAGCTTGGATTTGATAGTCAGACAATAGAGAAAGAAAGCATCAACTTGTTTATGAGACTTGTATCAAGTATGCCTGACCTAACAAAGCTCTTTCAGCTCTTGCTCCAATAAATCCTTTCAGTAGCAGCAGCTTTTAAAGAAGATGAAGAGAGCAAACCAGAGGAAATGCCTCCTAAAAATAAAGATGGGGGAAAATATTAGACAAACACTAACATCAGCAAGACCAAACTCCTTCAATAACGGAAAACATGGGTTTCTGACAACCAGGAGCTATGGGAGGGAAATATAAAACCTCATCTTGGAAAAGTCCATGACTAAGACCTGTTAAGTAAACTGTCATGAAATTAAGGTATGATGCAGATGTAATTTAAAATGAGCAGTTTTCTTAAAAAAATTATATATAACTATCTTTGGAGTCACTTAAAAAAAAAGGGGAGCCACTTTAAAAAAAAAACACTATCACATGAGAGCTTGAAATTAGAAGTAATTTTTACACAGATTTCAATACATTTGCTAATTTTGTAGTTTCATACTATTAATTTCCAAAGATTGCAGATAATAAAGAAATTAGAACCTTTTAAAGAATTGCCTATTTTTAGATACAACCCATTAGACTAGCTCACTAAACCAGAGCAAAAAGTTACTATCTATTTAAACTGCAAGCAATTACTCTTTACCTTAACTCTCTCATTAACGAGAGCAGTCTAGCTCCCAAGAACTGCCTTATAGAAAATGAGTACTGTATTAAGAGGAAAATGCTACTAGACCATGGACTAAAAGTAAATTTAGATAAAAATAACTACAGCATTTTTTTCCTCATGGGCATTTGTTTTGTTTCAGGTCATCATCTAGTAGGTGTAGCATTGCTATCAGTGAATACAGGTGTTCAGCTCTTTAAAAAACATATTTTAAGACTTTCCTGGTGGTCCAGTAGTTAAGAATCTGCCATACTATGTAGGGTACACCTGTTTTGCGGGGCGTGGAGGGGAGGAACTAAGCCCACTTGCCACAGTTGTTGAAGCCCCCATGCTCTAGAACCTGTGCTCTGCAACTAGAGAAGGCCCGTGAACCACAAAGAAGAGACAGTAGAGAAAAAATAAAACAATAAAAATATATTTTAAAATGTTATGTAAACTATTGAGTATTTTAGACAGTACACTTCAACTTAATGGGTCATGTCTACTTTCATTGGAGAAGGAAATGACTCCAGTACTCTTGCCTGGAAAATCCCATGGATGGAGGAGCCTGGTGGGCTACAGTCCATCGGGTAGTGAAGAGTTGGGCATGACAGAGGGACTTCACTTTCACTTTTCACTTTCATGCATTGGAGAAGGAAATGGAAACCCACTCTAGTACTCTTGCCTGGAGAATCCCAGGGACAGAGGAGCCTGGTGGGCTGCCGTCTATGGGGTCACACAGAGTTGGCCACGACTGACGTGACATAGCAGCAGCAGCTACTTTCATTAATCTTCAAAAAACAATCCTTTGCTATCAAAGTAAATCAGTATTTTGAATGTGCTTCTCTTTATGCTATTATTAGAGCTTGAAGCAAACAATAGTAAGCTGTTTATTTTAAAATACAAACTATAACCCCAAATTTTAATATGTATGTTGTTTAATATTTGGCTGCTTTTAATTTTTAACTGTATAAACATCAAATAATTACATTTCATAAAAATGGAAAGTAAAAAGATGCACTTTCTATTACATTGTCAAAGCATTTGTAAAAGCATTAACTAACTTGTGAAATCCAATTTGAATTGATCTTAATACAGGATTTCTTATTATAACATTATAATAGTGTATCTTAAGTGTATACATTGAACAACAGCCTCTGAAAACAATGGCCTTTCAAAAAGCTTCCTACATTTTCCATAGAAGGAAAGTCAGTCCATCTTTAAATATTTTGCGGAATCTCTGACCACATATACTTTGTTAGATCCGTGTGTCATATGGTGGTTTGGAGTTGTTTGTTTTTGTATTTTTTAGTTATATGTAGACATGGAACAACAGACTGGTTCCAAATAGGACAAGGAGTACGTCAGGGCTGTATATTGTCACCCTGGCTATTTAACTTATATGCAGAGTACATCATGAGAAACCCTGGACTGGAAAAAACACAAGCTGGAATCAAGATTGCCAGGAGAAATATCAATAACCTCAGATATGCAGATGACACCACCCTTATGGCAGAAAGTGAAGAGGAACTAAAAAGCCTCTTGATGAAAGTGAAAGAGAAGAATGAAAAAGTTGGCTTAAGGCTCAACATTCAGAAAACGAAGATCATGGCATCTGGGTCCATCACTTCATGGAAAATAGATGGGGAAACAGTGTCAGAGTTTATTTTTCTGGGCTCCAAAATCACTGCAGATGGTGATTGCAGTCATGAAATTGAAAGACGCTTACTACTTGGAAGGAAAGCTATGACCAACCTAGANAACGAGAAAGTTAACAGTGAAGTAATTTACATGACACCAAAAACTCACAGGTAGCCAAACTTTAATGTGGAGATGTGTAATGTCCACATGCACACACTGAGAGAAAGAAAATGGAGAAAAATACACTAAATCTTAAAAGATTTTGGATCTGGACGAGTAACCCAGGGATTTATGACAGAGAGTCATGTTTTCCATATCCATTTTGTTTTTTATTAAACATGCACTGTAATAGCCATGATATTTTAAAAGAAAAATAATCTGGAATTCAGTGCCTGTATTTTCAACCAGTAAGGAATTGAAACTGACTAAAATAAAGCAGCCGGGCTTCCCTGGTGACTCAGGAGTAAAGAATCTGCCTGCCAATGCAGGAGATGTGGGTTCCATTCCTGGGTTGGGAAGATCCCCTGGAGAAGGAAATGGCAACCCAATCCAGTGTTCTTGCCTGGAAAATCTCACGGACAGAGGAGCCTGGTGGGCTACAGTCTATGGGGTCACAAAAGAGTCAAACACAACTTAGTGACTGAACAACAAAGTAGCAGCTAAGGCAACAACTAGCCAGATAGGAAGACACTGTCTCTACTGTTCCCTCATACAAGATATCTAATACAAAACAAAACATTCAGAGAATGCTTCCCCTTCTGAACTAGATGGGGCAAATAGGACCAGATTTACCCTCCAGCTAGAAACAACGAAAGAGAGAGAGAGAAGAGAGAGAGAGGATGGAATAATACAGCCATAGAAAAGAAGGAACTCTTGCATTTACAACATGAATGGACTTTGAGGGTGTTATGCCTAGGGAAATGAGTCAGATGGAGAAAGTTAAGCACTGTATGATATCACTTGCATATGAAATCTAAGAAAAATCTTATATTAAATGTCAAGAACAGATTGGTGTTTGCCAAAGGTTTGTGGGGGAGGGGGGATGGGTGAAGGTGGTTAATAGTTACAAATTTCCAGTTACAAGATAAATATGTCCTGGGAATTAATGCATAGCACAATGATAACAGTTAACAATACAGTATTGTATATAGAAAGTTGCTAAGAAAGCAGTCTCAAAAAGTTCTCACCACACACACACAAATTATATTAATATGTAGTGATGGATATTACCTAAATTATTGTGGTAATCATTTCACAAGACATGCATATATTAAATCATTATGTTGTATACCTAAAACAAATCCAAATGTTATATATCAATTACATTTCAATTGAAAATAAAAATGTTTGATGTAATTTGACAGTTAATTTTTAAGACATCTTGATTTCCAAGACCTGGCAATAAAGGACAGTAATCCCTTAGAGGAGAGAAACATTGAGAGAAGCCCTATGCTCACCCAGCTAGTTGCTAACTAAGGCGCCCAGCTAACTGGAGTGAGAACCCAGCAACGTCCCTGACAGGAGAAGACAGGGCTGGGAATCCAGGGAGGACAAAGTGGCTGAAGTTTGCACAGCCAAATAACAGGGTTAATCAGAGACAGATTTCCAGAAATCTTTGGAAGGCGCTCTTATAGACTTCTTAGTATTCACCAGCATGTATGTGTGAGGAATGTCCCAGGGTAGTGAAAAGAACCATTTTAAGGATTAGACAGAAAAATATCTAGAGCTAACATTTGCCTAGAAATATTTCTTGTTTTCCCCAAAGAGTAAAACCACATAGTTTATAGGTCATAGGTAGACTATCTATAAGGATTTTGTGTTAATACTGAGCCAGATTTAGCTGTAGACCTGCATTTCTTAACCTCAGTACTACTGGAAACATATTCAGTGTAAAATATTGTCCTAAGTGCCTCATATACATTGGGATTCCTAACTTAGTGGTATTTCTATTTTGGAGTAATTCCTCATTGTGAATTATATAATGTTTAACAGCACCCTTGGCCTCAGCTTACTAGGTGCCAGTAGCAATAGTTCTCAGTGTATTAATGTCTTTAGACATTACCAAATGTCCTCTGGGAGCAAACTTGCCCCCAGATAAGTTGCCTGCTGTCCTGGAATAAATGCCTGTCTGGTTCTACCTATTAGAAATTTAAAAGCAAGACCCTAAATAGCAATACTGTTTCCAGATTGCTTAACTCAGTCTCAAAATAAAACTGAGGAATACAGAATACAGAAAAATCCAAGTCTCAACAAAGTAAAATTTACAATGTCTGGCCTCCAAATAAAAACTTACCAGGTATGACACACAGTTTCAGAGTTGGGCCTGATGTCTCTACCCTTTGGTGTTCACAATTCTTTGTGAACTTCCCTTGTATGAATGGGTCATGCAACTTGTTTTAACCAACAGAATGTGGCAAGAGTGATTAAATGTCACTTCTGTGATTATGCTACATAGGATTATGGCACTTGTCCCACTCTGAGGCTCTCTCTCTTGCTAAATTTGATGATGCTGTTGGCCATTTTAGAATGACCTAAAGTTATTGAGGCAAATTATTGAGGGTAGCATCTGGCCCACAGCTGAAAAGAAACTAAAATATTCAGTCTTACAACCGTAAGGAATTGAATTCTGCCAACAACCACATAAGCTTAAAAGCGATTCTTCTTCTAGTTGAGGTTCAGTGAGTTTACATGTATGTGTGCTCAGTTGTGTCCAACTCTTTGCAATCCCGTGGACTGTATAGTCCANCAACCGTAAGGAATTGAATTCTGCCAACAACCACATAAGCTTAAAAGCGATTCTTCTTCTAGTTGAGGTTCAGTGAGTTTACATGTATGTGTGCTCAGTTGTGTCCAACTCTTCGCAATCCCGTGGACTGTATAGTCCACCAGACTCCTCTGTCCATGGAATTTTCCAGACAAGAATACTGGAGTGGGTTGCCATTTCCTTCTCCAGGGAATCTTCCCAACCCATGGATTGAACTCACATCTCTTGCATCTTCTGCATTGGCAGGCACATTCCTTACCACTGTGCCACTTGGAAAGCCCCAGTGAGTCTATACCCTTGGGTAATACCTTGATTGCAATCTTGCAGAAAACCCAGCTAAGCCTTACTTGACTTCAACACACAAAAAGTGTGAAATAAAAAATGTGTGCTGTTAGAAATTATTAACTTGTGTAATACTGTTAAACAGCAACAAAAATATTAAAATCTATAAATCTACACTAAAAAGTTTAAAATCTAATCTACAGATACAAAAAGCTCCAGGAAATCCAAGCACAGGAAACTTGAAAAAAAACAGACCAAAGCATACCATAGTCAAATTACTGAAAACTAGCAAGAAAAAAAAAAAAGAAGAAGAAGAAATCTTAAAAAGGAGATTAAAAAAGGATATATTATGTACAGATGGGCAGAAACACCCATCTTATTTGAAGCAACAAGAAAATAGGTCAGATATTAAGGTACTCAAGCAAAATCATTACCTTAGAATTCTTAACACAATTTAAGTATCTTTCAAAAATGATAGCAAAATAAAGACCTTGCCAAACATGCAAAAACTGAAATGATAAATCAACAGGGGAATAGCATTACCAAAAATAAAAAAGGAAATCCATCAAGCAGAAGGAATATATAATAAGATATAAGATGAATCTGGACCTGCTTAAGGGAAAAACAAGACAAGAAATGAGAATGACATTTGTTGTTTGGTAGCTAAGTTGTGTCCAACTCTTTGTGACCCCATGGACTGCAGCACAACAGGTTTCCCTCTCCTTCACCGTTTCCTGGAGTTTGCTCAAACTCATGTCCATTGAGTCAGTGATGCCAACCAACCATCTCATCCTCTGTTGTTCCTGACTCCTCCTGCCCTCAATCTTTCCTAGTATCAGGGTATTTTCAAATGAGTTGTCTCTTTGCATCAGGAGGCCAAACTATTGGAGCTTCAGCTTCAGTATCAGTCCTTCCAATGAATATTCAGGGTTGATTTCCTTTAGGAAAGACTGGTTTGATCTCCTTATAGTCCAACATCACAGTTCGAAAGCATCAATTCTTCAGTGCTCAGCCTTATTTATGGTCCAACTCTCACATTTGTACATGACTACTGGAAAAATCTGCAGTGATTTTAGAGTTCAAGAAGATAAAATCTGTCACTGTTTCCACTTTTTCCTCATCTATTTGCCGTGGAGTGATGGGACTGGATGCCATGATCTTAGTTTTGTGAATGTTGAGTTTTAAGCCAGCTGTTTCACTCTCCTTGTTCATCCTTAACAAGAGATTCTAGTTCCTCTTCACATTTTGCCTTTAGAGGGTTGTTATCTGCATATTTGTCTGGAGAAGGAAATGGCAACCCACTCCAGTACTCTTGCCTGGAAAATTCCATGGATGGAAGAGCCTGGTGGGCTGCAGTCCATGGGGTCACAAAGAGTCACATGACTGAGCAACTTCACTTCACTCACTTCACTTGCTTCATACTTTATCACTGGAGAAGGAAATGGCAACCCATTCCAGTATTCTTGCCTGGAGAATCCCATGGACAGAGGAGCCTGGCAGGCCACGGTCCATGGGGTCAAAAAGAGTCAGACACGACTGAGGTGACTAAGCACGCATCTGCATATTTGAGGTTGTTGGTATTTCTCCTGGCAATCTTGATTCCTGCTTGTGATTCATCCAGCCCAGCATTCTGCATGATGTACTCTGCATATAAGTTACATAAGCAGGGTAACAACATACAGCCTTGACATACTCCTTTCCTAATTTTGAAGAAAGTATAAAACCTTTTTCCTTACTCTTTAAATCTTAAAATCTTTTACCTTACTATTCAAACATCTCTAGGCATGTAATTGTTTTTTTAACCAAAAATCATAGCAATATATTGTGAAGAAGCAAAATATATGACAAAATGGCAAACATGAATAATATAAACCCAAACCAACCGTGAAAATTACACAACTTATTACAAGAGAAGTACAACTAATAAGAAAACAGTTAAATTGAATAAATAGTAATTAAAATGATTACTTGTGTGCAATCTCAAAAACAACAGAATGATCTCTGTTCGTTTCCAAGGCAAACCATTCAATATCACAGTAATCCAAGTCTATGACCCAACCACTAATGACAAAGAAACTGAAGTTGAATGGATCTATGAAGATGTACAAGAACTTCTAGCACTAACACCAAAATAGATATCCTTTTAATTATAGGGGACTGGAATGCAAAAGTAGGTCATCAGGAGATACCTGGATTAACAGGCAGGCTTGGCTTTAGAGTACAAAATGAAGCAAGGCAAAGGCTAACAGAATTTTCCCAAGATAATGCACTGGTCACAGCAAACACCCTCTTCCAACAACACAAGAGATGACTCTACATGGCCATCACCAGATGGTCAATACCAAAATCAGATTGATTATATTTTTTGTAGCTGAAGATGAAGATCTCTACAGTTAGCAAAAACAAGACCAAGAGCTGACTTGTCAGATCATAAACTCCTTATTGTAAAATGCAGACTTAAATTGAATAACTAGAGAAAACCACCAGGCCTTTCAGGTATGACCTAAATCAAATTCCTTGTGATTACCAATCCATTCTGAAGGAGATCAGCCCTGGGATTTCTTTGGAAGGAATGATGCTAAAGCTGAAACTCNGCTATGGTTTTTCCTGTGGTCATGTATGGATGTGAGAGTTGGACTGTGAAGAAGGCTGAGCACGGAAGAATTGATGCTTTTGAACTGTGGTGTTGGAGAAGACTCTTGAGAGTCCCTTGGACTGCCAGGAGATCCAACCAGTCCATTCTGAAGGAGATCAGCCCTGGGATTTCTTTGGAAGGAATGATGCTAAAGCTGAAACTCCAGTACTTTGGCCACCTCATGCAAAGAGTTGACTCATTGGAAAAGACTCTGATGCTGGGAGGGATTGGGGGCAGGAGGAGAAGGGGACAACTGAGGATGAGATGGCTGGATGGCATCACGGACTCGATGGACGTGAGTCTGAGTGAACTCCGAGAGATGGTGATGAACAGGGAGGCCTGGCGTGCTGCAATTCATGGGGTCACAGAGAGTCGGACACAACTGAGTGACTGAACTGAACTGAACTGAACTGAGGTCATCTGAGAATGGATGAGTCAATTTTGGTGATGCTGTTCAAGATCCTAGATCCAATCATGCCTAAAGACTACCCCTTGTGGATATACTCATTACATAAGCAAAAATTAATAACAATGACATATTATTATATTTCATTTAATTTTTAAATTTTATGAAAAATTTAAAAATAAAAATATATAATCAAACAGTCTATTTTCTACATAATTGTTTTTATATAAAACAGTATGTGTGTGCATGCTCCGTCACTTCAGTCATTTACAACTCTTTGCCACCCTATGGGCTTTAGCCCGCCAAGCTCCTCTGTTCACTGGATTCTCCAGGCAAGAATACTGGAGTGGGTTACGGTGCCCTTCTCCAGGGGATCTTCCCAACCCAGGGACCGAACTGGAATCTCTTAAGTCTCCTGCATTGGCCTGCGGGTTCTTTACTGTTAGCACCACCTAGCGAGTGAAGTCACCCAGTCGTGTCTTACTCTGCTACCTCAGGGACTGTAGCCTACCAGGCTCCTCCGTCCATGAAATTTTCCAGGCAAGAATATTGGAGTGGGTTGCCATTTCCTTCTCCAAAGGATCTTCCCGATCCTTTGTCTGCCTTTTTCAGTTCAGTTCAGTTCAGTCGCTCAGTCGTGTCTGACTCTTTGCGACCCCAAGAATAGCAGCATGTCAGGCCTCCCTGTTCATCACCATCTCTCGGAGCTCACTCAGACACATGTCCATCGAGTCCGTGATGCCATCCAGCCATCTCATCCNGCCTGGCGTGCTGCAATTCATGGGATCGCAAAGAGTCGGACACAACTGAGCGACTGAACTGAACTGAACTAATACAGTGAAAGTAACAAATTGATTCAAGGGATTAGATCTGACAGAGTGCCTGAAGAACTATGGTGGAGGTTCATAACATTGTACAGGATGCAGTGATCAAAATCATCCCCAAGAAAAACAAATGTAAAAAGGCAAAATGGTTGTACAAGGAGGTCTTACAAAGAGGTGAAAAAAGAAGTGAAAGACAAAGGAGAAAAGGAAAGATACAATTATCTGAATGAAGAGTTCCAAAGAATAGCTAGGAGAGATAAGAAAGCCTTTTTAAGCGAACATTGCAAAGAAATAGAGGAAAACAATAGAATGGGAAAGACCAGAGAGCTCTTAAAGAAAATTAGAGATACCAAGGGAACATTTCATGCAAAGAGACGCACTATAAAGGACAGAAACTGTATGGGCCTAAGAGAAGCAGAAGATAATAAGAATAGGTGGTAAGAATATATAGAATAACTATACAAGAGAGATCTTAATGACCCAGATAACCATGATGGTGTGATCACTCGCCTGGAACCAAACATCCTGGAATGTGAAGCCAAGTGGGCCTTAGGAAGTATCACTATGAACAAAGCTAGTGGAGGTGATGAAATTCCACCTGAGCTATTTCAGATCCTAAAAGATGATGCTGTTAAAGTGCTGCTCAATATGCCAGCAAATTTGGAAAACTCAGCAGTGCCCACAGGACTGGAAAAGGTCATTTTTTATTTCAATATCAAATAAGAAAATGTCGAAGAATGTTCAAATTACTGCACAACTGCACTCATTTCACATGGTAGCAAAGTATTATTCAAAATTCTTCCAGCTACTTCAACAGTATGTGAGCCCAGAACATCCAGATGTACAAGCTGGATTTAAAAAGGCAGAGGAACCAGAGATCAAACCGCAAACATCCATTGGATCATAGGAAAAGGAAGAGATTTCCAGAAGAACATCTACTACACTAAAGTCCTTGACTGTGTCGATCACAACAAACTGTGGAAAATTCTTAAATTTTACCAGACCACCTGACCTGCTTCTTGAGAAACCTCTACGCAGGTCAAGAAACAACCATTGGAATCAGACAAGTAACAGCGGACTGGTTCCAAAATGGGAAAGTATTGTCACCCAGTTTATTTAACTTATATGCAGAGTAAATCATGAGAATAGCCAGGCTGGATAAAGCACAAGCTTGAATCAAGATTGTGGGGAGAAATATCAATAATTTCAGATATGCAGATAACACCACCCTTATGGCAGAAAGCAAAGAGGGAATAAAGAGCCTCATGATGAAAGTGAAAGAAGAGAGTGAAAGAACTTGCTTAAAACTCAACATTCAAAATGAAGATCATGACATCCTGTCCCATCACTTCATAGCAAACAGATGGGGAAACAATGGAACAGTGATACTTTTTTCTCTTGGGTTCCAAAATCACTGTGGACAGTGACTGCAGCCATAAAATTTAAAGGCACTTGCTCCTTGGAAAAAAAGCTATGTATGACAAACCTGGATAGCATATCAAAAAGCAGAGACAATACTCTGCTGACAAAGTTGTGTATAGTCAAAGCTATGGTTTTTCCAGTAGTCATGTACAGATGTGAGAGCTGGACAATAAAAAAGGCTTGGGGCCAAAAAATTGATGCCTTTGAACTGTGCTGTTGGAAAAGACATTTGAGAGTTCCTTGGACAGTAAGGAGATAGAACCAGTCATTCCTAAAGGAAATCAACTGTGAATATTCACTGAAAGGATTTATGTTGGAGCTGAAGCTCCAATGCTCTGGCCACCTGATGGGAAAAACTGACTCATTGGAAAAGACTCTGATGCTGGGAAAAATTGAAGGCATGAAGAGAAGTGGACAACAGAGGATGAGATGGTTGGATAGCATCATCGACTCAGTGGCTATGTGTTTGAGCAAACTCTGGGAGATGATGAAGGACAGGGAAGCCTGACATATTGTAGTCTATTTAGGTCACAAAGAGTCAGACACAATTGAGCAACTGAACAACAACAACAAAATCTTTAAACAAGTTGGAAGAGATAACCATTAGAAATCCACACACACCTAACAAAAAAGTACTTCAGCCTGGAAGGACTGAAAAATACAGCCTAAGCAAAGCTTACATGCTAAGACTTTATCAGGAGGGTCATTCACAGAATAGCAAAAATGAGAGAATTAAGATGTGAAGGAGAGAAAAAAAATTGAATGTAATGTGTTTAGCACACTGGCCACAGGCTGATAAAAAGAAATGTATTCAAATGCTATTATTCCACTANGTTCATTCATAGAATAGCAAGAATGAGAGAATTAAGATGTGAAGGAGAGAAAAAAAATTGAATGTAATGTGTTTAGCACACTGGCCACAGGCTGATAAAAAGAAATGTATTCAAATGCTATTATTCCACTAAGTCAAATGGAAGCATCAGGCCTTAAGATAGTCCACTGCAGGGAGAAAGGCAATGAGATTTATTTATGTCAACTCTTTATTATCTCTTCACTCCACAGTCAAAGTTCAGTTGGCTGGTTGAAAACTTCCCTGAGTTTCTGAGTTGGGTGACCTGAAGATTCCATGAAGCCACTGTGGATGAAAGATCCCTCACTCCATGACACAAGCTCTTTCTTTGAGCCCAGAAATGAATATAACTAGCTCCCAATGCAGGAATATTTGCCATTCCAAACCCTGTTCCTTAGAAGGGAGTTTAAAACAACCAGCAATGCTGTTAATAGAAGACAAGGTGATAACATTGATGGACAGGCTCTCCATGAAGAAATAAGTCAAGTCATACAAACCAGGTGAAAATAAGCAAATCCCCTACATGTAACATCAACATGTAGAAAGCTAAAACTGACAATTAAAAGGAAAAATTAACTCAACTTAGAGGGGTGGGANTTCCCCATCTATTTGCCATGAAGTGATGGGACCAGATGCCATGATCTTTGTTTTCTGAATGTTGAGCTTTAAGCTAACTTTTTCACACTCCTCTTTCACTTTCATCAAGAGACTCTTTAGTTCTTCTTCACTTTCTGCCATAAGGGTGGTGTCATCTGCCTATCTGAGGTTACTGATATTTCTCCTGGCAATCTTGACTCCCGCTTGTGCTTCTTCCAGCCCCACGTTTCTCGTGATGTACTCTGCATATAAGTTAAATAAGCAGGGTGACGATATACAGCCTTGACGTACTCCTTTTTTAATTTGGTTTCCTATTTGGTTTGCCATTCCCTTCTCCAGTAAAAGGCATAAAGGACTTATCTGAAACATACAAAGAACTCTTAAAACTCAGCAATAAGAAAATGAACAACTCAATGAAAAAATGGGCCAAAGACTTTGACAGCCTTGCCAAAAGGAAAATAGACACAAGGTAAATAAAGAAATGAAAAGATGCTCATATCATATGTCACCAGGGAATGCAAATTAAAAAAAGATGTCACTACACATCTGTTAGAATGACTAAAATCCAGAACACCAATAACATCAGATGCTGGTGAGAATGTGAAACAACAGGAACTGCTGGTAAGAATGCAAAATGTACAGCCTCTTTGGAAGACTGTTTGGCAACTTCTTAGAAAACTGAACATCAGTTCAGTCAGTTCAGTTACTCAGTTTTGTCTGACTCTTTGCCACCCCATGGACTGCAGCATGCCAGGCATCATACTAAACTAAACAAACTGTTATATAATCCAGCAATCACACTCCTTGATATTTATCTAATGAAGCTGAAAACAGGTCCACATAAATCCTTTTTATGTCAGTTTTGTTCATGATTTCCCACTCTGGGAAGCAACCAAGATATCCTTCAGTGGATGAACAGATAAACAAACTGTGGTCCATCCAAGTGATGTAAAATTGTTCAGTTGCTAAGTCACACCCAAATCTTTTGCAGTCCCACTGTAGCCCTCCAGGCCCCTCTGTTCATGGGATTTTATAGGCACAAATACAGGAATGGGTTGCTAGGGATCTTCCCAACCCATGATTGAACTCGCAGCTCTTGCATTGCTGAGCCACTGAGGAAGCCCAATATTGTTTACCACTAAAGAGTTACAAGTCATGAAAAGGCATGGAGCAAGCTTAAATGCATATTACTAAGTGAAAGAAGCCAATTTGAAAAGGTTATATACTGTATGATTCTTACTATATGATACTCTGGAAAAGGCAAAACTATGAAGATAATAAAAATATAGTTGTTCCCAGGGGTTGTGGGCAAAGGACAAGGATGAATAGGCTAAGCGCAGAGGAGTTTTAGGACAATGAAAGTACTCTATATGATACTACAATAATAAATGCACATCATTATACATTTTTCAAAATCCTTAGAAAGTATCAATACAGTACCAAGAGTAAACTGTAATATAAACTATGGACCTTGAGTGATATGATATGGCAATGTAAATTCATTAATTGTAACAAATGCATCACTTTGCTGGGGGATGTTAACAGTGAGAGAGCCTATGCGTGTGTGGGGATAGGAGGTACATGAGAAATCTGTGTACATTCGTCTCAATTTTACTATGAACATAAAACTGCTCTGAAAGAATACAGACTTTTTAAAGTTAAACATAGAGTTACACATCCCAGCAATTCCACTCCTAGGTAACTCCCAAGATAACTGAAAATATGTTCATATAAAAATTTATACATGGATATTCATAGTAGCATTATTTATAATATCCAAATAGAAGTATCTGAAATGACCCTCCAACTGTTGAATGAGTAAATAAAATACGATATATCCTTATAACAGATTAAAAGGAATCTAGTACTATCACATGCTATAACATTGATAATCCTTCAGTACATTTTGCTAAATGAAAGAAGTAAATCCAAAAAAAAAAGAATAGAATTTAATTCATACGAAATTTGTAGAACAGGCAATTTTATATACAGAGAAGGTAGATTGGTGGCTTTCTAGGGCTGGGAGTTTGCAGAAGCAATGAGTAGTGACTAGTGATAGGTGTGGGATTTCCTTTAAGGATGATGAAAATATTCTAACACTGACTGTGGTGATGATTACATAACTTTGTGAATGTGCTAAAGGTATTGAATTGTACACTTTAGATGGATTAATTTTAATAAAGCTGTTAAGAACTTCTAGTCATCAAAAGGCAGTATTAAGAGAGTGAAAATTCAAGTCACTCTGACAGAGTTTTCATATCTCACGGGATTTCTGGTCAGAATATGTATAAAAGGATAGACACCTGTAGAAGTCAGATCTCACAAATGGCTCCAGGGGCCACTGCTTCCTGGTATTTACACCCTCAATTAATTAGTGTCCTTCCATATTGAACTAGACTGATTTATGCAATGAACAGTGTTACGGAAAGACAAACTATTACTTCAAAAGTTGGATCAAAAAGACATAGATGCTTCTGCCTTGCTCTCTATTGAGCTACTTGCCTTGGGCAAGGCCAGCAATATGGCTGTGAAGAAAGTCAAAACATCCCATGAAGGATCCATGTAGCAAGGAACTACAGCTTCCTGCCAACAGCTGCTACTAACTTGTTAGCCTTGTGCACCACCTTGGAAATGGATCCTCCCACTATACTCAAGCCTGCAGATGACTACAGTCCCGGTTAACCTCTTGATGCTAACTTCATGAAAAATTCCCAAGGCAGAACCACCAGTATAAGCAGAATTTCTGACTCATAGAGACTGAGATAATATATGTTTATTGGTGTTTTCAATCAGTATGTCTTAAGTAATTTGTTACTCAAAATAGAGAAAAAAATACATAACCAAATTTTCTAAAAGTGAGCAAAGTGTTAAACAGGGTTTCATGTACAAAAAGGATATGCAAATAGCTAATAAGCTTAGCTTCCAGGAAGCACTAGTAGTAAGAACATGTCTGCCAATGCAGGAGAAATAAGAGATGTGCGTTCAATCCTCACTGGGTCAGGAAGATCCTCTGCAGAAAGAAATGGTAACCCACTCCAGTATTCTTGCCTGGAGGGTCCCCATAAACAGAGTAGCCTGGAGGGCTTCTAGTCCATGAGGTTGCAAAGAGTTGGACACAACCAAAGCAACTGAGCATGCACAATAAGCTTAGCTGCTGCTGCTGCTAAGTCGCTTCAGTCGTGTCACTGGAGTGGGTTGCCATTTCCTTCTGCAATGCATGAAACTGAAAAGTGAAAGTGAAGTCACTCAGTCGTGTCCGACTCTTAGCAACCCCACGGACTGCAGCCTACCAGGCTCCTCAGCCCATGGGATTTTCCAGGCAAGAGTACTCGAGTGGGTTTGTCATTGCCTTCTCCGGAATAAGCTTAGGAAGGGAATTCAAATTAAAACTGCTGCAATGAGTATGTATACCTGTGGCTGATTCATGTTGAGTTTTGAGAGAAAACAGCAAAATTCTGTAAAGCAATTATCCTTCAATAAATAAATTTTAAAAACTGCAATGAAATATTGCTACATACCCACGAGAATGACTAAAATTTTAAACTGACAGTAACAAGTGTTGATGAGGCTGCAGATCACATGGAACTTTCATACATTGCTGGCAGGAGTATAAATTGATATAGCCAATTTGAAAAATGATTTGAAAATATATTTTAAAGCTAAACCTTCATAAACTCTATAATCTACATTTCACTCCTAAGTATGTACTCCCCAGTACTGAGTGCTTACATCTATTATAATTTTTATAATAGCTTTATTCATAATGATATAAACTTGGAAACAATTCAAAAGGTCAATAAGAAATGAATAAATAAGTCATGATATATTTATATAATATGGTACTATATAGCCATAAAAATAATTAACAACTGCTGAAAGTGAAAGAGGAGAGTGAAAAAGTTGGCCTAAAGCTCAACATTCAGAAAACGAAGATCATGGCATCCGGTCCCATGACTTCATGGGAAATAGATGGGGAAACAGTGGAAACGGTGTCAGGCTTTATTTTGGGGAGGCTCCAAAATCACTGCAGATGGTGACTGCAGCCATGAAATTAGAAGACGCTT
>SJYV01028241.1:680832-697270 GCA_006410875.1 Neotragus pygmaeus | reverse complement strand
TGGTCTGGTATTCCCACCTCTTTCAGAATTTTCCACAGTTTATTGTGATCCACACAGTCAAAGGCTTTGGCATAGTCAATAAAGCAGAAATAGATGTGTTTCTTTGGAATTCTCTTGCTTTTTCCATGATCCAGCAGATGTTTGGAAGAAAGCAAAGGTCAAATTATTCATGACATTGGATTTGGTGATGATTTCTCAGACATGACATCAAAAGCACCTGGACAAGCAAAAATAAACAAAGTAGACTACATCACACTTAAAAATGTTTCCACAGCAAAGGGAACAATCAACAGAATGAGAAGACAACTAATGAAATGGGAGAAAATATTTATAAACCATAAAATTTATAAAGGGCCAATATTCAGAATATATAAAGAACTTCTAAAATTCAACAACAACTAAACAACCATATTAAAAAATATGAATGACTTGAACAGATATTTCTTCAAAAAATATACAAGGGGACAAAAAGAAAATGAAAAAAAAAATCAAATTCACTAATCATCAAGGAAATGCATATCAAAACCACAAGATGCCACCTCACACCTGTCAGGATGGCCACATCCAAAAACAGAGAAAATAACAAATTTTGGTGAAGATGTAAGGAAACTGAAATCCTTGTGAACTATTGGTAGAAATATAAAATGGGGCACTTGCAATGGAAAAGAGGATGGAGGTTTCTCAAAATATTACAAATAATTTTCATAAAATCCGATAATTACATTTTTTGGAATATATAAAGAATTCAAAACAAGATCTCAGTGAAATATCTGCACACACATATTCATTGTAGCATTATTCACAATAGCCAAGAGATGAAAGCAACCTAAATGTTCTTTGATAGATAAATGGATAAACCAACTGTGGTGTGTGTGTGTGTGTGTGTGTGTGTGTGTGTGTGTGTATACACCAACGCCAAACAGGCTGAAGTTGAACAGTTCTATGATGACCTACAAGACCTTCTAGGACTAACACCAAAAAAAAAGATGTCCTTTTCATCATAGGAGACTGGAATGTAAAAGTAGGAAGTCAAGAGATACCTGGAGTAACAGGCAAATTTGGCCTCAGAGTACAAAATGAAGCAGGGCAAAAGCTAACAGAGTTTTGCCAAGGGAATGTACTGATAATAACAAAAATCCTCTTCCAACAACACAAGAGACAACTCTGCACATGGACATTACCAGATGGTCAATACCTCAATCAGATTAATTATATTCTTTGCAGCCAAAGATGGAGAAGTTCTATAGAGTCAGCAAAAGCAAGACTAGGAGCTGACTGTGGCTCAGATCATGAAATCCTTATTGCAAAATTCAGACTTAAATTGAAGAACATAGGGAAAACCACTAGACCATTAGCGTATGACCTAAGTCAAATCCCTTACAATTATACAGTGGAAGTGACAAATAGATTCAAGGGATTAGATCTGATAGACAGAGTGCCTAAAGAACTATGGATGGAGGTTCATGATATTGTACAGTAGGTGGTGGCCTAATACCATCCCAAAGAAAAAGAAATGCAAAGGGCAAAATGGTTGTCTGAGGAGGCCTTATGAATAGCTGAGAAAAAAAGAGAAGTGAAAGGCAAAAGAGAAAAGGAGCGATATACCCATCTGAATGCAAAGTTCCAAAGAATGGCAAGGACAGATTAAAAAAAAAAAAAAGTTCCTAAGTGATCAGTGGAAAGAAACAGAGGAAAACAATAGAAAGGGAAAGACTAGAGATCTCTTCAAGAAAATTAGAGATACCAAGGGAACATTTCATGCAAAGATGGGCTCAATAAAGGACAGAAATGGTAAGGACATAAAAGAAGCAAAAGATATTAAGAAAAGGTGGCAAGAATACACAGAAGAAAACTATACAAAAAAGATCTTGACCCATATAAGCACAATGGTGTGATCACTTACCTAGAGCCAGACATCCTGGAATGTGAAGTCAAGTGGGCCTTAAGAAGCATCACTACAAACAAAGCTAGTGGAAGTGATGGAATTCCAGTTGAGCTATTTCAAATCCTGAAAGATGATGCTCTGAAAGTGCTACACTCAATATGCCAGCAAATTTGGAAAATGCAGCAGGGGCCACAGGACTGGAAAAGGTCAGTTTTCATTCCAATCCCAAAGAAAGGCAATGCCAAAGAATGCTCAAACTCCTGCACGGTTGCACCCATCTCACACACTAGCAAAGTAATGCTCAAAATTCTCCAAGTCAGGCTTCAATAGTAGGTGAACCATGAACTTCCAGAAGTTCAAGCTGGATTTAGAAAAGGCAGAGGAACCAGAGACCAAATTGCCAACATCTGCTGGATCATTGAAACAGCAAGAGAGTTCCAGAAAAACATCTACTTCTGCTTTATTGACTATGTCAAAACCTTTGACTATGTGGATCACAACAAACTGTGGAAAATTCTTCAAGAGATGGAAATACCAGACCACTTTACCTGCCTCCAGAGAAATCTGTATTCAATCAAGAAGCATTAGTTAGAACAGTACATGGAACAACAGACTGGTTCCAAATTGGGAAAGGAGTACGTCAAGGCTGTACATTGAAACCAGGCTTATTTAGCTTCTATGCAGAGTGAATCATGCAAAATACCAGGCTGGAAGAAGCAAAGCTGGAATCAAGATTTCCAGGATAAATATTAATAATCTCAGATATGCAGATGACACCACCCTTATGGCAGAAAGCAAAGAAGAACTAAAAAGCCTCTTGATGAAAGTGAAAGAGAAGAACGAAAAAGCTGGCTTAAAACCCAGCATTCAAAAGACTAAGATCGTGGCATCCGATCCCATCACTTCATGGCATACTTGGGGAAACAATGTGGGCTCCAAAATCGCTGCAGATGGCAACAACAGCCATGAAATTAAAAGATACTTGCTCCTTGGAAGAAAAGCTGTGACCAACCTAGACAGCATATTAAAAAGCAGAGATATTACTTTGCCAACAAAGATTCATCTAATCAAAGCTATGGTTTTTCCAGTAGTCATGTATGAATGTGAGAGTTGGAGTACAAAGAAAGCTGAGTGCCGAGGAACTGATGCTTCTGAACTGTGTGTTGGAGAAGATCCTTGAGAGTCCCTTGGACTGCAAGGAGATCACACCAGTCAATCCTAAAGGAAATCAGTCTTGAATATTCGTTGGAAGGTAGAAGCTGAAGCTGAAGCCCCAGTACTTTGGCCACCTGATGTGAAGAACTGATTCATTTGAAAAGACCCTGAGCTGGGAAAGATTGAAGGCAGGAGGAGGAGATGATGGAGGATGAGATGGTTGAATGACACCACTGACTTTCTGGACATGAGTTTGAGCAAGCTCCAGAAGTTGGTGATGGACAGGGAAGCCTGGCATGCTGCAGCCCATGAGGTCACAAAGAGTTGGACATGACTGAGCAACTGAACTGAAATGACCTGTGATGGAATATTATTCAGCCTTGAAAAAGAAGAAAATTCTGTTATATGCTACAAGATGGATAAATCTTGAGGATATTATGCACAAAAATACAATTAATGCATGATTCCACTTAAATGAAGTATTTAGAGTAGTCAAACTCATAGAAACAGAAAATAGAATGGTGGTCTCCAAGGCTGGAAGGAGGGGAAAATGAGAAGTTGTTGCTTAATTGGTGCAGGGTTTTATTTTTGAAAGATTAAAGAGTTCTGGAGATCTGCTACACAATAATATACCTTTGTTGTGCGTTTAAGAAAATGGATCTCATGTTTAAATACACTTATTACAATTTTTGTAAATATCACTTTCAAATTTCACTAAACTAATTCTGATCATCTCTTCTACCACTTAGCTGATTTAACTGGTCCAGATCCTAATAATTAATGCCATAGATTTTTACTGTTGATGGGGATTTAAAAGATCACTTACTCCAAATACTCATTTTTCACCTTTAGAAACTTGGTCCAGAGTGGTTAAGCTCATAAAGGTACTGACTAACAGAGTCTGAGAAAGAAACATCAAATCACTTGATTCCCAGTCACTATACTATAATGTCATTTACAAGGAGAATATCTCTTCATATCAGTTTTTAATATTATTTGCTATGCAGTACCATTCAATAGGTGAAATCTGTCTCATTTTTCTTTCTTTATAGTAGGTTTTTTTAAATTTTTATTTTTACTTTATTTTACTTTACAATACTGTATTGGTTTTGCCATACGTTGACATGAATCTGCCACGGGTGTACATGAGTTCCCCATCCTGAACCCCCCTCCCACCTCCCACTCCATATCATCTCTCTGGATCATCCCCGTGCACCAGCCCCAAGCATCCTGCATCCTGCATCAAACATAGACTGGCGCTTCGTTTCTTACATGATAATATACATGTTTCAATGCCATTCTCCCAAATCATCCCACCCTCTCCCTCTCCCTCAGAGGCCACAAGTCCGTTCTATACATCTGTGTCTCTTTTGCTGTCTCGCATACAGGGTTATCATTACCATCTTTCTAAATTCCATATATATGTGTCAGTATACTGTATTGGTGTTTTTCTTTCTGGCTTACTTCACTCTGTGTAATCGGCTCCAGTTTCATCCACCTCATTAGAACTGATTCAAATGTATTCTTTTTAATGGCTGAGTAATACTCCATTGTGTATATGTACCACAGCTTTCATATCCATTCATCTGCTGATGGACATCTAGGTTGTTTCCATGTCCTGGCTATTATAAACAGTGCTGTGATGAACATTGGGATACATGTGTAGTAGGTTTTTTAAGGAAAGCCTCCTTTGAGGAATAGCATATATTTAAATGTTTTTATGGGACCAAGGCTTCTTTTTGGTTTTAAACTACTATTTTTCCACTAAGATCATGCACTTTTCAACCAACTTACTCTCACAACTATACTTAGGATGCAGCACACTAATTTTAAAAAAGGCCACTTTTGATTAGACAAATACTCAATGTTTTTTTTTAATTAATTTATTTTTTAAATTTTACTTTACAATACTCTATTGGCTTTGCCATACATCGACATGAATCCACCACAGGTGTACACAAGCTCCCAATCCTGAATCCCCCTCCCACCTCCCACCCCATAACCTCTCTCTGGATCATCCCCGTGCACCAGCCCCAAGCATCCTGCATCCTGCATCGAACATAGAATACTCAATGTTTTTGATTAAAATGACAAGAAACTACACAATCCCACCACTCTAACTTTCTTTATTTTCAGACAGCCATTCTAGTTTTTATACAGACTGTTATACGTTTTCATAATTCTATCCATATGGTTCTGTATTTATCAGGTTTGATAATGATTATTTTTCATCACTACACAGTAGTCTGTCATACTGATATATCATCATGTTCTTGATAATGGTAAACTACACGTAGCTTTTGTCTTCTGTTGAATAATTTAGTAAAGACAAATTTCAGGATTGTTAGTTAATTCAAGTCCTCTATTGTTCGTTTGTTTTGGGGGGGTGGTGCTTCACTGATGGCTCAGATGGTAAAGCATTTGCCTGCAGTGCAGGAGACCCAGGTTCAATCCTTGGGTTGGGAAGATCTCCTGGAGAAGGAAATGTCAACCCACTCCAGTACTTGTGCCTGGAAAATTCCATAGACTGAGGAGCCTGGTAGGCTACAGTCCATGAGGTCACAAAGAGTCGGACACAACTGAGTGACTTCACTTTCACTTTCTATTGTTTTTTATCCTTAAAGTTAACCTATGTAATTTAAAAACAATTTAAAACTACCATTGTATAATGAAACATCATTCATCAAAATAACTGCCCCAAATAATACAGGAACCATAAGCATGCAAATAGTGTTAGTAAATGAAGACGTGTCTATGTCAGCAGAGCCAACATTTACCAAAAAAAGACTAAATAAATGCATGGATATACACTGATAAAAGTTCAGGAAATGATCGAAGGTAATACAAAGATACTTTCCAAGTGTATCAGTTCAGTTCAGTTCAGTCGCTCAGTCATGTCCGACTCTTTGTGACCCCATGGACTGCAGCACGCCAGGCCTTCCTGTCCATCACCAACTCCCAGAGTTCACTCAAACTCATGTCCGTTGAGTCAGTGATGCCATCCAAACATCTCATCCTCTGTCCTCCCCTTCTCTTCCCGCCTTCAATATTTCCCAGCATAAGGGTCATTTCAAATGAGTCAGTTCTTCCCATCAGGTGGCCAAAGTTTTGGAGCTTAAGCTTCAGCATCAGTCCTTCCAATGAATATTCAGGACTGATTTCCTTTACAATGAACTGGTTTGATCTCTGCAGTCCAAGCGACTCTCAAGAGTCTTCTCCAGCACCACAGTTCAAAAGCATCAATTCTTTGACGCTCAGCTTTCTTTATAGTCCAACTCTCACATCCACACATGACTACTGGAAAAACCATAGCTTTGACTTGACAAATCTTTGTTGGCAAAGTAATGTCTCTGCTTTTTAATATGCTGTCTAGGTTGGTCATAACTTTTCCTCCAAGGAGTAAGCATCTTCTAATTTCATGGCTGCAGTTACCATCTGCAGTGATTTTGGAGCCCAAGAAAATAAAGCCTGTCACTGTTTTTCACTGTTTCCCTTTCTATTTGCCATGAAGTGATGGGACTGGATGCTATGATCTTAATTTTCTGAATGTTGAGTTTTAAGCCAACTTTTTCCCACTCTCCTCTTTCATTTTCATCAAGAGGCTCTTTAGTTCTTCACTTTCTACCATAAGGGTTGTGTCATCTGCATATCTGAGGTTATTGATATTTCTCCCAGCAGTCTTGATTCCAGCTTGTGCTTCTTCCAGCCCAATGTTTCTCATGATGTACTCTGCATATAAGTTAACTAAGCACAGTGCCAATATATAGCCTTGATGTACTCCTTTCCCAATTTGGAACCAGTTTGTTGTTCCATGTCCAGTTCTAGCTGTTGCTTCCTGGCCTGCATACAAGTTTTTCAAAAGGCAGGTAAAGTGGTCTGGTATTCTCATCTCTTTAAGAATTTTCCAGAGTTTGTTGTGATCCACACAGTCAAACGCTTTGGAATAGTCAATAAAGTAGAAGTAGATGTTTTTCTGGAACTCTCTTGCTTTTTCAATGATCCAACAGATGTTGGCAATTTGATCTCTGGTTCCTCTACCTTTTCTAAATCCAGCTTGAACTTCTGGAATTTCATGGTTCACGTACTGTTGAAGCCTGTCTTGAAGAATTTAAAGCATTGTTTTACTAGCATGTGACATGAGGGCAATTGTGCAGGAGTTTGAGCATTCTTTGGCATTGCCTTTCTTTGGGATTGGAATGAAAACTGACCTTTTCCAGTCCTATGGCCACTGTTGAGTTTTCCAAACATATAAGATTTTCTATATGCTTGTTTTACCATAAAAACTAAATTTAAAAAACTTACTGTCACAATTCACAAAGAAACACATTTCTCACATGTTGAAAAAAATGTTAAATGACTGCCAGATTGGACAACCAAAATAATAATTAAGTGTGCTTAAGGATATGCTCACCAGGATTTCCCCCTTCTGCAGAGGTAGGGTTCCTGGGTCCTACAGAGGGATTTATTGGAAAGAGAAGTTCTGTAAACCATGGAGTATTTTTTTCAGAATGGTAACGCAGATGATATTTTACCTAGAATGAACAATAATAGAAAACAAACATTTTAAGCCAATAAACATCAAAAAGCAAATACTAGCCATGAAAGGTACATAAAATACAAGGTTAAAAGTTGTGTTTTGAGGACAAGTGAGCAATTCAGAGTTCTAAATGAGGAGAAACGGCAGTATCACTGTCCACAGGGAACAAGTAGCAGGATTCACATCCTATAATCACAGTCAAAATTTAAAATTGACTAAATTTACATGTTTCCTCTTTTATCTCCATGGCATTTTGCCTTTGAGTTTCAAAGACACAGTAGTGGTACCTTCTTTGATCATTATGAATGAATTTTCTACATGGAGAACTGGCCTGCCTACTTCCCTGGTGGGAGAAAGAAATGGCAACCCACTTCAGTATTCTTGTCTGGGAAATCCCATAGACAGAGACGTCTGGCAGGCTACAGTCCATGGGGTCACAAAGAGTTGGACATGACTCAGTGATTAAACAACAACTTCTCTGGTGTCTTCCCTGGTAGCTCAGTGGTAAAGAATCCACCTGCTAATGTAGGAAATGCGGGTATGATCCCTGGGTTGGAAGATCCCCTGGAGAAGGAAACTGCAACTCACTCCAGTATTCTTGCCTGGGAAATCCCATAGACAGAGGAACCTTGTGGGCTATAGTCCATGGGGTCTTAAAAAGTCGGTCACCACTTAGCGACTAAACAACAGCAACAACTGGTGAAAATTCAGAAAGTTCTATTATTTCATTTCCCATCATGTTAGCCAAATATGGTAGGGCAAAAATATAACTCCCCTTTCAAAATAATGAATGACACATAAGGAAAAACCCAGATGAAGAAGAGGAGGAGTGATAACATTTAAATGTTGAATGTATTTTAAGTATTAAATGAAAAAATAATTATCACTGTGTCTGAAGAGATAAGTAAACTAAAAGTGTAAATTATGGTAGAATCTGAGTAGCTTAACAAGACAAAAGATTACTGTCACCAATGATCAAGGAAGCAGAACAGAGAAAGTGAGACGGAACAGGCACCTGCACTATGTCTAAGTAAAAATTCACATAATTCAGTCATTTATAAGCAGAGTTTTAACTAGCTACTGCATGCTTAAATATCTTAGTACACAATCCTTGATCTCAGAGAACTCAAAAAGTGTTAAAGGAGCACAGAGGAGGGAAGAGGACACTTTGCACTTACAACAAGAGTTTCCTAGAATGAATGACAACTATCCAAAGAAAATGAGGGACCTCTAGAGAACACATTCCCTCCTGCAAAAGAGGATAATGTGACCAAAGGCAGAGGAGCAAGAGACAACACAGTCCATGCAAAGAACTGCTACTGGTTTAGTATTGCTATAACATAAATTCCAAAGAAAGAAAAGACAAAAATGGGGCTGGAAGGGTATTCAGAAACAGGTCACTGATGGCCTTGTATCCTGTGCAAAGAAACTTCTGTAGTCAATGGAGCACCCCTGATGTCTTTAACGTAGCAGAGCAACCTGATCTTTTCTGTGTTCTTAATAAATTGTTGTGGTATTCATGTGGATAGATTAAGTCTTGCCTGGGAAATTCAGCTAACATATAAACTTCAGCTACATAAGAGCCACAGGAAAGAGGAAAGTATAGTAGGTCTACATTATCCATGAAGTCAGAAAGCAGAGATAAGAAATTTTGTTTGGTAAAGTGTAGAAAAAGAGAACAGGTATCTGGGAAAATAACCTGGGGGAAATTTTTTCAGGAATACATTTCAAATGGTAGACACAGAGAATCAACAACAAAAATGAAGTTTGCAACTGTACCAAAGTTACTTGATATTTGGGCCAAGGGGTCTGCATATACCAATGAAGTTATATAAGCACAAGTGTTTTTTGTTTTTTGTGTTTTTTTTTTTTTTTGAGGCAGTAATTAGCACAAAGTAGACATATATGAAAAGAATAAAGTGAGTTTCTTCCCGTCTCCTGGCAAATACTTGCCTTTTACCAGGTTCAAAACACTTGAGCAATGTTATGAGAGTCTTCTTCAGTGGCTGCAGGTGTCCTAATTCTGATGCAACCTGGCTAAAGCCTAAGAACAGTTGCTGCTGCTGCTGCTAAGTCATCTCAGTTGTGTTCGAATCTGTATGACCCCAGAGACAGCAGCCCACCAGGCTCCCCTGTCCCTGGGACTCTCCAGGCAAGAACACTGGAGTGGGTTGCCATTTCCTTCTCCAATGCATGAAAGTGAAAAGTAAAAGTGAAATCACTCAGTCTTGTCCGACTCCTAGCGACCCCATGGACTGCAGCCTACCAGGCTCCTCCGTCCATGGGATTTTCCAGAGACTTAGAAGAAAAATTAAGTAATTTATTCAAAAGAAAGAGTTGTGGGGTGAGAGGTGGGAGGGGGATTCAGGATTGGGAGCTTGTGTACACCTGTGGTGGATTCATGTTGATGTATGACAAAGCCAATATAGTATTGTAAAGTAAAATAAAGTAAAAATAAAAGAAAGAAGTCTTTCCTGTTGGAATCTGCCAGTGTATGCATGCATGTTAAGTAGCTTCAGTTGTGTCTGACTCTTTGTGGCCCAATGAACTGTAGTCCACCAGACTCCTCTGTCCATGGAATTCTCCAGGTAAGAATACGTGGGTTGCCATGTCCTCCTGCAAGGGATCTTCCCCACCCGGCGATCGAACCTGCAACTCCTGTGACTACTGCATTGTAGGCAGATTCTTCACCTCTGAGCCAGTGGAAAGCCCTTGCTAGTGTATACATATCTTGCTTTATTTTAAAGATCAAACTTAAAATATTTAAAGGACATGCAAATTAGCTAGTAGTGGCATTACAGAAGCTTCCATGGCCACCAGAGAGAGAATCGAGAATTCTCAAAGTTAAAGCAATTACCTCTTTGGATATGTAGCAACAATATATTAAAGCATTACACCAAGTGCAAAAAAAAAAGAGGTAGTTAGCAGGCAATTGTCCTAACAAGAAGGCAGAGAAACTCCTAAAGCTCACAATCCCAGTAATTAAAGCTGCCACAGCCAAAAAAGTTCCAGACATGAGTTGGGCTGCTTTTGCATTTGTTTAATGTTCACATAGTAAGAACTTTGTTATAAACTTGACTTTACATGCAAAGTCAGAATGGGAATTACACTTAAAATCAACACACTAAAAAGTTTAAATATCATATATAGGTATGTACTATCTGAAATTCCAGAGATATATAAACAGGTAACAGATATTACTGTCCATCTTTTTTATGTATCTATATTATTATTTTCTTAACTATAATTTGCAGGACTGGAAACATCTACCTGGCCAGGTAGATTGGCAAAATAAATATCCTTACTAAAGTTCCTATTACTTCATTTTTCTGAATACAAGACCTTAAGAGCGGGTGAGCGTTGCTTAGTCGTGTCTGACTGTTTGCGACTATACAGTCCATGGAATTCTCCAGGCCAGAATACTGGAGTGAGTTGCCATGTCCTCCTCCAGGGGACCTTCCCAACCCAGGAATAGAACCCAGGTCTCCTGCACTGCAAGCAGATTCTTTACCAGCTGAGCCACCATAAGCCCAAGAATACTGGAGTGGGTAGCCTATCCCTTCTCCAGCAGATCTTCCAGACTCAGGGATCAAACAGGAGTCTCCTGCATTGCAGGCGAATTCTTTACCAACTGAGCTACCAGGGAAGCCACAAGACCTTAAGGTACAGTTTTATTCTTATCAGCATAATGTGATGACTAAAAGCATAGGTATTAAAATAAGTTGGAATTATTAAAAGATTCAAATTCCTGCTCTTATATACAGCAGTTATTATCTTGAGCAAGTTAGAACTTTTGCTGTTTATAAAACCATGATGTTACCTTCATTTCATTAAACCCCTGAAGCTTTGAAACATAAAGTCTTTAGATAAAACTTTCTCACCGTAAGTGGCAATCTGTCATTACTGTTTTTGAAGTCATGATCAAATATGATAGCAGCCAGCACAAGAGCAGACTGATTTTCATATTTAATATACTTTTCAAAATCTTCTTCTGAAGGAAAGCCGCAAACTGTACAGAGAAAAACAAGCATCGTACAAATGCAAAATGTCTAATGATCATTCCTATCTTCCTATCACTACCATAAATACCATAATCTTGTCATAGTATTATAAAATTTAGAACATTATTACTCAAATATTGCTATCACAGATGTCCTCATGAATATCTGGGGTACACAAAATTATTATGTATTATAAACTGTATATGCTATTTTGAATAATGTTTAACCATTACAATAACTGTATATTAAGGTAAACTGGGACAGGAGAATTTTCTATTGTGTTTTGAAATCTAGTGATTTAAAGAAAAAAGGTGAAGAGAAATGACACTTATTTCTGTGGGAAGTATGATATTTCAGAAACTAACCTTAAGTTGTAGAATAAAAACTACATTTTTAATTATATTTCTCATTCACAAGTGAATCTGTATGAAATTTGGAAATAAACTCTCACAAAACCACTCATACACAATCACACACATACAAGTAACTTAACTGATTGAAGAATTTTCATAGGAAGTAAAAACCACAATCACTGCTAAGCAAAATGATCACATGGATCACAGCCTTGGGTACAATGAAGCTATGAGCCATGCTGTGCATGGCCACCCAAGACAGATGGGTCATGGTGGAGAGTTCTGACAGAACATGGTCCTCTGAAGAAAGGAATGGCAAACTGTTCCAGTTTCATTGCCTTGAAAAGCCCATGAACAGTATGTAAAGGCAAAAAGAAATGATACTGGAAGATGATCCCCACAAGTTGGTAGGTGCCCAATACGCTACTGAGGAAGAGTGGAGAAATGGCTCCAGAAGGAATGAAGAAGCTGGGCCGCAGTGGAAATGACTCTCAGCTGTGGATGTGTCTAGTGGTGAAAGTAAGTCTGATGCCATAAACAACAATATTGCTTAGGAACCTGGAATGTTAGGTCCATGAATCAAGCTAAATCAGATGTGGTCAGGAAGAGATGGCAAGAGTGAACATTGACATTTTAGGAAATCAGTGAGAAAAGAATGGACAGTAATCAACTAATTTAATTCAGATAATCATTATATCTAATTGTGGGCAAGAATCCTTTGGAAGAAAGAGAGTAGCTCTCACAGTCAACAAAAGAGGGTGCAGTCTCAGAAAGGACAGAATGATCTTGGTTAGTTCCCAAGACAAACTTTTCAACCTCACAGTAATCCAAGTCTATGTCCCAACCAATAAAGCCGAAGAAGCTGAAGTTAAACAGTTCTAGTAAGACCAACAAGATGTTCTAAAATTAACAAGAAAAATAGATGTCCTTTCCCTCACAGGGGACTGGAATACAAAGTAAGAAGTAAAGAGAAACCTGGGGTAACAGGCAAGTTAGGCCTTAGAGTACAAAATTAAGTAGGGCAAAGGCTAACAGAGTTTTCTGAGAAAACACACTGGTCATTGCAAACACTCTCTTCCAAAAACACAAGAGACGACTCTGCACATAGACAACATGAGATGGTCAAAACTGAAATCATAATGATTATATTCTTTGCACCCAAATATGGAGAAGATTTATACAGTCATCAAAAACAAGACCTTGAGATGAATGTGGCTCAAATCTGCAAAATTCAGGCTTAACTTGAAGAAGGTAGGGAAAAACATTAGGCCATTCAGGTATGACCTAAATCAAATCCCTTATGATTATACAGTGGAAGTGACAAATACATTCAAGGGATTCAGTCTGGTAGAGAGAGTACCTGAAGAACTATGGAAGGAGGTTCATAACATTGTACATGAGGTGGTGATCAAAACCATCCCCAAAAAGAAGAAATTCAAGAAGGCAAAGTGGTTGTCTCAGGAGGCCTTAAAAATAGCTGAGAAAAGAAGAAAAATGAAAGGAGAGGATAAAATATATATATATATATATATATATATGTAACTGAATGCAGCATTGCAGAGAATAGCAAGGAGAGATAAGATAGCCTTCTTAAGAGAACAATGTAAAGAAATAAAGGAAAACAACAGAACAGGAAAGACTAAAGTTCTCTTCGAGAAAATTGGAGATACCAAAGGAATATTTCTTGCAAAGATGGGCACAATAAAGGATATAAATGGCAAAGGCCTAAGAGAAGAAGAGATTTGAGAAAAGTTGGCAAGAATAGAAGAACTATGTAAAAAAGTTCTCAATGACCTGGAAAGCCACAAAGGTGTGCTCACTCACCAAGAGTCAGACACCCTGAAATGTGAAGTCAAGTGGGTCTTAGGAAGAATTACTACAACAAAGCTAGTGGAGGTGACAGAATTACAGCTGAGCTAGTTCAAATTCTAAAAGATGATGCAGGTAAGTTCTGCACTCAATATGGCAGCAAATTTGGAAAACTCAGCAGTGGCCACAGGACTGAAAAAGGTCAGTTTTCATTCCAATCCCAAAGAAAGGCAATGCAAAGAATGCTCAAACTACCATACAATAATGCTGATGTTACATGCTCACAAAGTAATGTTCAAAATCCTTCAAGCCAGGCTTCAACAGTATGTGAGCAAAGAACTTCTAGAAGTACAAGCTGGATTTAGAAAAGGAAGAGAAATCAGAGATCAAATTGCCATAATTCACTGGATAATAGAAAAAGCAAAGGAATTCTAGAAAAAAAATCTACTTCTGCTTCACTGACTACACCAAAGCCTTTGACAGTGTGGATCACAACCAACTGGAAAGTTCTTACAGGGGTGGGAATACTGGACCACCTTACCTGCCTCCTGAGAAACCTGTATGCAAGTCAAGAAGAAACAGAACCAAATATGGAACAATAGATTGGTTCAAAATTGGGAAAGCAGTAAATCAAGGCTATAGAATATCACTCTGTTTATTTAACTTATGCAGAGTACATCATACAAAAATGTCAGGCTCAACGAAGCACAAGCTGGAATCAAGATTGCCAGGAGAAATACCAATAATCTCAGATATGCAGATGACACCATCCTTATGGCAGAAAGCGAAGAGGAACTAAAGAGCTTCTTAATGAGGGTGAAAGAGGAGAGTGAAAAAGTTGGCTTAAAACTCAGCATTCAAAGACTAAGATCATGGCATCTGATCCCATCACTTCATGGCAAATAGATGGGGAAAGAGTGGAAACAGTGGCAGACTTTATTTTGGGGGGCTCCAAAATCACTGCAGATGGTGACTGCAGCCATGAAATTAAAAGATGCTTGCTCCTTGGAAGAAAAGCCATGACCAACCTAGACAGCATATTAAAAAGCAGAGACATTATTTTGCCAACAAAGTTTCGTCTAGTCAAAGCTATGGTTTTTCCAGTAGTCATGTATGGATGTGAGAGTTGGACCATAAAGAAAGCTAAGCATCGAAGAATTGATGCTTTTGAACTGTGGTGTTGGAGAAGACTCATGAGAGTCCCTTGGACTGCAAGGAGATCAAAGCAGTCAATCCTGAAGGAAACCAACTGTGAATATTCATTGGAAGGACTGATGCTGAAGCTCCAATACTTTGGCCACCTGATGGGAAGAACTGACTCATTGGAAAAGGCCCTGATGCTGGGAAAGATTGAAGGCAGGAGAAGGGGATGACAGAGGACAAGTTGATTGGATGGCATCACCGACTCCATGGACATGAGTCTGAGCAAACTCCGGGAGTTGGTGATAGAGATGCCTGGTGTGCAGCAGTGCATGGGGTTGCAAAGAGTCAGACATGACTGACCTAATGAACTGACTGACATCATGCAAAACTCCAGGCTGGATGGGTCACAAGCTGGAACCAAGATTGCTGGGAGAAATACCAACAGTTTCAGATATGCAGATGATACCACTCTAATGGCCGAAAGCAAACAGGAACTAAAGCCTCCTGAGGAAGGTGAAAGAGGAGAGTGAAAAAGCTGGCTTAACACTCAACATTCAAAAAACTACAATCTTGGCATCCGGGTCCATCACTTCATGGCAAATAAGTGGGGAAAAAGATTAAGCAGTAATAGATTTTATTTTGGGGGGCTCCAAAATCACTGTGGATGGTGACTGCAGTCATGAAATTAAAAGACATTTTCTCCTTAGAAGGAAAGCTGTGAAAAACTTACATAGCATATTAAAAAGCAGAGACATCACTTTGCTGACAAATGGCTATACACAGTCAAAGCTATGATTTTTCCAATAATCATGTAGGGATGTGAGAGTTGGAACATAAAGAAGACTACATGCTGAAGAATTGATGCTTTTGAACTGTGGTGCTGGAAAAGACTCTTGAGGGTCCCTAGGACTGAAAGGAGATCAAACCCAGTCAATCCTAAAGGAAATCAACCCTGGATTTTCATTGGAAGGACTGATGCTGAAGCTGAAGCTCCAATACTTTGGCCCCTAATGTGAAGTGTGGATTCACTGGAAAAGACCCTAATACTGGAAAGACTGAGAGCAGGAGGAAAAGGGGACAACAGAGGATGATATGGTTGGGTGGCATCACCACTTCACTGGACAGGAGTTCGAGCAAACTCGGGGAAATAGTGAAGGACAGGGAAGCCTGGCATGCTGCAGTCTATGGGGTTGCAAAGAGTCAGTGGCAACTTAGCCACTGAACAACATCAATGTAAAAAATATATTAAAGTCTTTGATAGCCTCTGTATCAAGAAACATAAATAGAATATTAAGAAATAAGCTTTTAAAAATGTATATCCATGCCAACAAAGGTCCGTCTAGTCAAGGCTATGGTTTTTCCAGTGGTCATGTATGGATGTGAGAGTGGGACTGTGAAGAAAGCTGAGCGCCGAAGAATTGATGCTTTTGAACTGCGGTGTTGGAGAAGACTCTTGAGAGTCCCTTGGACTGCAAGGAGATCCAACCAGTCCATTCTGAAGGAGATCACCCCTGGGATTTCTTTGGAAGGAATGATGCTGAAGCTGAAACTCCAG
>SJYV01028241.1:623963-669553 GCA_006410875.1 Neotragus pygmaeus | reverse complement strand
TACATTGGGGACCCTCCGAGACCTCATCCTATGCCTCTCTTCATTTGGCTGGTCCTGACTTGTTTCCTTTATAAATAAAAACTGTAATCCTAAGTACAGCCATCCTTCAATATCCTTGACTCCTTAGGACACCAAAATCCAGGGATATTCAAGTCCCTTATATAAAATGGCATAGTGTTTGCATGTAACTATGCATGCATGCATGCATCGTAAGTCACTTCAATTGTGTCTGACTCTTTGCAACCCTATCGACTGTAGCCCACCAGGCTCCTTTGCCCATGAGATTCTCCAGGAAAGAATACTGAAGTGGACTGCTGTGTCCTTCTCCAAGTGAAAGTGAAAGTCGCTCAGTCGTATCCAACTCTTTGCAACCCCATGAATGTCCATGGAATTCTCTAGACCAGAATAATGGAGTGAGTAGCCTTTCCCTTCTCCAGGGGATCTTCCCAACCCAGGAATCGAACCCAGGTCTCCTGCATTGCAGCCAAATTCTTTACCAGCTGAGCCACAAGAGGGATCTTCCCAACTCAGGGATCGAACTGGCATCTCCTGTGTCTCCTGCATTGACAGGTGGGTTCTTTTCCACTCGCACCACTTGGGAAGCCCAGCTTATGCACTGTTGCTGTTGTTTAGCTGTTGTCACGTCTGATTCTCTGCTACCGCTGAACCGCAGCACAACAGTCTTCCCTGTCCTTCGTCATCTCCTGGAGCTTACTCAAACTCATGTCCATTGAGCTGATGATGTCATCCAACCATCTCATCCTCTGTAATCCCCTTCTCCTCCTGCCCTCAATCTTTTCCAGAATTAGGGTCTTTTCCAATGAGTTGGCTCTTCACATCCAGTGGCCAAAGCATTGGAGTGTCAGCTTCAGTAACAGTCCTTCCAATGAATATTCAGGGTTGATTTCCTTTAGGATTGACTGGTTTGATCTCCCTGCAGTCCAAGGGACTCTCAAGAGTCTTATCCAACACCACAGTTTGAAAGCATCAATTTTTGGTGCTCAGCCTTCTTTTTGGTTCAATTCTTATATCTGTACATGACTACTGGAAAAACCAGAGCTTTAACTACATGGACCTTTGTTGGCAAAGTGATGTCTCTGCTTTTTAATATGCTGTCTACGTTGGTCATAACCTTTCTTCTAAGGCGCAAGTGTCTTTTAATTTCAAGACTGCAGTCGCCCTCTGCAGTGATTTTGGAGCCCAAGAAAATAACATCTGTCACTGTTTCCACTGTTTCTCCATCAATTTGCCATGAAGTGATGGGACAGGATGCTATGATCTTAGTTTTTTGAATGTTGAGTTTTAAGCCAGCTTTTTCACTCTCTTCTTTCAGCTTCATCAAGAGGCTCTTTAGTTCCTCTTCACTTTTTGGCCATTAGAGTGGTGTCATCTGCACATCTGAGGTTATTGATAACCTACATATATTCTTTGGTATAATTTAAATCATCACTGGATTACTCATAATACCCAATACAGTGTAAATGCTATATAAGTAGTTGTAAATATAATGTAAACATGAGGTTAATAGTTGTCAGCACAGCAGATTCAAGTTTTGCTTTTTGGAACTTTCTGGATTCTTCTCCCCAAATATTTTTGATCCTCCCTTGGTTAAATCTGCAAAGAGAAACCATGGATATGGAGGGAGGGCTACTTCTTGAGTTCTGTGAAATGATCAGAACTGAAGGGATGGTGAGACTCTGCAGACCTATAGCCAGCTTGTCAGAGGTGCAGGGAACCCTGGTGCCCTGGTGCGGGGTCTCGTGGGGGCTCAGGGAGCCCTGGCGCCCCGGTGCGGGGTCGCGTGGGGACTCAGGGAACCCTGGTGCCCTTGTGCGGGGTCTCGTGGGGGCTCAGGGAGCCCTGGTGCCCTTGTGCGGGGTCTCGTGGGGGCTCAGGGAGNCATACTGTTGAAGCCTGGCTTGGAGAATTTTGAGCATTACTTTGCTAGTGTATGAGATGAGTGCAATTGTACACTAGTTTGAACATTCTTTGGCATTGTCTTTCTTAAGTTGGACAATTATTTCAGAAAGAAATTACCATGGTTTAGTGGAACAAAAACTGGGAATACAAAGCAGTGAACTGTCCTACATTGCTCTCACATGCTCAGTCCGGTCTGACTCTCTGTGACCCAGTGGACTGTAGCCCACCAGCTCTTTTGTCCATAGGATTCTACAGGAACGAACACTGGAGTATGTTGCCATTTCCTTCTCTAGGGGATCTCCCTGACCCAGGACCAAACCTATGTCTCCCAAATTGGCAGGCAGATTCTTTACTCACTGAGCCATTGTAAATTCACTCCGTTTCCCCAATTTAATTCTAAGGCCAGGCCAGTAGGAGAGGACCAAAGCAATCACTCACATACTGGTCATCTTCTCTGAGGGACTACACTCTGATCTGCTACTCAATCACACATGGATAGTAATGGCAGACACTCCTCTGCAGTACTCATGATGCTATCAGTATCTCATGGAAACAAAAGCACCTTCTTCACATGTTCCTGGTCATTGGTAGGTTGTTACACTGCTAATGCTCATACCCATGTGAGAAGAAGATTACTAAATGACCAGACAGCATACCTAAAAATATGCTATTTCCCTATCCTAGGGAAAATTACTGACCTCATATCAAACTATATGCAAACTCATTGCTAAAATCATAATGGTCCTTTTTAAAAAAAAGAGGGACAATACCCTAGGACAGAAAAAAAAAATTAGGTCATTTGTTTTATGAGGGAAGAAAGGGAAATCTTACAGGAAAAAGAAACTGATGACATCATAGTTTTTCTTACAATATACATTATAGAACAGTGTGCTTATCAGAAGCAAGAATCATAGCCAATAAACTTAAAAAAACAGTTTGAATATACTGAATAGAACACTATTCAAATCAAAGGAAGCTTGCTAGGGGAAGTCAGTGACTTTAAATTGAATAGTAAAAGCTATATATTGAGTCCACTTTCATTTAAAACTCAAGGAAATCTCTTTTCTCGTCTTGCAACTGGCTATTTCTCAGAGCAGGAGAGAAAGTGCTAACACACAGGACCTCTAGGCCAAGGCTCCAGATGCAGGACATGTCTGCACTGCATGTCTGGGTGTTTGCACTCAGACATGAGTAGATCTACCTCCCAGGTCAAGCCAGAGTGCAAGCATACATTTACACACAAACTCTGAAGCTTAGGAAATGCCCAGTGAGTGAAGTGAGACTCGCTCAGTCGTGTCCGACTCTTTGCAATCCCATGGACTATATAGTCCATGGAATTCTCCAGGCCAGAACATTGGAGTGTTCTTTCCCTTCTCCAGGAGATCTTCTCAACCCAGGGATTGAACCCAGGTCTCCCACATTGCAGGCAGATTCTTTACCAGCTGAGCCACTAGGGAAGCCCAGGAAATGCCAAAGGGAGGAATAACAACATCAACCAGATAAGGAAAAGCAATTGGACAATCCTGGGGTGGCTAGGGATATGAGGCTTCAAGGAAGCCCATGCCTTTCATGGAAACTGTCCCTAGGCCAGCCATGACTTTCATCCATTGTGCATCTATCTATTTTGACCACGTGTGGATAGGAGTACTGTTCTCTCCAACCACTGCTAAAGGCATTCATTCTGTTGATTTCCCAGTTTAACCCTGCCACTGCTTCAGCTGCTGGGAATTCAAGTATCAAGCCTGTTCAAAGTAAGAATGCATGAGTCACTTGGAGCAAGATGCACCAGGAGAGGAGAGAACTGGTACCTGTTCAAGCACACTACACAGAATGAATACAGTGGCGACAGGCAATGCCTGGACTGTGACTTGCATGTGTGTATAATGTGCTAAGTTGCTTCTGTTGTGTCTGGCTCTTTGTGACCCCATGAACTGTAGCCCATCAGGCTCTCCTGTTCACAGAATTTCCCAGGCAAGAATACTGGAGTGAGTTGTCATTTCCTTCTCCATATTGTGGAAATTTTGAACACAAAGAGGACAGGATCCTAATATAATAAACATCCATGTCCCATCTTTCTGGGCTTCCCAGGTGGTGCTAATGGTAAAGAGACCACCTGTGCATGAGGGAGACATTAAGAGACCTGGGTTTGATCCTTGGGTTGGAAAGATCCCCTGGAGGAGGGCATAGCAACCCACTCCAGTATTCTGGCCTGGAGAATCCATCTTTCTAAATTAACTTCTGGACTGGCAATTAATACTAAGATAGTCCAATACCAATTTGTGTAAACTTATAAGTTTATCAATTTGCTAGAGATTGCTTTATTAGTATTTTCAAGAAAACAAATTTCAGTTTTTTTCTTACTACTCCACTTCTTCAAAATTGATTTAATTTACTCTTTTGTGATCATTATTTCCTGTTTTCTTCTTTGAGTCTGCTATATTTATTAATACTTTACTATGTTCATTAAATAAAATTTCAAGCTTTAACACACTTTTTTACATTGTTGCTTTCTTTTTTAATTTTTTTAAAATATAAATTTATTTTAATTGGAGGTTAATTACTTTATAAAATTGTATTGGTTTTGCCATACATCATCATGAATCAACCACAGGTATACACGTGTTCCCCCTCCTGAACCCCCTTCCCTCCTTACTCCCTGTACCATCCCTCTGGGTCGTCTCAGTGCACCAGCCTCAAGCATCCAGTATCATGCATCGAACCTGGACANCTGGGCTCTCTGTCCAAGCCCTGGTGCCCCGGTGCGGGGTCGTGTGGGGACTCAGGGAACCCTGGTGTTCTGGTGCGGGGTTGCGTGGGGGCTCAGGGAGCCCTGGCGCCCTGGGCCGGGGTCTTGTGGGGGCTCAGGGAGCCCTGGCACCCTGGTGCGGGGTCTCATGGGGGCTCAGGGAGCCCTGGCGCCCTGGGCCGGGGTCTCGTGGGGGCTCAGGGAGCCCTGGTGCCCTGGTGCGGGATTGCGTGGGGGCTCAGGGAGCCCTGGCGCCCTGGGCTGGGGTCTCGTGGGGCTCTGCCTGTAACCTGCGCAACGGGGCCCAAGTCTGGGTGGGTGCCATCGGAACTGCGTTGGGTGTCACGCAGACAGTGCTGGAAAAAGCAGCCTGTCTCATGGAAAACCGCCGGCCTGAAGACAGGAGACCTGAGTTCCCCTCTGTGCTTCCCAGGACCTCGCCTCCTGTCTCTGGGCCTCAGTTCTCCCATCTGTGAAATCAGAGGGTTGGACCAGATGGCCTCTGAGAGACTACACAGCCTTGACATTTTATGACGATACTTTCTGGAGAAGAGGGTAAAAGAAGAGGTTCCGTGAGCACCAGGCCAATGGCCTCTTGAGGACACAGAGCTTGTTAGTGGCCAAAAGTGCTGGCTTTGGAGGCCATCAGAGCCAGGTGCAAATTCAGAGCCTCACTTACTTGTTAAATGTTGTTGTCGTTTAGTCACTAAGTCCTGTCCGACCCTTTGCAAGCCCATGCACTGTAGCCCACCAGGCTCTTCTATCCGTGGTATTTCTCAGGCAAGAACACTGAAGTGGGTTGTCATTTCTTTCTCCAGAGGATATCCTGACCCAGGGATGGAACTCGCATCTCCCGCTTGGCAGGTGAATTCTTTGCCACTCAGCTACCTGGGAAGCCCCATTTGTTATATAGCCTCTAGCAAGTCACTTAACACCTTGGAATCTCTAGAGTAGACATGAGGCGTTAAAAACCACTCCCAAGCTTGTTGTGAAGCCTAAATGATCTAAGTGCTTAGATCAGACCAGCATATAGTAAGTTGGTGCTTCATCAATGTTGCTTTTATTATTAGCACAACCTCTTGATTGTTCAGGACTCAATTTATAACTGGCATTTATCTGCAATGACTTTTAAAGGACCAAGTTTTCCAGAAGGGTCCCTGGATTGGCTCTGGCACAGCTGGTTCTCAGGTCCCTGTCAAGGGTGGGCTCCTTTGCTCTGGCCTCTTCGTCCTCCCTGCCCCACCCCACCCATTTCACCCTCCCTGGCCTTGGGGACCAACCATACCATCTCTCTGACACCATATTCCTTCTCCACCTTCACTTTCAGGTTCTTGAAACATTCCTCCATCCGGTCGTGGAAAGGCCGCAGATTTTCTGACACCCTTCTCTCGTGGATCTTAATGCCAGCTCCCAGGAAGGGAATCTGGGGAGAAAAGTGGTAAATAATGAGCCAGAGGTTGGCCATCTGGCTTCACAGAGTGGGCAGAAGTCAAGTCCACCTGCTGAGAAATTGCTGAGGGCTTTAGGGTCTTAACAACCTTTAGCTGGGGTCACCAACCCTGGGAAATGGAAAAATTGGATCCTTGAGGTTTGCTCTGAAAATAAGATTTCTAGGAGAAAGACCTCTGGCTGTCTTGCCTCATGGAAGGGTTGCATCCTCTCTTCCCGCTCCCTCCCATTAGAGGCTGCATGTTAGGGAAAGTCTGCATCTGGTGGGATCTACTGAGGGGCAGAGTGTGAGACCAGAGGAGTGGGATCTCTGTTGCTTTGACTTAAACCCTTGTCCAAGAAGTTCTTGGAGATGCAAGTAGGAGAGTGTGACTGTTCAGAGACTGGGAGGTAGAAGGGAAGGGCTGAGCAGAAAAGACGTGGGCACAACCTGGTCTTACAACATGTATCCAGTGATAAGACCAAAGAAAGATAGCCGAGTGTTCATATCATGGAGCTAATGAGCTAATAGGGGACTTTTAAAGTGAAAGTTAGTCACTCAATCATGTCCAACTCTTTGCAACCCCACGGACTGTAGCCTACCAGGCTCCTCTCTCCATGGAATCCTCCAGGCAATAATACTGGAGTGGGTTGCCATTCCATTCTCCAGGGGATCTTTCTGACCCAGGGACTGAACCCGGGTCTCCTTCATTGAGGGCAGATTCTTAACTGTCTGAGCCACCAGGGAAGGGAATATTTTTAAAGTGATATATAAGCCCTGGGAAGATGAAGGGGGAAGAGATGAGTCATGTGAGGCAGTCAAGCCCTTATTTATCAGCAGAGGAGGTCAATCCATACTGCGTGAACGGTAGATACAAGGACAGAAGCCAAGCCACATGGCTGCTGTAAGCTGAGAATAGATGAAAAACTTAGTAGTATGACCTCAGGGAAGCTTAATGAGGGCTGCAAGGAGTACAATACAGATCACTTTGGAGAAAAAAAAAATGTTTTGATGATGGTGACCCCAAGACATTTCTGCCTCCTTTTCTTGGAGTACTCCCCCAAATGGCAAAGTGGACGAGAGACTGAAATTCAGTGAGGCCAGGAGACACCTATGAACCTGGCCCAGAACATGTCAGGTGGAAGGTGGATGGAGGATGGTAACTGACCTCCCAGGACAGAGCGGGAGGTGTGATAAGAGGATAATCTGCTCTGGGAAGCCAGGAAGGGTGCAGGGGTTAGAGGCCCCTGGTAGCGCAGAAAAGCTAGAGTGAGCTGAGAGGCTGAAAACAGGGATGGATTGAAATTCTGTGACAGGAGCAGCTGGATGGCCAGGCCCCTGCAGTCTCATCTGCTAGCGTGTCATATTTTCTCATTTCCTCAAGAAGCAGGAGCTTATCCTCTCGAATGATTAGAACAAATAGCATTGAGCTAAGGGGTACCAGGCACAACAGAGGGCCAGGATCAGGAGCCAGACAGGAAACAGGGGGTTGAGGAAAAGTTTGCATACTGATAAAGGTGAGACTTTCCATTTTTCTGTCTCCAAATTGCCAGCAGCACAGAATCCAGGAGTTCCTTTGCAGACAATAGCTCAAAGCATCTGTCCTGGAGAAAGTGAATAGCCCAGACGTGTATGGATTACTCAGTTACCCTATGTAATGTCATCCAGGTGACAGGCCTTCTCTCATGCACAGAGATATTCATTCAGCTTTTGAGTGCCCCCACTCTTAACTAGGAACATTGCCAAGGATCACCAGGTATTGAAGGAAACTCTCCAGTGTGAAAGACAGTGATCGGGAGCAAAAGACAGGAGAGCAAGCAAACACCAAAGAGGAAGGAAAGAGCTGGGGGAGATGGGGGGAAAGGAAGCTTGAACAGGTCAACCTGGAGGAGACAGAGACAAGAGAGCCTAAGAAAGCAGTACTTAAAAGAAATTAATGTACAAATTAAGAGAAGGTTTTCTATCCATTAAACAAGAGAAAGACTTTATTTAAAAAGAAGGGAATGATAATGGAAATACTGCATAAAAACTACTGAGAAGGTGCTGTAAGTGGAGATAAATGAATAGTTTTAATTTAATACATTTTAGAAAAGATAGAAACCAATTAGCTAAGCATTCATCCCAAGATATCAGCAGAAGAGCAGCAAATAAACCCAAAAAGGGCAGAAGGAAGGAAATAATAAAAGTAAGAGTGAACATGAATGAAAAAGAAAACAAACTGGCAGCACAGAGGATTGACAAATCCAAAGGCGGGTTCTTTAAAGTTGATCAACCCCTTACAGGGATAATCAAAAAGATACCAGCAGGTGCCAATAACCAGCATCAAAACTTTAAAAGAAGTGTCACTATAGGAAGGATAAGCATCATAAAAAGTCATAGTGAAGTGAAGTCGCTCAGTCCTGTCCGACTCTTAGTGACCCCATGGACTGCAGCCTACCAGGCTCCTCCGTCCATGGGATTTTCCAGGCAAGAGTACTGGAGTGGGGTAAATTTATGTTAATAAATTTAATATTTAGATAAAATGGACAAATTGTTAGAAAAATACCACTTACCAAAAAGGACACAAAAGAAACAGGAAATCTGAGAAGTATTAAATTAAATACATACTTTAAAACATTCTTGGCCTGTGTGGATTCGCAGACAAATTCTAGCAAACATTTAGGGGATAAATAAATGCCAACTTTATAGAAACTCTTCAGAAAAGATTTTATATGTGGAATAATTTTCAACTTACTTCCTGAGACCAGGATAACTGTTATAAAAATTNTAAAATGGACAAATTGTTAGAAAAATACCACTTACCAAAAAGGACACAAAAGAAACAGGAAATCTGAGAAGTATTAAATTAAATACATACTTTAAAACATTCTTGGCCTGTGTGGATTCGCAGACAAATTCTAGCAAACATTTAGGGGATAAATAAATGCCAACTTTATAGAAACTCTTCAGAAAAGATTTTATATGTGGAATAATTTTCAACTTACTTCCTGAGACCAGGATAACTGTTATAAAAATTGAATAAGAATATTATAAGAAATGAAAATTATAGGTTAATATCTCTTTTGAGCACAGATACAAAAATCCTCAGTGGTGGCCACAGGACTGGAAAAGGTCAGTTTTCATTCCAATCCCAAAGAAAGGCAATGCCAAACAATGCTCNGCCAGCCCAGACTCTATCCTGCCCCTGCCCCCATACGTATGTGCCCACAAATACACAGCTGCTAAGGCCAGACCTGTCCTGTCCATAGGAACACCCATTGTCCACTCAGATGTCCTACAGCTGCTGAATTTACAAACTGGTGATGGGCAGATAATGTAAATCTGAGACTTGCACAGCTGTGGGAAGAGATTTCAGCCTTGCTTCCTAGGTCCCACTGCCCCTGCAGTTCAGCTGTGGTTTCAGCCTTGCCTCTGCAGTGGGTAAACCACTGAAGTCTGTTCCCAGAGCCTGCCAAGGAGGTGGCTGGGGTGTGGGAACCCAGAGCCCATAAAGACCAGGGCCAGCACATGGAGAAAGACGCTGCATTGGCAACCCTACCCCTTCCTTCAAGCATCACTTAACAATGGCTTGTTGACCAGGCTTCTATAGTAGGCCCAGACTTCTTCTTCAAACACCCTTGGTTGCTGCCTTACACACTCCAGCCCCTTTTGGCTGTCTCTGTGCAACCAATGGAAAGCCTCTCCCTGGGTCTGTCCTCTAAACACCAAGTTCAGCACCCAGCCCTTGTCTGTACCATGGACATGTGTCTCAAGCTGAAGAGTTCAGGACAATGGCACAGCCCACCTGTTCAGGTCTCTCTCTGCTCTGCCCACCTACCACCAGCTGGTTCTTGTGCTCTTCTCTGAGACTCTGGTGCTCCCTTTCTGTCCCAGCTGATCTCCGCACCAGTGAGGGCGCTTCCCTTGGTATGAGACTCTTTCCTGTTTTTCAGCCCCCTATGGGGCACAGGTCCTTCACTGCTGTATGTGGGCTTTCTCTAGTTGTGGTGAGCAGGGGCTACTTTCTAGTTGTAATGTGTAGGCTTCTCTTGTTGAAGTGGCTCCTTTTATTATGGAGCATGGGCTCGAGGGCACATGGACTTCAGTAGTTGCAGTGCATGAACTTAGCAGTTGTGGCTGGAAGGCTCTAGGGTGTGTGGGCTGAGTAGCTGCGGCACACAGGCCTAGCTGCCCCACAGGATTTATCTTCCCAAGCCAGGGATCAAACCCATGTTGCCTGCATTGGCAGGCAAATTCTTAACCACTGGACCACCAGGGAAGTCTGATAGAAGTATTTTTAATGTAACAGTGGCATGAGGGCATGTATCTCCATGTCCTTCTACTCCACCGTCTTGATTGGAGCCCCTAGTAAGGTGTTTTTTCTTAAGTTATAATTCTTCAGAATAGCAGTAAAAAACTGAATGGGGAAGTTTTCCAAATAAAGACTTTTACGTCTCTCTTCTTGTAGTCATTAGGCTATTTTGCTAAGGAGTTAGTTCAACTGAAAATAAAAGAATGTATCAGAAATCACCAGGAGGGGGAAAGTTTCTCATCTTCCTTTCTTTTAAGTTAGTAGTTTACAAGGAGACATGTATTAAGCTATGCTACATGTACCTTCAGCTCACCAGATCTCTATTCCAGTCTTCAGCAACACTCTCTCATGATGGCCTCAATATGACTGAATGACAATGTGTCTTAAACTTTTTCACTGATGGACCCATAATAGGAAAGCATAAGAAGTAGCAACCTGTTCTCTGTCCTCTACCTCCACAAACAGGGGTACTTGACAGGTAATCTAAACCAGCCCATCATAAGCACTAAAGTTCTTTGGAGAGTCATGGTTTATATTTTAAAAATTGATAGGAATTTCGCATTAAGTTACATAAACATAACTCTTTAAATTTAAAGATGGTCACTTAGATGACAAAGTATCTACCCTTCCCTCCCACCTCAAAACCCTTGAAATGAAAAAAAAAAAGTATAATTTTAAAAACATATAACAGGATCAATCCATGAACGCACGTATGTCAAAGCATGAGACAAGACTGGAGGGATTCTTATCAAATTTCTGACAGTATTTTTAACTCTGGGAGACAACGAAGAGAAATTGGGTGCAGAGTAAGGAGAGTGTAAGGACATGAGAATTGTATAAGTTTTCTGTAATTCTACAGTGTTTTAATTTTCACTCTAAATACAATCCTACATCACACTTAAGTAATATATTTTACAAAATGTAAAATCAGTGACCTCAAGTAAAGTTTATGCATCCAGGAAAGAACTACCAAATTTATTGTGAGGCTTTGTGTCCTTTTGACATACTCAGGAACTTACCCTAATTTAAGAAGTACAATCAGAGACAAAGATTTTGAATTATATAACTTGTCATCTAATTCTAAACAGTATATTTTGTTTAGGTGTGTTTGATCTTTTTTACAAAGTTCATAACATTATATTTGAGATTAATGTACAAGTTATAAGAGTCACTGAAACATGCCTTCTCTACAGCAAATTAATAATTATTCTACAAAAATATTTTAAACATCACAATTTCTAACCTGCAAGGTTGGCATTTATATCATTTTTCACTTTCTCAGTAATATTTTTTGCCGCATNTTAATGTACAAGTTATAAGAGTCACTGAAACATGCCTTCTCTACAGCAAATTAATAATTATTCTACAAAAATATTTTAAACATCACAATTTCTAACCTGCAAGGTTGGCATTTATATCATTTTTCACTTTCTCAGTAATATTTTTTGCCGCATCACTTCCAGAAGGCACATAAACCAATTCAAATTCTTTTTTCTGATTAGTGAGGAAAGTGGGAAGTTCATTCAAGGGAAGAGACTGGAAAAAAGTAGCTTGTGTAAGTTCCCTTGTGGAATATTTGCGCAGAAGCAAAATCAATGTAGAGAACAGCACTGTCATGGAAATTTCCACAATTAAAGAAGCCATCTTCCGTTTCTACAAGAGAAACAAAATTATACTAATTAACTTTATAGTATTATATGTGTGTATTTACACTTGTGTACATACATGTATACAATACATATATATATATATCATTCAACTTCATTCTACAAAATGAATGGTTCTCTGGATTGTCTTTTTCACCCTTTTCTCATTTTACTATTGATTTTATTGGTTTGCCCTATTGACACTCTTCAGATTTAGAAATCTACCTTCAGTCATGGAATGAAAGAGGAAAAATACCCATAAACTGAAATGAAATGAAGGAATTATTAAAATTTTTCTTTTCAAATTCATTAGCCTTTACAGCCATTTCTCGAAGATACCTCCACTTACCTTTAATATGAAATTTTTCCAGAGGAGGACGGCAAACTGGTTAAGCCACAAGGTATCCATTTTACCACAAAGAATGAACGTTCAACACTAAAAAAGAAGAAATTTTTAAAATTTAGATTTCCTGCCAAAATGTTGAGTTGAGTCAAGTAAAATGATTACTTCACTGTTCTACTCTTTTCATCAACTTTGAAAGATAATCTTTTTAAAAGCTTGAAATACTTATCTGTTCTTGTTTTATATTAATTCATTAAATTCACACCTAATGATCTTCTAATAAGTATGAAAATGTCAGACAATAGAGATGCAAACATCAGTAGGTTGCAACTCCATGTTCACAAAGAAAAATGTAAACTGCAAATGCAAAATATTAGTTATTAAAAGGAGGGAGGAATGAACTGAAAGAGTAGCATTGCTATACATACACTATTACATATAAAATAGATAGCTAGTGGGAAGCTGCTGTATAGCACAAGGAGCTCAGCTTGGTGCTCTGTAATGACCTAGAGAGGTGGGATGAGAGGGTGAGTTTGAAGGGAGGTTCAAAAGGTAGGGGAAACACACACACACACACACACACACACACACACACACACAGCTGATTCACTTTGTTGTATAGCAGAAACTAACACTACATCATAAATCAATAATACTCCAATTTAAAAGAAATATCAATTATCATTTTGACAGATTCTGAGAGAAATTCTCACAAAATAGAATGTTGTTGAATATTTACTGCTTATTTAATACATTTTTCGTGCCTTGTTCTATATTAAGCATTAAGTATATTTAAACAGTCATAATTTTTTCCTCATGGTGTAGATAGACGGGCATAATAACTAAAAATCTGAGATCAGAAGTTAGGCTTCTTGAGTTCAAATCCTAGCTTTGATCAAAATTATTAACCTATGTCTGCTTATCACAAATAAAATCAGAAAAATTATAGTACTTATAATGTTTTTCCCTTGGTGCCATTTGCTACCAGGGCAGGGGTAACTAAAAGGCTATGAACTTTTAATTATCATAAAATATGCATAATATAAAATTTACCATTTTTAGATGTATACTTCAATGGCAGCAATCACATTCACACTGTTGTGCAACCATCATAACCTAGTATTTCATAATCTCTAGTCCTTCATATAAGTGGAAACCCTTACCTGTGATAGTGACCTTTGTGACTGACTTATTGCACTTAGCATAAAATGTCTTCAAAGTTCATCCATATTGCAGTATGTCAGAATTTCCTTTCTATGCAGTAATTTTAACAGCCTCATTGGACTACCAAAGTCAGAATTGACCTCAAGAAAAATAAAGACGTGTTGTGTGTTACATTAATACTAAGAGGTGTTTTAAGTTCCCTCACTTTGAGTGAACCAGAAAGAGTAGCCAGGGGATATAAAGACCAAAACCAGAATTGGTACTTCTGAACTTTCAATGGCAGGCAAACAAGGAAGTGAGTGATTTCTGGCCAGAAGGCAAAAAATAAGAGTGTCTCAGAGAAACTGAAGGTACTGTGGAGACAGAGGAACAGGAGGAGCTCAGACTTGATCAGAGATTAAGTGATTCTGATCCTAGTTACTGTGCCAAATCACTTTGATTACTGAACCATACAGACCCTGCCCAGGTCCCAGAAGGATCTAAAGAGAACAAGAGAATCTTTTAAAACTTCTTTGACATTGCAACCACAGGCCACAGAAGTGGTTTGGAATTTGTGGCTTAAACTTAACCAAGAAGGGTTACCAGATAAAAAAGAGGATGTCCAGTTAAATTTGAATTTCAGATAAATAAGATTTTTTTTGTTTGGGGTATACTTATACTAAAACATTATTCATACTTTATCTAAAAATGAAATTTAGTTGAGTATTCTGTATTTTACTTGTTAAATCTGCCAACTCTAAAACCAGGTCAGTTGCTTACTAAACAGAAGTACTGAGGACCTGTATTCTCATAGTTTAATACACAAAATATCCAGAATACAATCCAAAATTATACAGCTCACAATAAAATATAAAATCTCATTTTGCATAGGAAAAGATAAATGGATACCGATGATGACATGGCATAGATGTTTCAATTATCTGAAAAAGACTTTAAAGCAGCTACTATTACTCAGCCATTAAAAAGAATACATTTGAATCAGTTCTAATGAGATGGATGAAACTGGAGCCTATTACAGAGTGAAGTAAGCCAGAAAGAAAAACACCAATACAGCATACTGACACATATATATGGAATTTAGAAAGATAGTAATGATGACCCTGTATGTGAGACAACAAAAGAGACACAGACATAGAGAAAGGACTTTTGGCCTCTGAGGGAGAGGGAGAGGGTGGGATGATTTGGGAGAATGGCATTGAAGCATATATACTATCATGTAAGAAACGAGGCGCCGGTCTATGTTCAATGCAGGATGCTTGGGGCTGGTGCACGGGGATGATCCAGAGAGACGTTGTGGGGTGGGAGGTGGGAGGGGGATTCAGGATTGGGAGCTCGTGTACACCTGTGGTGGATTCATGTCGATGTATGGCAAAACCAATACAGTATTGTAAAGTAGAATAAAGTTAAAAAATAATAATAAAAATATTAAATTAAAAAATATTCAAGACAGCAGCTGCAGGCTTGAAACAACATTTAAAATAGAAAAAAGCATGAGGAAACAAATGAAAGATATTAAGAAAAATCAAAGACAAATTTTAGAACCCAAGGTAATCAAAATAAAACATTTACTGGATAAACTCAATGGCAGAATGAAGATGACAAAGGAAAGACTCAGTGAACTTGAAGGCAGATTACTAGAAATTATCCAGTAAGAAGAAAATGGCAGGAAGGGGGGTTTAGAAAAAATTAATAGAGCCTCAGGCATACATGAAATAACAAAAATAAAGCCTAGCATATTACTCATCAGAATCTCAGAAGACAGAAAAGTGTGATGTTGAAAAAATATTTAAAGATATAATGGTTGAAAAGTTCCAAATGTGATACAAGTGACATTACAAGAAGCTGAGCAAACCTTAAACAAGACAAACCAAAGAAATTTATGTCTAGATACATCATACTCAAATGATTAAAACTGAAACAAAAACTCTTAAAAATGACAGAGGAAAACCTCCTTATGTCTCCTTATGTCTATAAGGAGACATAAATTTGAAAAACAGCAGATTGCCATCAGAAACTGGGGGAACCAGTAGGAAAAAACCAACATTTTTTAAGTTCTAAAGAAAAAAAGCTTTTAACCTGGAATTGAATATTCAGCAAAGAAATCCTTCAGAAACACGTCTGAAATAGACGTTCACAGAAGAAGGAAAACTGAAAGATTCTACTGATAGCTGGTCTAATCTACAAGTATTATAGGAAGCTCTTCGGAGAGAAGAGAAATGATAACAAGGAAACTTGTAACATAAGAAAGGGGAAAAAAAGCAACAGAAATGGCAAGCATATGGACAAATAAAAAATATTCTTGACTGCTTGCATTCTTTAGAAGGATATAATATGAGCTAATGAAGTTTACAATAAATTAAAATGTAATNGAAATGATAACAAGGAAACTTGTAACATAAGAAAGGGGAAAAAAAGCAACAGAAATGGCAAGCATATGGACAAATAAAAAATATTCTTGACTGCTTGCATTCTTTAGAAGGATATAATATGAGCTAATGAAGTTTACAATAAATTAAAATGTAATATGAGAAAAATATAGTATAAGGGGGAAAAGAGTAAAAGGACCTATGTGCTGTGCTGTGCTCAGTTGCCAAACTGTGTTGGACCCTTTGCGACCCCATGGACTATATACCCTGCCAGGCGCCTCTATCCATGGGATTTTCCAGGCAGTGATAATAGAGTGGAACCTATATGATAATTAGATTTCTGTATTTCAATTGAAGTGCTAAAATGTTAGTTCTAAATAGACTATGGGTTAAGATTACATTTTGTAATTCCTACTGCAACAATTTAAAAATGTGTAAAATCACAATGAGTAAATTGCAACAGGAAGGAAACTAGAAAGTAAATTAATTCCACGTGAAGAAATAAAGAACATCAATAAAAGTTAAAATTTAAATATAAAGCAGTATTCAATTCAGTTTAGTTCAGTCACTCAGTCGTGTCTGACTCTTTGAGATCCCATGAATCACAGCACACCAGGCCTCCCTGTCTATTACTAACTCCCAGAGTTCACTTAGATTCACGTCCATCAAGTCGGTGATGCCATCCAGCCATCTCATCCTCTGTTGTTCTCTTCTCCTCCTGCCCCCAATCCCTCCCAGCATCAGAGTTTTTCCAATGAGTTAACTCTTTGCGTGAGGTGGCCAAAGTACTGGACTTTCAGCTTTAGCATCATTTTTTCCAAAGAAATCCCAGGGCTGATCTCCTTCAGAATGGACTGGTTGGATCTCCTTGCAGTCCAAGGGACTCTCAAGAGTCTTCTCCAACACCACAGTTCAAAATCATCAATTGTTCAGTGCTCAGCCTTCTTCACAGTCCAACTCTCACATCCATACAGGACTACTGGAAAAACCATAGTCCTAACTAGACGGACCTTAGTCGGCAAAGTAATGTCTCTGCTTTTGAATATGCTATCTAGGTTGGTCATAACTTTTCTTCCAAGGAGTAAGCGTCTTTTAATTTCATGGCTGCAGTCACCATCAGCAGTGATTTTGGAGCCCCCAAAAATAAAGTCTGACACTGTTTCCCCATCTGTTTCCCATGAAGTTTTAATGGTCTGCAACTCATTTTTCCTATATGATTTAAGAAAACTACATTAAAAAATTATAAAAATCCATGTTGATTTCACAAACAATGCAAAGAAATGCAAGTCTTGAAAATAATTTAAGGGAAAGAGAGGTAAGTATGAGCAAATCTTTGTATATTCTTGAAATTGTTGGTATTAATTAAAACTAGGTTATTCTAGATGAAGACATTGGTTAGAATTCACAAGACAACCACTAAGAAAATTACATATATATCAACCACTAAAAAAATTACATATATATATGCATATATAGTTACATATATATATAACATGAATAAAGAAATTTAAATGGTACATTAGAAAATAATTTCCAAAAAGGAAATAACAAAAGGATACAAGTAACAAAAATGAGACAAGACATAAAGAATACAAATAGTAAAATGGAAGAAATCTTTCCTTATTGTTAATTACATAAAATGTAAATGAATTAAACTCTCTAATTAAAAAGCCGCAACTGGCATAATGTATATAACAGTTAGAGTCAACTATATACAGTCTACAAGAGACTCACTTTAGGCCCCCAAACAAAAAGAAGTTAGTTAAAGATGGAAATAAATATTCCATGCAAATAGTATCAAAAGAAGAGCTAGGATAACTGTATTAATATCAGACAAAAATAGACTTTAAAAAATTATTAAGAGACAAAGAAGGACACCATATAATGATAAAATAAATGATTCAAGAAGATACAACAACAATTCATAAACATATATGAATCTAACAACAGAGGCCCCAACATATATGAAACAAAAACTGACAAAATTAGGCGATAAATAAAAATAGAAATTAAAAAAGTTAAAAAACAATCATTGGAGACTTCAATACATCTCTTTCAATAACAAATAGGACAACTAGAAGACTAACAAGGAATATAAGTTAATGAACACCATAAACAAGCTAGACTTAATTTATATAGAACAATCTAGCCAACAATGACAAAATAGACATTTTTCTCAAGTGCGCATGAAACATTCTCTAGGATAGACCATTAGGTCACAAAACAAGTCTCAATAAATTTTAGGAGACTAAAATCATACAAGGTATTTTCTATGACAACGTAATTCAATGAAATGAAATTAGAAACCAGAAGGAATTCAAATTCCAGCATCACAAGGAAATTTGAAAAATTCACAAATATGTGGAAATTAAATGTTGTGCTGTGCTCAGTTGTATCCAACCCTTTGTAACCCCATTGACTGTAGCCCACAAGCTCCTCTGTCCATGGGATTTTCCAGTCAAGAATACTGGAGTGGGTTGCCATTTCCTACTCCAAGGAATGTACCTGACACAGGAATTGAACCCATATCTCTTGTGTCTCCTGCTTTGGCAGGCAGATTCTTTACCACTGAACCACCTGGAAAGCCTCAGAAATTAAATAACACACTCTTAAACAACCAGTGAGTCACCGAAGAAATCACAAAAGAAATTAGAAAACAATTTGAAATAAATGAAAACAACAATACCATGTACTACAACTAAAGGGATGCAGTGAAAGCAGTTTAGCTATAAACTCCTACATTTCCAATCAATAATGATTTCAAGTCAATACATTTCTACTTTAAGAGACTATAAAAAGAAGAACAAACGAAAACTACAGATAACCAAAGGAAATAATAAATCTTGCAGCAGAAATTAAATAGAGAACATAAAGACAATATAATTTTTTAGAATTCTTGGTTCCTTTAAAAGATCAACAAACTTCATGTCAATGTATGGCAAGAACACACTACAATATTGTAAAGTAATTAGCCTCCAATTAAAATAAATAAATTAATTTTTAATTGAATAAAAAAGCTTAAGTATTAGGAATGTACACAACTCAAAAAAAAAGAAAGTAACAAACTATCTTGACTACCCAAAATAAGAGAGAAAACTCAAATTGCTAAAATTGGGAAAGAAAGAAAAGTTAATTACTACCAATCTTACAAAAAAATTTTTAAAAATTATGACAATACTATGAATGATTGTGAGCCAACAAATTTAATAACCTAGATAAAATGACTCACTCCTAGAAACAAACAACCAATAATCAAACCAAGTCAAGGATTAAAGATCTAAATGTAAGACCAGATATTATAAAACTCTTAAAGGAAAACATAGACAGAACACTCTCTGACATAAATCACAGCAAGATCTTTCTGGATCCACCTCATATAGTAATGAAAATAAATACAAATGATAACTAATTAAACCTAAAAACTTTTGCACATTAATGAAAAACATAAACAAAATGAAAAGACAACGCACAGAATGGGAGAAAATATTTGCAAATGAAGCAACAACAAGGGATTCATCTCTAAAACATACAAACAGCTCATGCAGCTCAATTAAAAAAAAAATGGGTGGAAGATCTACACAGACATTTCTCCAAAGAAGATAAACAGATGGCCAAAAAGCATGTGAAAATATGCTCACATCACTAATTATTCAGTTCAGTTCAATTCAGATGCTCAGTTGTGTCCGACTCTTTGCAATCCCATGAATTACTGGGAAATGCAAATCAAAACTACAATTCTCACATAAGTCAGAATGGCCATCATCAATATCTGTAAACAATAAATGCTGGAGAGAACGTAGAGAAAAGGGAACCCTCTGACACTGTTGGTGGAAATATAAATTGGTACGGTCACTACCAAGAATAGTACAGAGATTTCTGAAAAAACTATATAGAGCTACCATAATCCCAGCAACCCCACTACTGTGCATATAACCATAGAAAACCCTAATTACATGCACCTCAGTGTTCATTGCAGGACTATTTACAATAGCCAGGACATGAAAACAATCTTAATGTCCATCAACAGAGGACATTGATAAAGAAGATGTGGTACATACAGAGAATGAAATATTATTCAGCCATTTAAAAGAACAAAATAATGCCATTTGCAATGACATAGGCAAAGATAAATATCATATGATATCATATGATATTGCTTAAATGTGGTCCACTGGAAAAGGGAATGGCAAACCACTTCAGTCTTCTTGCCTTGAGAACTCCATGAACAATATGAAAAGGCAAAAAGATAGAACACTGAAAGATGAACTCCCAGGTCAGTAGGTGCCCAATATGCTACTGGAGATCAGTGGAGAAATAACTCCAAAAANAAAAGCAAGAGAGTTCCAGAAAAACATCTATTTCCTCTTTATTGACTATGTCAAAGCCTTTGACTGTGTGGATCACCACAAACTAGAAAATTCTGAAAGAGATGAAAATATTAGACCACCTGACCTGCCTCCAGAGAAATCTGTATGCAGGTCTGAAAACAACAGTTAGAACTGGTCATAGAACAACAAATAGGAAAAGGTTCCAAATAGGAAAAGGAGTATGTCAAAGCTGTATATTGTTACCCTGCTTATTTAACTTATATGCAGAGTACACCATGAGAAACTCTGGGCTGGATGAAGCACAAGCTGGAATCAAGATTGCCAGGAGAAATATCAATCACCTCAGATATGCAGATGACACCACCCTTATGGCAGAAAGTGAAGAAGAACTAAAGAGCCTCTTGATAAAAGTGAAAGAGGAGAATGAAAAAGCTGGCTTAAAACTCAACATTCAGAAAACTAAGATCTTGGCATCCAGTCCCATCACTTCATGGCAAATAGATGTGGAAACAGTAGCAGACTTCATTTTTCTGGGCCCCAAAATCAGTGCAGATGGTGACTGCAGCCATGAAATTAAAAGGCGCTTACTCTTTGGAAGAAAAGCTGTGACCACCCTAGATAGCATATTAAAAAGCAGAGACATTACTTTGACAACAAAGTTCTGTCTAGTCAAGGCTATGATTTTTCCAGTGGTTATGTATGGATGTGAGAGTTGGACTATAAAGAAAGCTGAGCACCGAAGAACTGATGCTTTTGAACTGTGGTGTTAGAGACTCTTGAGAGTCCCTTGGACTGCAAGGAGATCAAACCAGTCCATCATAAAGGAAATCAGTCCTGAATATTCATTGGAAGGACTGATGCTGACCTGAAACTTCAACATTTTGGCCCCCTGATTCAAAGAGCTGACTCATTTGAAAATACCCTGAGGCTGGGAAAGATCGAAGGTGGGAGAAGGGGACAATGGAGGAAGAGATGGTTGGATGCCATCACTGACTCAATGGACATGAGTTCAAGCGAACTCTGGAGTTGGTGATGGACAGGGAGGCCTTGCGTGCTGCAGTCCATGGGGTTGCAAAGAGTCAGACNTAAAAGGTTTAAATTTCCAGTTGTAAAATAAATAAGTACTAGGAATATGCAATGTACAATGTAATAAATATAATTAACATTGGAGTATGTTATATATGAAAAATTTAAAGGAGTACATTCTGAATTCTAATAAAGAAAAACACATTTTTATTTAATTTTCTATCTGTAGGAGATGATGAATATTCTCTATATATATATCATGAAATGATTATCATATATCAGATCATTATTTTGTATATCTTAGATTTATGCATTGCTCTTTGTTATATCTTAGTGAAACTAGAAAAAATAATTCAGAAAATGACCTACTATGATCATTTCTTTTTGTTCTTTATCCTTAAATATTATACTCTTACGTTTATGGATAGGTAAAACCATCTTCCCTGGTGGATCAGATGGTAAAGCATCTGCCTACAGTGCAGAAGACCCAGGTTTGATTCCTGGGTTGGGAAGATTTCCTGGAGAAGGAAATGGCAACCCACTCTAGTACTCTTGCCTGGAAAATCCCATGGATGGAGCGTTGTAGGCTACGGTCCATGGGGTCGCAAAGAGTCGGATATGACTGAGTGACTATAAAACCATCATATTACTTCATAAAGGATTATTTCTTTTATAGTTCTTCTGTTTGTTGAAATTGCCGCAGTCTGAATATGTAGACAGGACAGTTTATGATGAGACCAAAAAATTGCTTGTAGGAAAGTGAAGGAATATGAAAATAATGACCAAGAGTAATAATAATCCTATGAAAAAATATTGAAAATTAAGTACAATCTTCATACTTTTCTTTATAACACAAATAAAAATAGATAGTTTGAAGCTGTGATTCCTCAAGTATAATCACTGTATCATTTGCAGTAGAATCATTAATGGCATTTGCTTAAAAACTGAGGATTTCTGGGCTCTACCAGGTGCATGCTGCTTAAGAGTCTTTTGAGGCAAGGAACAGGAAACTGCATTTTTAACATCCTTTTCAAGGAAAGTTTGTGGATCACTTTTCAAAAAGCATATTTTTGTGTACCAAACAGCTCAGGTGACCTTATATTTCTCTATCAACCATCTTACTGCCTACCCTCCATCCTTTTAAACCTCAATTTGCTGTTCATGGTACATGCTTGTGAAATCCCTTATTATATCCCACACAACAGTCATAACCAAGCTCAATTTTCCTCTGCCCAAACTATGTTACTCCTTTTGATCCTCCTTGTAAGAATTTTCACTAAGCCATTTTGGATTCTTGCTCTGTAAAGGAATATCCACATGTCCTTTAACTATTTCCATGATTGTTTTAGTTATTTTCTTTCTTTGTGCTCAGTCGTGTATGACTCTTTGTGGCCCCTTGAACTGTAGCCCACCAGGCTCCTCTGTCACTGGAATTTTCCAGGAAGGGATATTGGAGGAGGTTGCCATTTCCTGCATCAGCTGATCTTCCTGATGCAGGGATCGAACTCGCGTCTATTGCATCTCCTGCCTTGACAGGCAGATTCTTTACCACTTGTACCACCTATCCAATAAGAATGATAAAACATGATAAAATGATGAAACATTTGATCTAAAACATGCCCGAAATGAAATTGCATATTATTACCCGTCTCCTGTGTCATGGAACCAATAGATAATCATGGTTTTCTTTATCTCCCCACCATAGGTTCTGTAACCTTATTCTTCTACCACACTTCAAACAGCATACAAATAATCACTGAAGAAAATTTAAAATGCCCCATGATCATATGGCTGAGAACTGAAAGTATCTTAAAACTCACTGGTTTTACGTTTGGCTTGAATTTAGTCCTTTAGCCTTATATTTAGGTTGAACCAGAAAAGCAAAACCAGGAGCCAGTCTATTGAGAGATTTATGGCAAATAATTAGCTCATCCACTTGGTCTGCTGGCTTGTTAAGTCCAGAATCTGTAGGCCATGCTGTCAGGAAGGACAGACTAGAACTTGCAGGCACTGGCTGAAGCTCCTGTCCACAAGGGAGATTCCTCTTCTCAGAGCATTCTCTGATTTAATCAAGGTAACCCAGATTATCTAAAATAATCTCCCAACTCAAAGTCAACTGATCATAGATTTTAACCATATCTACACAGTAATTTCAGAGCAATGTCTTGATCAGTATTCGTTTAGTATCTTAGGCCGATAGCCTAGCCAAGTTAACACATTAAAAAAAAAAAATCCAAGCAACATGTAAATTTTTATTTGACAGGGTGCTTTCTGTATTGGTGTTTGTAGTAAATTGTTTATTAAATTGAAGTTTTTATGCATTTGCTATACGTGCTTAAGTTTATCTTTTTTCAGGAAACTATTCCTCCGGAGAATACTATAGGCCCATAATATGCTGGCGAGCCTTATTGGTCAATAGTTTGATAGAATTTATAGTCCTGTTACCGGTCTTCTAATGGCTCTCTCCGAGTCATCAAAATCCATACTTAAATGCCATGTTCAATATAATTAAATATTTAACAGTTATAGGAAAGTCTCTTAAACTTTGTCCTGATTCTTCCTATAACAGCTTGATTAGGGGAAACACAACTACTTAGAAAGCACTCTGGACAGAACGTAAAAAGCATTGTTTGTGAAATATTTATAATAATTTGAAAAAATGTTTTAACTACATATCAGATTTCCAGGGTATCACTGATTCACATGACAGCCACGTTATCGTTTTTCTTGTCAGTGGAAAGTATTCACACTTAGGAATTCTTTTCATCAAGGTGCTTACAAGAAGGAGACAAAACAAATACTTCATGCCAGCAGAAGTCATGCAAGTAGCAAAACATGAAATTGTTGAGAAAAATATAATAAATCGCTAATATATATCACATGATTATGATGTGGAAAATAGGAATGGTTTTTAAGCGGTTTGTTTCTGAACCAGCTGTGTCTTTTGACAGTTTAAATAAGTACAAACACATAGAAAGGAACTCCATATTGGAGCAGATTCCTTTTGCTTGCTAATGCTGCAAAAACAATTGCTAACTGTGCAACTGTGGTTATCCGTGTTAAAAAAAAGAATAGAAAGCACTTGACACAAAACTGTCCTGGGACAAATTAATAGTGGCAAAATGCCAGAAACAAGCATGCCTTTCCTCTCGCGGTAATTACTGCCCTTTTGAATGTTGCAGACGGAGAGAGGGAAGCTTTTCATCATTGTTCTTCCAACTCATAGTAAAACAGAATGTCGGGAACACAATGAGCCTTCACATTATGGACACTTGGTACTTTAACGTCTGTATTATCTTTGGGGGATGCTTCTTTTAAAAAAACAGTGAGGCTCGGAGGGCATTTTTCCTAGAAGCAATAATTATGCTAAATGTATTAACTCCTGTTTCCTTATTCCCAAACTGCCTGGACAAACACACAGATACATACAAGTGTGTCTTTACTATTTTAACAGAGTAAGCGTTTGAGATCTTGGCTAGTAGGCCCACTGGGGGCTGTTCCTCTTGTGCCTTTTTCTTCAAGGAGAACATCTCCAGTTTATAAATTTAATGTTGAGTTAACAGACTCCCCTAGTCTTTGTAAGCTTCAGTTTCTTAGGGAAGAGGCTTAATTATTATGTATTGCGGGTTATCCTGAGGTTCAGTGAGTTGAGGTGTATAGAGCACTTTCTTGTTGAGTTGCTACATTGTATCTGACTCGTTGCCACCCCACTGACCACCGCAAGCCAGGCTTCTCTGTCCTGCGCTGTCTGCTGTAGTTCGCTCAAATTCATGTCTGCTGAGTTAGTCATGCTATCTAACCATCTCATCCTCTTGATAGCTTACAGTGAATGGTGTTGAACTCCTGATCTCCAAAGAAGATTTAGCTTTGGGACCAGGGACCAGGCTTGATCACTCAAGAGCTTTTGTAGCAGAGTTTTTTTTATTAAAGGATGAAAAGGAAAAGAGAAAGCTTCTGACATAGACATCAGAGGGGGATGGAGAGTGCCCCTCTTGCTAGTCTAAGCAAGGGAGCTATATATTTTTTAAATTAGTTATCCAGTTCAGTTCAGTCGCTCAGTCATGTCCGACTCTTTGCGACCCCATGAATTGCAGCACACCAGGCCTCCCTGTTCATTACCATCTCTTGGAGTTCACTCAGACTCATGTCCATCGAGTCCGTGATGCCATCCAGCTATCTCATCCTCGGTCGTCCCCTTCTCCTCCTGCCCCCAACCCCTCCCAGTATCAGTCTTTTTCAATGAGTCAACTCTTCGCATGAGGTGGCCGAAGTACTGGAGTTTCAGCTTTAGAATCATTCCTTCCAAAGAAATCCCAGGGCTGATCTCCATCAGAATGGACTGGTTGGATCTCCTTGCAGTCCAAGGGACTCTCAAGAGTCCTCTCCAACACCGCAGTTCAAAAGCATCAATTCTTCGGTGCTCAGCCTTCTTCACAGTCCAACTCTCACATCCATACATGACCACAGGAAAAACCATAGCCTTGACTAGAAGGACCTTAGTAGGCAAAGTAATGTCTATGCTTTTGAATATGCTATCTAGGTTGGTCAAAACTTTTCTTCCAAGGAGTAAGCATCTTCTAATTTCATGGCTGCAGTGCCCACATGCAGTGATTTTGGAGCCCAAAAATATAAAGTCTGACACTGTTTCCACTGTTTCCCCATCTATTTCCCATGAAGTGATGGGACCGGATGCCATGATCTTCATTTTCTGAATGTTGAGCTTTAAGCCAACTTTTTCACTCTCCTCTTTCATTTAGAGGCTTTTTAGTTCCCCTTCACTTTCTGCCATAAGGGTGGTGTCATCTGCATATCTGAGGTTATTGATATTTCTTCCAGCAATCTTGATTCCAGCTTGTGTTTCTTCCAGTCCAGTGTTTCTCATGATGTACTCTGCATAGAAGCTAAATAAGCAGGGAGACAATATACAGCCTTGCTGTACTCCTTTTCCTATTTGAAATCAGTCTTTTGTTCCATGTCTAGTTGTTTCCTGACCTGTTGCTTCCTGACCTGCATACAGATTTCTCAAGAGGCAGGTCAAGGTGGTCTGGTATTCCCATCTCTCTCAGAATTTTCCACAGTTTATTGTGATCCACATAGTCAAAGGCTTTGGCATAGTCAATAAAGCAGAAATAGATGTTTTTCTGGAACTCTCTTACTTTTTCCATGATCCAGCGGATGTTGGCAATTTGATCTCTGGTTCCTCTGCCTTTTCTAAAACCAGCTTGAACATTAGGAAGTTCACAGTTCACGTATTGTTAAAGCCTGGCTTGGAGAATTTTGAGCATGATTTTACTAGCATCCTTAGTACAGAGTTCAAATTGAGCTGTTTGTTGTGTAATCATTAATTCCAGGCTTAAAGGAAAAAAACATTTTTTGTGACTAAGAGAAAGGAATGTAGAGAAAAAGGGGACCTTTGTTCTTCCCTCCTCCTTGAGAATGCAAGACCCCTATCTCTTCCTCTACAGGCCCAGACCCTTCTCTCCTCCTCCGGGACCTGGACTTCTTATCAACCTGCCTAGAACTTGACTCTCTCACTCTGCCACCCTCTTCTCCTCCTGTCTTCAATCTTTCCCAACATCAGAGTCTTTTTCTAATGAGTCAGCTCTTCACATTAGGTGGCTCTTCACATTAGGTGGCCAAAGTATTGGAGCTTTAGCTCCAGCATCAGTCCTTACCATGAATATTCAGGGTTGATTTCCTTTAGCATTGACTGGTTTGAGCTCCTTGCTGTCCAAGGGACTCCCAAGAGTCTTCTCCAGCACCATAAAGCACTTGGGGAATTATAAACCACAATCCAAGTGTTAGTAGTTGTGTTAGAGAATTTAAGACATTCGGTCCTGTATGCAGATATTTGGCATCTTGTAGACAAACCATTTGAATGATTGATTGTATTTCTCACTTGTCTTTGGAAAATTGACATCACGTAACTGTCTTGAACATATTGTAACATTTTGTAAAGTAGTAGTTGTCTGGCAGGTTGTTCAATGAAGACATTTGTGGGAAGAGTAAGTTCTTTTTATAATGGTCTTTATAAGTGACATTTTAAAACTTCCTCTTGCATTAAATATTTTTAGTATGGTATGTTTTTTTTGGAACTGAAACTTGTTAATAAACGTATACCCAGATTGCCAATAAGCATATACAGTGGTAAGTGATGCAGTGTAAAATTCAACCAGAAAATAACTATCTTGTCAGATGACAGGGCGAGAGACAAGAAAAATTACATGTAAGATTAAGACATTAATAGAGAGTTTATTTGTGACACTGCCTACCCTGCCAATTTCACTCCACTGCTTGTTAGATAAAGAAAGTGAAAAGTGAAAGTGAAGTCGCTCAGTCTTGTCTGACTCTTTGCGACCCCATGGACTGTAGCCTACCAGGCTTCTCTGTCCATGGGATTTTCCAGGCAGGAATACTGGAGTGGGTTACCATTTCCTTTTCCAGGGGATCTTCCCGACCCAGGGATCAAACCCGGGTCTCCCACATTGGAGGCAGGCGCCTTAACCTCTGAGCCACCAACTCTTATATTTTGTAGAGCAGTTTTAGGTTTACAAGAAAATTGAGCAGAGAATAGAGATCTCATATACCTTCTTTTCTGTCAACATGAACAGCTTTCCCAACCATCAACAATCCCACAACACTGTTACAGTTAATGAACTAACACTGATGTATCCTTTTCACTCAGAGCCCACAGTGCACGTTAGGGTTCACCCTTGGTGCTATGCATTCTCTGTATACTAGAATTTATACATCATTACAGTCTGATAGCATAGTTTTCACTGCCTTAAAATCTCTGTGGTCTCCCTATTCCTTCCTCCCTCCTCTGCATGCTGCTTGCAAACACTGGTCATCTTACTGTCTCTGTAGTTTTGCCTTTACCAAAACATCTTAGAGGTGGCATCATATTAGGCTTTTGGGATTCTGTTCCTGTTGAAATGGGTTTCTCTGACTTAGTGATATGCAGTTAAGTGTCCTCCATGTCTTCATGGCTTGATAGCTTATTTATTTTTAGTGCTGACTAATATTTTGTTGTCTGGATGTACCTTTCCCACTGAAGGACATCATCTCTGTTTTAAGCTTTGGCAATTACAAATAAAACTCTTGTAAACATGGCAAGATTTTTGTGTGGATATGAGTTTTCAGTATATTCTGATAAATACCAAATCACCAGATCATAATGTAAGAGTATGTTTAATTTTGTAATAAACTGGAAAATTGTCTTCCAAAGTGACCATACCATTTTGCATTTCTATCAGCAGTAAATGAGAATTCCAGTCACTTATCAGCATTTGGGATTGTCAGTGTTCTAGATTTTGGTATTTTTTAGTAGTTATGAATTGATATCTCACTGTTTTAATTTTCATTTTCTAGATGGGATATAGTATAGAGCATCTTTTTATATGCTTATTTTCCATCTGTATACCTTTTTCTGGTGAGGCAACTCTTAAGATCTTTGACTTTTTGTTAGTGTTAAGTGTTAACGATTCTTATATTTTCAACGACAGTCCTGATATGACTTTTGCAAATATTATCTGCTAGTATGTGGCTTGTCTTTTAATCCCTTGACATTGTCTTTCACAGAACAGAATATTTTTAAAGTTATCAATTCTTTCTTTCATGGAGCATGCCTTTGGTCTTTAATATTTTATTTTATTTTTTGTTGTTGGTTNTATCTGCAACCAGCCTCTGCCACTATATAGGCACCAGTTGGTGGCATGCACACACCACCAGCAGCTCCATACAACTGCTGCTTGCCCTTGTATGTAGCCTCTGGACCTAGAGACACCACTATTAAGGATCCCAACAGCCCTTGTAGCCATTGTAGATATCCCACTATGCTCACCAAGAACCACACAGTTGTCAATCCTGTGGACTCTTGTGGCCGGACCCAAAGAGATACCATGCCTCCACCCCTGCCCTGGACCCAGAGCTGCCACATGCCCCTGCACTTGGCAGTCTGTGACACTAGATACAGAGTCACAACACACTCCCATGCACCAAAGATCTTTCATTACCAGAGTCAGTCCATGAAGTCTGCAAGAAGTGACTATTTCTTCAACTGTGCAAACACCTACACAAGACTATCAGAGTCACAAAAGATTGGGGAATCATGATGCCACCAAAGGAACATATCAAACATCCAGTAACTGACCCCAAACAGAGATAATTTAATTGTCCAACAAAGAATTCAAAATAATTATTCNACACCTACACAAGACTATCAGAGTCACAAAAGATTGGGGAATCATGATGCCACCAAAGGAACATATTAAACATCCAGTAACTGACCCCAAACAGAGATAATTTAATTGTCCAACAAAGAATTCAAAATAATTATTCTAAAGCTTCTCAAGAGAACACAAATGAACAATATAAGAAAATCAGGAAAATAATACAGGAACAAAATGATAGGTTCAATATGGAGACAAAAAAACAATCTCACATACAAAAGCATCAAAAATAATAAAATATTTAAGGAATAAATATAAGGAAGTGAAAGATCTATTCATTGAAAACTAAGACACTAAGGAAAGAATATGAATATACAAATAAATGGAAAGCTATCCCATGTTCATAGATAAGAAAAGTTATTGTTAAAATGCTCCTACTGCCCAAAGTCATGTATACAATAAATGCAATCTCTAGGTTTCCATAGCCAAGGGATAAGGGAGATGGAGAGTGGTTAGCAAAAGAGTACAAACTTTCAGTTGTAAGATAAATAAGTTCTGAGGATCTAATGTAAAACATGGTGACTATAGCTGATAATACTATACTGTATAATTGCAATTTGCAAAGATTGTAAAATGTTAGTGCTCTTACCAAAAAAAAAAAGAGAGCAACTTTGTGAGGTGATTGGTATGTTAATAAACTTTAATATGGGAATTCTTTCACAAGGTATATGTAAATCATCATGATGTATACTTCTAAATAAATGAAGACTAGTAAGGAGAGATAAGAAGAACTTCTTAAATGAACAATGAAAAGAAATAGAAGAAAACAATAAAATGGAAAAGGCTAGAGATCTCTTCAAAAAAATGAGAGATATCTCAGAAAAAATTCATGCAAGGATTGGCACAATAAAGGATATAAATGGTAAAGACCTAGCAAAGCAGAAGCAATTAAGAAGAGTTGGCAAAAATACACAGAAGAACTATACAAGAAAGGTCTTCATGACTCAGATAACCATAATGGTGTAGTCACACATCTACAGCTGGGCATCCTGGAGTGTGAAGTGGGCCTTAGGAAGCATTACTAAAAACAAAGCTAGTGGAAGTGACAGAATTCCAGCTGAGCTATTTAATATCCTAAAAGATGATGCCCTCAACATGCCAGCAAATTTGGAAAACTCAGCAGGACTGGAAGAGGTCAGTTTTCATTTCAATCCCAAAGAAGGGCAATGCCAAAGAATTTTCAAACTATATACAGTTGCATTCATTTCCTACGATAACAAGGTTATGCTCAAAATCCTTCAAGCTAGACTTCAGCAGTGTATGAACTGAGAACTTCCAGCTGGTTTTGAAGAGGCAGAGAAAACAGAAATCAAATTGCCAACATTTGTTAGATCATTAAGAAAGCGAGGGACTTCCAAAAAAAATCTACATCTGCTTCATTGACTATGTTGAAGCCTTTGACTCTGTGGATCACAACAAACTGGAAAGTACTTAAAAAGAAAATGGGAGTGCCAGACCACCTTACTTGTCTCCTGAAAAACCTGTATGTGGGTCAAGAAACAACAGTTAGAACCAGACAAAGAATAACTAACTGGTTCCAAATTGGGAAAGGAGTACAAACAAGGCTGTATATTGTCACCCTGCTTATTTAACTTATATGCATAGTACATCATGCACATTGCTGGGCTGCATAACTCATAAGTTGTAATCAAGATTGCCAGGAGATATGTCAACAACCTCAGATATGTAGATGATACCACTCTAAAGGCAGAAAGTGAAGAGGAACTAAAGAGCCTCCTGATGAAGGTGAAAGAGAAGAGTGAAAAAGCTGGCTTGAGACTCAATATTTTATTTACATGGCTACAGTGGAGGAACAGACATACAGAACAGACTTATGGACATGGGGAGAGGGAAGGAAAGGGTGAGATGTATGGAAAGAGTTACATAGAAACTTACATTACCATATGTAAAAGAGATACCCAACGGGAATTTGCTGTATGGCTCAGGAAACTCAAATAGGGGCTCTGTATCAACCCAGAGGGGTGGTATGGGGAGGGAGATGGGAGGGAGTTTCAAAAGAGAGGGGATGTATGTATACCTATGACTGTTCATGTTGAGGTTTGAGAGAAAACAGCAAAATTCTGTAAAGCAATTATCCTTCAATAAAAAATAATTTAAAAACCTAAAGATCACGGCATTTGATCCTATCACTTCATGGCAAATGGAAGGGAAATAAGTGGAAGCAGTGACTGACTTTATTTTCTTGGGCTGCAAAATCACTGTGGGTAGTGACTGAAGATGCTCGCTCCTTGGAAGGAAAGCTTTGACAAACCTAGTTCAGTTCAGTTCAGTCGCTCAGTCATGTCCAACTCTTTGTGACCCCATGAATGGCAGCATGTCAGGCCTCACTGTCCATCACCAACTCCTGGAGTTCGCTCAGACTCACATCCATCGAGTCAGTGATGCCATCCAGCCATCTCATCCTCTGTCGTCCCCTTCTCCTCCTGCCCCCAATCCCTCCCAGCATCAAAGTCTTTTACAATGAGTCAACTCTTTCATGAGGTGGCCAAAGTACTGGAGTTTCAGCTTTAGCATCATTCCTTCCAAGGAAATCCCAGGGGTGATCTCCTTCAGAATGGACTGGTTGGATCTCCTTGCAGTCCATGGGACTCTCAAGAGTCTTCTCCAACACCACACTTCAAAAGCATCAATTCTTCGGTGCTCAGCCTTCTTCACAGTCCAACTCTCACATCCATCCATGACCACAGGAAAAACCTTAGCCTTGACTAGGCGGACCTTAGTCGGCAAAGTAATGTCTCTGCTTTTGAAAATGTTATCTAGGTTGNCCTTGCAGTCCAAGGGACTCTCAAGAGTCTTCTCCAACACCACAGTTCAAAAGCATCAATTCTTCGGCGCTCAGCCTTCTTCACAGTCCAACTCTCACATCCATCCATGACCACAGGAAAAACCTTAGCCTTGACTAGGCGGACCTTAGTCGGCAAAGTAATGTCTCTGCTTTTGAATATGCTATCTAGGTTGTCATAACTTTTCTTCCAAGGGGTAAGAGTCTTTTAATTCCATGGTTGCCATCACCATCTGCAGTGATTTTGGAGCCCAAACAAATAAAGTCTGACACTGTTTCCACTGTTTCCTCATCTATTTCCCATGAAGTGATGGACCTGGATGCCATGATCTTAGTTTTCTGAATGTTGAGCTTTAAGCCAACTTTTTCACTCTCCACCTTCACTTTCATCAAGAGGCTTTTTAATTCCTCTTCACTTTCTGCCAGCATATTAAAAAACAGAGACAAGATTTTGCCTACAAAGTTCTGCATAATCAAAGCTATGGTTCTTCCAGTAATCATGTACAAATGTAAGAGTTGGACCATAAAAAAGGCTGAGCACAGAGGAAATGATATTTTCAAACTGTGGTGCTGGAGAAGCCTCTTGAGAGTCCCCTAGACTACAAATCAGTCAATTCTTAAGGAAATCAACCCTGAATATTCATTGGAAGTTATGATGTGCAGCTGAAGCTCCAATACTTTGGCCACCTGATGCAAAGAGCAGACTCACTGGAATTGGAAAAGACCCTGATCCTGGGAAAAACTGAAGGCAAAAGGAGATGGGGGCAGCAGAGGATGGATGGTTGGATGGCATTACTGACTCAATGGACATGAATTTGCACAAACTCTGGGAGATAGTAGAGGACAAAGGAGCCTGGCAAGCTGCACTCTACAGGGGTACAAAGAGTTGGACACAACTCAGGGACTGAACAACAACAAAATAAATGAAGACATCCGCTGTTCATGTTAAATTCAATATGGTTAATATGACATGCCTGCGTACTAAGTCACTTAAGTCATGTCCAACACTTTGCAACCCTATGGAGCCTTCTGTCCATGGGATTCACTAGGAAAGCATACTAAATTGAGTTACCATGCCCTCCTCCAGGAGATATTCCTGACCCAGGGATCAAACCCACATTTCTTATGTCTCCAATGGGTGGTTTCTTTATCACTAACACCATCTGCAAAGCCCATTAATATGGCAGTACTCTCCAAATACATCCAACATCCAACTGTCTTTTTGCAGAAATGAATATACTCTTCCTAAAATTCACACAGAATTGCAGGGAACCTTGGATAAACAAAACTTTCCTTACAAAAGAAGAACAAATTATGAGATCTCACATTTCTTGATTTCAATACTTTCTACAAAATGACAATAATCAAAGTAGTATGATACTGCCGTAAACATAGATATATAAATCTAATGAAATAGAATTGAGAATCCAGAAATAAACCCATACATCTGTGATCAGTTGATTTTTAACAATAAATAATAGTCTTCAGAACAAACAGTGTTTAAACAACCAAATATGCATGAGACGGGAAGATAGGAGTACAGTCACTTTTTTAAAGGACCGAGGGAACAGCCTTGCATAAGCAGGCTTCACAGACCCCTTAAAATAAAGTACCTAAAAGCTTAGGTCTCTTTGGGTATTGACCCAAAGACCCACAGGAGTAAAATATAAACTCTGTCTCTGTCCCATATGCACAGTTTCCAAAGAACAAAATTGAGACTATAAATTTGCCACCTAGAAACCTTCAAGATGGCAGAAGAGTAAGATGTGGAGATCACCTTCTTCTCCATAAATATATCAAAAATACATCTGCGTGTGGATAGCTCCTACAGAACACCTACTGAATGCTTCCAGAAGTCCTCAGACTTCCAAAACGTCAAGCTAACCTCCACATAAGGGGGTAGGGCAACAGATATAATGGGAATAAAAGAGAGAGGGGGAGACAAAGGAATCAGGAAGGAACCTGTGCCTCAGGGAGGGAGCTCTGAAGGAAGAAAAGTTTCTGCACACTCGTAAACATCTCAAGGATGGGGACAGGGGTGGGCACTTCAGAACCTCAATGGAGAATGCAGCAACAGGTGTGTGGAAGTGAACTGGACAGACTTCTGCACACAGATCAGTGCCTACCAGCACTCCCCAGCCTGAAATGCTTGTCTGCATGCCCACTAGGGTTTGGGGCCACTGAATGCTGAGGTTCAGAGACTCAAGGGAGAGGACTGGGGTTGATTGCCATGAAGACAGTCTGAGAGGGCCAGTATAACACAGCTGAGGAATCCCGGAAAAAGCCCGAGCCTGCCAGAGAGAGAGATCACTGTCAAGGGGACCCTCTAACTCTGTGCACTCTCAGACAGCAAGATGACACTTTCATAAGTGTCAGAGGTGGGATGAGGCATGGCTGCAGCCTCCAACCCCACAGGTGGGTGTGATGGCCATCACAGCTTCCACCAAACTGTGAGCAGGTGCAGGTCACTGCCCACACCTTCCTGGGAGACTATGCAGCCCGGTACTGCCAAGAAATCGAGGACCTGGGGCCAATTCCCCTAGGAGAGTGCATGACCCATCTTAGGCTGTAGCAACTTATGCAGGCCTCTGCTGCTGCAGGCACTCCTTGCACTTCCCAATTGTGTCTGCCATATCCCTCCCTCTCCCCTGAGCAGTGGCTTTCACCCATTCTGGTCTGGGAGGGGAACAGATGCCACAGGGAGGCCTACAAATAGAACACAGCGCAAAACTAAAACCAAGCAGCAAGGGCTGGGTGACCAAAGAGGAGGAAGGAAATTCACTCTGGCAGCCACAGGAGTAGCGAATTAAATCCCTGCAATTGGCTTGAGGCTGTGGGCTTTGAGGTAAATCGTGGACTTTGGAAGCAAGTACAAGCTAGAATAAGGCCAGATCTAAGTCTGAACTGACAACATAGTGCTCATAGCAGATCCAGAGACCTTCCTAGAAATACTGGAGGACTTCCTGAGTAGGCATTGACTGGAGTTTACTGTAGGAGAGAGGACACTGACAACTGAGGCCACAGGAAAATATTCTTCTTACTGCCACTGTCTCCTTACGTAATTTTGTCTTTATCTTTTTTGTTTTGTCCTATTGTTTTTACTTTTTATTACTCCTTTTTTTTTTTGGTAAAATTCTCATTTTTTAAATTTTTTTAAACTTTATTTTACTTTACAATACTCTATTGGCTTTGCCATACATCGACATGAATCCACCACAGGTTTTTTACTTACTTTTTCCNTTGTTTGACCACTTCCAATTTGCCTTGATTCATGGACCTGACATTCCAGGTTCCTATGTAATATTGCTCTTTACAGCATTGAATTTTGCTTCTATCACCAGTCACATGCACAACTGGGTATTGTTTTTGCTTTGGTTCCATCCCTTCATTCTTTTTGGAGTTATTTCTCCACTGATCTCCAGTAGCATATTGGGCACCTAATGACCTGGCGAGTTTCTCTTTTGGTATCCTATCATTTTGCCTTTTCATACTGTTCATGGGGTTCTCAATGCAAGAATACTAAGTTTCTTGCCATTCCCTTCTCCAGTGGACCAGCTTCTGTCAGACCTCTCCACCATGACCCACCCGTCTTGGGTTGCCCTGCAGTCATGGTTTGGTTTCATTGAGTTAGACAAGGCTGTGGTCCTAGTGTGATTAGATTGACTACTTTTCTGTGAGTATGATTTCAGTGTGTCTGCCCTCTTTTGCTCTCTTGCAACACCTACCATCTTACTTGGGTTTCTCTTACCTTGGGCGTGGGGTATCTCTTCATGGCTGCTCCAGCAAAGCACAGCTGCTGATCCTTACCTTGGACGAGGGGCACCAATAATAGGGGCACCTCAATATATAAGGCAAATGCTAATAACTGAAAAGGAGAAATTGACAGTAACACAATAATGTGGGGGATTTTACCACTCACACCAGTAGAAAGATCATCCAGACAGAAAATTAGTAAGGAAACACAAGCCTTAAATGACGTAATAGGCCAAAGGATCTAATTGATATCTATAGGACATTCCATCTAAAAGCAGTATAATACACTTTTACCTCAAGTGCACACAGAACAGGATATATCACATCTTGGGTCCCAAATCAATCCTCAGTATATTTAAGAAAACTGAAATTGCATCAAGCATTTTTTTCTGACTACAATGCTGTAAGATTAGATAACAATTACAGGAAAAAAAATTGTTGAAACACAAATATGTGGAAGCTAAACAATACACTTCGAATAACCAAGAGGTCACTGAAGAAATCAAAAAAAAAAAAAATTTAAAAGCACCTAAAACAAATAACAACAAAAACACAGTTCAAAACCTATAAGATGCAGCCAAAGAATTGTTAAGAAGTAAGTCTATACTTGGGAATAAATTTACCTAAAGAAACAAAAGACCTAGATATATAAAACTATAAAACATTGATGAAAGAAATCAAAGATGACACAAATAGATGGACAAATATACCATGTTCATGGATTGGAAGAATCAATATAGTGAAAATAAGTATACTAATCAAAGCAACATACAGATTCAATGCAATCCCTATCAAGCTACCAATGGTATTTTCCACAGAACTAGAACAAATAATTTCACAATTTGTATGGAAACGCAAAAAAACTCAAATAGTCAAAGCAATCTTGAGAAAGAAGAATGGAATTGGAGGAGTCAACCTGCTTGACTTCAGACTATACTGCAAAGCTACAGTCATCAAGACAGTATGGTACTGGCACAAGGGCAGAGATAACAGATCAATAGAACAAAATAGAAAGCCCAGAGATAAATCCACGCACCTATAGACAACTTATTTTTGACAAAGGTGGCAAGAATATACAATGAAGGAAAGACAATCTTTTTAACAAGTGGTGCTGGAAAAACTAGTCAACCACCTATAAAAGAATGAAACTAGAACACTTTCTAACACCATACACAAAAATAAACTCAAAATGGATTAAAGATCTACATATAAGACCAGAAACTATAAAACTCTTAGAAGAAAACATAGGCAGAACACTCTCTGACATAAATCACAGCAAGATCCTCTATGACCCCGTCCCAGAGTAATGAAAATAAAAACAAAAATAAACAAATGAGACCTAATTAAACTTAAAAGCTTTTGCACAATGAAGCAAACTATAAACAATGTGAAAAGGCAACCTTCAGAATGGGGGAAAATAATAGCAAATGAAGCAACTGACAAAAATTTAATCTCCAAAATATTCAAGCAGCTCATGTGGTTCAATACCAGAAAAATAAATGACCCAATCCAAAAATGGGCCAAAAAACTAAATAGACATTTCTCTAAAGATATACAGATGGTTAACAAACACATGAAAAGATGCTCAGCAAGACTCACTATCAGAGAAAAGCAAATCAAAACCACAATGAGGTACCATCTCAGACCAGTTAGAATGGTTGCCATCAAAAAAGTCTACAAACAATAAATGCTAGAGAGGGTGTGGAGAAAAGGGAACCCTCTTACAGTTATTGCGAATGCAAACTAGTACAACCACTATGGAGAACAGTGTGAAGATACCTTAAAAAACTGGAAATTGAACCATATACGACCCAGCAATTCCACTGCTGTGCATACACACTGAATAAACCAGAATTGAAAGAGACACATGTACCCCATTGTTCACTGCAGCACTGTTTACAATAGCTAGGACATGGAAGCAACCTAGATGTCCTTCAGCAGATGAATGGACAAGGAAGTTGTGGTACCTATATACAATGCAATATTATTCAGCTATAAAAAATAACACATTTGAGTACAGTTCTAATCAAGTAGATGAAACTGGAGCCTATGATACAGAGTGAAGTAAGCCAGAAAGAGAAACACCAATGCAGTATATTAATGCATATATATGGAATTTAGAAAGACAGTAACAACTACAAGCCTATATTCAGGATAGAAAAAGAGGACACAGATGTAAAGAGCAGACTTTTGGACTCTGTGGGAGAAGGTGAGGTGTGATGACATGAGAGAACAGCACTGAAACACATATATTACCATATGTAAAATAGATGACCAGTGCAAGTTTGATGCAGGGCACTCAAAGCTGGTGCTCTAGGACAACCCAGAGGGATGAGGCCGGGGGGGGGCGTGAGGTGGAAGGGGGGTTCAGGATGGTAGGACACATGTCCACCCATGGCTGATTCATGTCGATGTATGGTAAAATGACCACAATATTGTGAAATAATTAGCCTCCAAATAAAATGAGTAAATTAATTTTAAAAGGAAGTTTATAGTAATGCAAACCTACCTTAAGAAATGAGAAAACCATCAGATTAACAACCTAACCTTACACCTAAAACAACTAGAAAAGAAAGAACAAAAAGATCCAAAATTAGAAGGAAAAAAATAATTAAGATCAGAGCAGAAACAAAAAAGAAATGGAGGCTCCAGTATCAAGGATCAATAAAACTAAAAGCTGGTCTTTTGAGCAGACAAACAACATCGACAAACTGTTAGCTAGATTCATTAAGATAAAAAGGAAGAAGATAAGTCAATTAAATTAGAAATGAAAAAGAAGTTACAACAGACAGTGCAGAAATACAACGGATCATAAGAGACCACTGTGAGCAACTGTACGCCAATAAAATGGACAACCTGGAAGAAATGGACAAATTCTTAGAAACATACAACTTTCCAAGAATAAACCAGGAAGAAACAGAAAATATGAAGAGACCAATCACAAGCACTGAAATCGAAACTGTGATAAATCTTCCAAAAGTCCAGGGTCAGATGGCTTCACAGGTGAATTCTATCAAACGTTTAGTGACGAGCTAACACCTCTCCTGCTGAAACTCTTCTAGAAAATTGCAGAGGGAGGAAAGCTCTCAAACTCATTCTATGAGGTCCCTATCACCATGACACCAAAACCAGATGAAGATACCACCAATAAAGAAAATTACAAGCCAGTATCACTGATAAAAATGGATGCAAAAATCCTCAACAAAATTCTAGGAAACAGAATTTTCTCCAACAACATATTAAAAGGCTCAAACACCATGATCAATTATACTTTACCCCAGGGATGCAAGTATTCTTCAATATATGCAAATAAATCAATATGATACACCATATTAATAATTTGAAAGATAAAAATCATATGATCTGAATAGATGCAGAGAAGGAATAAGACATTAGCAAAAAAAAAACCATAAAGAGAGAAATGCACATTAAAATGATGTATAACATAGCCACATTTGTTTAAGAATGTATTCTAATACCAAATGGAAATGATATTCAACAATGTAAAACTGCAATTACTTTTGCACCAACCTAATACCATTTTCTTGCATTGGAAGAATCAATATTGTGAAAACGACTATACTATCCAAAGCAATATACAGATTCAATGCACTGCCTATCAAATTAACAATGGCATTTTTGACAGAACTGGAACAAACATGTTTGCAATTTGTATAGAAACACAAAAGACTCTGAAGAGTTAAGCCAGTCTTGAGAAAGAAAAATGGAGCTAGAGGAATCAACCTTCCTAACTTCAGACAATACTACAAGGCTTCATTTATCAANCAGAGGATGAGATGGTTGGATGGCATCACCACCTCAATGGACATGAGTTTGGGTAAACTCTGGGAGTTGGTGATGGTCAGGGAGGCCTGGGATGCTGCGGTTCATGGGGTCGCAAAGAGTCAGATGTGACTGAGTGACTGAACTGAACTGAACGTACATGTAATTTGAGTTTCAAGAGAGGAGAGAAAGCACAGGGCGGAAGTAACATGAGATCACTTGCTAGGGTGATAGAAATGGTTAAAGTCTTGATTTGAGTAATGGCGTGTATGTTTGTTACAAGTTATTAACAAAGATCTATGCATTTCATTGTATGTAAATTATACTTCAATTTAAAAAAAAATCCACATTCAGGTTTTACTTTTTCCAAGACAATGCTTAAGATTAAATGATCACAAACAGAAAGTGAAGAAAGCTTTAATATTGCTCCAATACCTCACTCAGCAATTGCAGGGCTTACCACTTGTCCTGGCTGGGTGGAAGGACTCTGGTCTAGGTTCTGGGAGGCGGGTGGGGCCCTGAGACAGGGAGTGCGTGCTCAATCACCTCCGACTCTGATTGAGTGACTGAGTGCGCATGACTCCTGGGCAAATTCCCTAGTGGAATGGGATGATCTCACACAGTGCTGCCGGAACAGGGAGTCTGCTGGAGTCTGGCAGAGATCGCGAGTTGTGCCTGCTTCCAGAGGTGCTTTTGAAGCCAGAGATGGTCACACAGCAGCCCTGGCTGGCTCAGCTTTCTGGGACTGCAGGTAGGGCTGGCTTGTGTTCAGTGCTGAACTCCCTGCCTGCTCTCTGCCCTTCACCTCTTGCGTGACCCCGGGCTAGACGGCTGTGCTGTAGGAAGCCTCGCTTCCATCTGGTGAACTCTGCACCCGCTCCNATATCTGTAGGTTTTATTGTGGGGGGATAAATGAAGGGAGAGGACCATAAGGTCTTATTAGCAATATCCCCATGATTGATATCAATTTTGGGGTACAGTAATTGTTTATTAGAATACTATGATTTTTCCCAGGGATAATGGATGATTTGACATGCATGACAAATTTTTTTTTGTAAAATAAAGCCAAGTGAAGTCGCTCAGTTGTGTCCAACTCTTTGCAACCCCATGGACTGTAGCCTACCACACTTCTCTATCTGTGGGATTTTCCAGGCAAGAGTACTGGAGTGGGTTGCCATTTTCTTCCCCAGTCATTTATATGATTTTTTATTAAATTATATACCTTAATAAATATTATTTAAAGTATGTCTTTTATAAATGTTATAGATAATTTCCTACAAGATGGCAGGTAATTAAGAATACTTATTTCAAAATTGATTTTCTCATAAAAATAAAGAAAAAGCAGGAGATTTAAAAATTCATTTGGTTTTTGGTTTTGTCCTGGTGATATAAATTTCCAGGTACTTTATATTTGATATTTATGTGAGAAATATTTACACGAGAAAGGGAACATATTAATATTATATTTCTTCATGAACACTTATCAACAGTTTTCATTGAGCTACAGATGACATTAATCTATGCTACGGTGACTAACTTTATTATTCTTCATCTTTGTCTACATGAATTTCAAGTATGCAAAGTTCTTGTCATATTCAGTAATATTTTAGACTTTTTACTGTCTTTTGTTTGATGAAATTGTCACATATTATTTTGAAAATACTTTGACCGAGAGAAACATGCAGTTGATACTGTTATGGAATGTCTTTTTTCACTGAGATTGATTAACCTCATTTTAACTTCCAATATTAAGAGCCTTTTTTTATATATAATTTTAAAAATGTTAATTTTGTTACACCAAAAAAATGTGTTTTAAAAGTATGTAGCTTGTGAGATGGAGTAGGAGGATTGGATGCTTTAGGAGAGTATTTTGTACTTTCATTTAAGTTACTCAGACAGGTAATAATGAATTACAAGATTAGACATAAATTAGTTTAGGCAATCTCTGGCTTAAAGATGCCACACCCAGTTTCTGTTGTTTGCAATAGGAGTTGCAACTGCTCAAATTGCTTTGCATAAACATGATGTATACATTTAAAATCTTGTGTCAGTGTTAGGGAAAGCTCTAATTTCAGTTCAGTTCAGTCGCTCAGTTGTGTCCTACTCTTTGCGACCCCATGAATCGCAGCACGCCAGGCCTCCCTGTCCATCACCAACTCCTGGAGTTCACTCAGACTCACGTCCATCAGGTCACTGAAGCCATCCAGCCATCTCATCCTCGGTCATCCCCTTCTCCTCCTGCCCCCAATCCCTCCCAGCATCAGAGTCTTTTCAAATGAGTCAACTCTTCGCATGAGGTGGCCAAAGTACTGGAGTTTCAGCTTTAGCATCATTCCTTCCAAAGAAATCCCAGGGCTGATCTCCTTCAGAACNAAAAAAAAAAAAAACTACCATGAGTCAGATGGTCATCATCAAAAAAAATCTACGAACAACAAATGCTGGAGAGGATGTGGAGAAAAGGGAACCCTCTCTTACACTGTTGATGGGAATGTAAATTATATAGCCATTGTGGAGAATAGCACAGAGATTCCTTAAAAATGTAGGAATAAAACTACCATGCTACTAAGTCGCTTCAGTCGTGTCTGACTCTGTGCGACCCCATAGATGGCAGCCCACCAGGCTCCCCCGTCCCTGGGATTCTCAAGGCAAGAACACTGGAGTGGGTTGCCATTTCCTTCTCAATGCATGAAAGCGAAAAGTGGAAGTGAAATTGCTCAGTTGTGTCCAACTCTTAGCGACCCCATGGACTACAGCCCACCAGGTTCCTCTGTCCATGGGATATTCTAGGCAAGAGTACTGGAGTGGGGTGCCATTGCCTTCTCCAAAAACTACCATATGACCTATCAATTCCATTACTGGGCATATACCCTGAGATAATCATAACTCAAAAGACACATGTACCACAATGTTCACTGCAGCACTATTTTACAATAGCCAGCACACAGAAGCAATCTAGATATCCATCAATAGATGAATGGATAAAGAAGTCCTGGTACATATATACAATAGAATATTACTCAGCCATAAAAAGGAACAAATTAGAGTGAGTTATAATGAGGTTGATGAACCCAGAGCCTGTTAATCAGAATGAAGTCACAAAGAGAAAAACAAATATCATATATTAACACATATATATGGAATCTAGAACAATGGTATTGATGAACCTATCTGCAGAGAAGGAATGATGAAAAAATGTAGAGGGGGGACTTGTGAACATCATGGGGGATGGTGAGGGTGGAATTAATTGAGAAAGTAGCATTGACATGTACACACCACCAAGTGTAAAATAGATAGTATGTGGGAAGCTGCTATATAATACAGGGAGCCCAGCCTGGCACTCTGTGATGACCGAGAGGGGTGGGATGAATGGGTAATAGGGAGGCTCAAGAGGGAGGGTATGTGTGTGTGTATATATATTTATTTATTTATATGTTATTATATATATATATATATATAGTTATGACTGATGCACGTTATTGTAAGGCAGAAATCAACACAACATTGTAAAGCAATTATCCTCCAATAATTTTTTAAATTGACACTTAGAAGAATCACTGAACTCTGATTTTTCTGACTGCTAAGCCGCTTCAGTTGTGTCCAACTCTTTGTGACCCCCAAGGACTGTAGCCTGCCTAGCTCCTCTGTCCATGGGATTCTCCAGGCAAGAATACTTCAGTGAGTTGCTGTGCCCTCTTCCAAGGGACCTTCCTGACCCAGGGATCAAACTCATGTCTCCTGTGGCTCCTGCACTGCAGGAGGATTCTTTATCACTGAGCCACCAGGGAAGCCCAGAGACCTGACAGACATTCCCAAGATTTTTTTGCAGGACACAGATCCCCACCAGATGAAAACAGCTAACTGCAAGCATGTAGACCCCACACTGGTTGAAACCAGAAGGTTGATGATGTTTGAAATTTAACCTTGATGCCAACCAATCCAAAAATCAAACACAAGCTGATCAGGTAGCTTGCAGCACCCTTCCTCACATTAAACCTGTTCCTCAAAACTTATCGTGGAGTTATTGGGTAGTCTTTTCTGCCTTCTCCCCTGGGGACAAAATATCACACAAATAAAAACTTTGCTTGCCTAAGAGCCTTGTGGTAGGAATATTTATTTCTATCGTATTGCTGCCCAAGAACGTGGAGAGGGCCTGATAACAGGCACATGCAAATGAATAAAGTTGGACTCTAACCTCACAATATATACAAAATTATTTTTAAATGGATCAAATACCCAAAAGTAAGAGCTAAAACAATAAAATTTTAGAAGGAAACATAGGAAATCTTCATAACTTGGATTCAGCAATGCATTCTCAGGTATAACATCAGAAAAAAACACATTATTTGAGGTTCACCAAGGCAAAAACTTTTGAGCATCAAAGTACAAGAATGTAAAAAGACAAGTCATAGAATGGAATATTTTCAAATCATTTATCTGATAAGGATTTCATATTATGAACATACAAAGAACTCTTACATTTCAACAACAAAATGACAGACTAGTAAAATAATGTGCAAAAAGAGCTATAGACATTTCTCCAAAAGAAATTACACAAATGGCCAACAAGTACATGAAAGGATGCTCAATATAGTCACTGTGAAGGGAAGTCGCTCAGTTGTGTCCAACTCTTTGCAATCCCATGGACTGTAGCCTACCAGGCTCCTCCCTCCATGGGATTCTCCAGGCAAGAGTAATGCAATGGGTTGCCATAGTCACTAGGGAAATTTAAATCAAAACCACAATGCGCAAACACCCACTAAGAGCTAAAGAGCTATAACTTAAAATATTTTAATTTTTAAACAGAAAATAATATTGGCAAGAATGTAGAAAACTGGAGCCCTCACACACTGCTAGTGGGAATGTAAAGTAGTATAGCAGCTGTGGAAATGTTTGGCCATTCCTCAAAGTTAAACATGTAATTACCATATGACCTTGCAAGTTTACTCCTAAGTTTCTAGGAATAGAAATCATACACCAACGCAAAAATATGTTCACTAAAGTTCATGGTAGCATTATTCATAATACTCAAGTTGAAACACCCTGAAAGTCTCTAAGAATGGATATACAGAATGTGGTATTATCCAAAATGCAGTTACATGACACAAAACTCATGAACCTTGAAAATATGTCAAGTGGAAGAAGCCAAACACAAAAGATCACATATTATATGATTCTATATTTATATATGTATGAAGGAAGAAATTTTCACAGAGTTACAAAGAAGTCATTCTTGCTTATACATGATTTAACTTGAATTTTACGCTAGCTAAAACAGCCTGTTTGTAGCCTATCAAACATAACCTTGTGCATCTGCTTTAATCACTGAAGAAAAAGGTACATTGATCTGAAGTTTAAAAGTCCCTGTTAAAAATAAAGATTATATGCCTCCCTTCCTGAGATGTCAGTGCCAATACTTCTTGGATGGTAAGACTACTTTTCTAGGTGCCAAGGCCATACTGACACGTTGTATACATTTCTATCTATTTTTGTTTGTTTTTGTGAAACCGTAAAGAAATGTATTCCTACTTGTTTGGTGTTCTTTCTGTTAGGCAGGAAGTTAGCCAAGAGCAAGGAAAGGTGGCTCCCTTCAGCTGAACATCCAGTGGTCACCTAATCCCACCAAGCAATTTACCACCCCCACCAAATATGCCCCCATCAATATTCCAAAATAGTCAAGGGGCCAGAAAAATCACCCACCAGCCAACTAATGGGACTTTCCCTACTCTGGCACACACACACACACACACACACACACACACAC